>QEPC01004580.1:6010-20278 GCA_003113815.1 Sphenodon punctatus
GTGTCCCCCCCCATGCTCCCATTGTTCCTTGTGCTTTGTCTGGGCACCCCTGCCCCCCCTTCCCGACCTTTCCCTTGGGTGGGTGCTCCCGCATGTGCGTGTGTGTGTGTGTGTGTGTGTGCCCGGGCATGTGGTCATGCTGTGTGTTGCGCTGTGGGACCGCTGTGTGTGTGCACCTGCTGGGTGCCATACCTGCCGGCCTCTTCTCCCTCTTCCCCCCTCCCTTCCCATTTCCCTTGTGTGGGCGTTCCCTTGTGTGCCTTGTTGCTTCGTTTGCCCTCAGGCGGCCATGTCTGTGTCCCGCCCCTGCCCTGTGTCTTCTGGGAGTTCTGACCATGGCTGGGGATCGGCGTCACGTCTGTTGTGCTGCCCCGATCCGTGATGTGTCAGCCCGATTCCCGGTCGTGGTCCCGGTCCCGTCACATCTGTTTGGGGCTTTTCTTGGCCCCGCGGTGTGGTTGTTTCATTCACCCCCACCGGGGATCCACTGTGGTGAACCGCCCACCTGTAACGTCTGAAATCACCCTGTGCCTCCAATGGAAGGCATTAATTGTACCAAAGTAATCTGATTTTATAAGTGGTTGAATTATGCTATTTTGCAAACATATGCATATACATTCCTGGCTGTAACTTCTTTGCCTCCCATATAATATAGATGAAACTTGGCATGTTTATACCCTTCCCCATGTTTAATATCTATACCAATGTTCAGTAGGATTGGATAAAGGGTCCTGGTGGTATAAGCAATTAACTCATAAATGTATGTCTGACTGTAACATCTTTGTAGTCCAACCAGTGTACATGACATTTGGCAGAGCTATATCTCACACTCTCAGGATCATCTTTGCAAAATATCATAAAGATGTCATAAAGGGTCCCAATTTTATATGCCTGCACAGCATATGTAGAGAATGAGCCTATGCCACGGATTCTCTTACATGTCTCATGATTGCTGGCATGCTATCCCTGAAGTCCCAGTTATGTCCTTTCTATGCCCGCCTGAGAGCCGCCCCCTATGCCCACCTCAAAGCCACCACCGATTGGTCCTGTAAATCTGGAAGCATGCAGTAATTGGCCAGTGAATGTGTCTGTCAGTCTGTTGGGTTGCTTCCCATCCTCCCTCCTACAGGTCCCTTTCCCTGCCATGCCAGGTGCCTGCCTCTGACTGGCACTGCATGTGCTACTATTTATCTGAATAATGGTCTTCAAGGGGACAACTTATTTATTGCTTATAAATTTGGGTCCCTTTATCAAATTGTCTTGTAGTTTTCAGAGATGACAGGAAAATTGTGTGGTAAGTTTCTGCCAAATGACTTTTAAACAGGATGGAATGTAAAAATATTACAGCCAGAAATGTATTTTCAAGTTAATAACTTATAACATCAGGTCACTTTATCCATTCTTTCTGAGATTTGGAGGGATTGGTACACTAGTGGAGGGACATAATCTTTCCAGGTTTCTTGCAAATTGGATGGAATATTAAAAAGTTGTAGCCAGGAATGTGCATGGAGCTTTTCTTAAAATCACAACATTCAATTCCTTCTAACATCGGTTCCCTTTATCCAATGCTTTCGAAGTTTGGTACACATAGTGCCCTCTATTGGGGGTACAATCTCCCCAAGTTTAATCAGAATTGAATAAGGAACAAAAACATTAGTCCGGGCCATGGCCAGGAGTCTGCACATCGCCCCCCTCCCCCCGCCCCGCCCAGGTCTGGCTGAGGGGATGTATGTTCCTGCCACTAGATCTGCCACAAGGTCAGCCTTCTAATTTACACTGTAATCCCATGTGGGATGACAGAAGTGATGTAACTTGTGTTAGCACCCAATGAGACAAAGCATGTGTAAGTGTTGTCAGGATTTATGGTCTAAGCCTTTACAATAGTTGTGGTTAAACTCTTGTTTACGTTATTAATATTTAACATGTGTGACCTGGACTCACATGACTTCTAGACAAAGGGTTTCAAATCAGCAACCAATTTTGCTTTTGCAGTTCCAGATTGTACAGTGAGTTTGCCATATCTGCATGGGTAGCAAAATGAAGCAAAACCACGGCTTCCAATTCTCTCTGTCCATCTAACCAAAATCAGGGCTCTTATCAACACATAAAGTAGTCAAAGAGGGATGGAACAGAGACTTATCTTTCCTGAGTTATTCATACTTCTACTGCTTTCATGCAATGCTAACATGACTATTTAGCATTAGCATAGCTGGGTAAAACTTGGCAGGGAGACACCATGAGAGTATGTCAATTAGTGATTGCAACAGCCTAAAATATTCAAAATACTGTAGAAGGGTAGGGTAATCTTTTAAAGTTAAAAAAAATAATCAGTCAAGATTCTCTTATATAAAATGATACTGTAGTGATGCTCAAAGGGCATACACTGACTGGATCAAATCCCTTGATCTGCCACCAATCCTTTGGGGGCACTTGCATACATGCTTTCAGGACTGGGGGCAGTAATTATGGCTCTTCATTTGAAAAAAAAAAATTTAAAATGCCTACAGCTAATTCCTAAATTTTTGCACTTAATTAGTGAGCAGAATAATAATAAAAAAGACAGATTATGTAGAAACAAAATTGGGCATTACTTTGCTAGTGTGCTTTGAAACGAAAACCTAACACCATTTAATCAAAATACATCTGCTGTGAATACAGCTAGTTCGTGGTTGACTGATCATTACTTGAAACTTTGAGACTCATTTAAAGACTGGTTTCATTGCATTGCATTAGAAGAAGCTAAAACGCAAGTATTTGAAAAAGAAAAGTTAAATAGATTACAAGGGCCCTGAATAGTGAATATCATGCTCGTGCCCCTTGGTAGCGCTGGTGAGGGATGGGATTATATTCTATGATTGCAAATGTTGTTATTTCACAATTGGTATATTTCCAAGTAGAGAAAATCAGAGCTCATTCATACATTATTAGGTAAAAACAGACATGATGTTGGTCCACTTAGGCCCACCATGGCCCACTTTGGCCTGTGGGCCATTGGCACATTTGTTTTTGCACAGCCAAATGTTGGCCCAGGATTTCCCTGGGCCATGTTGACGGCTAGCCCAGGCTCTGACTTTGGGAAATCCCCCAAATCACAGCCTGGGCTAANTTTCTTGGCCCCGCGGTGTGGTTGTTTCATTCACCCCCACCGGGGATCCACTGTGGTGAACCGCCCACCTGTAACGTCTGAAATCACCCTGTGCCTCCAATGGAAGGCATTAATTGTACCAAAGTAATCTGATTTTATAAGTGGTTGAATTATGCTATTTTGCAAACATATGCATATACATTCCTGGCTGTAACTTCTTTGCCTCCCATATAATATAGATGAAACTTGGCATGTTTATACCCTTCCCCATGTTTAATATCTATACCAATGTTCAGTAGGATTGGATAAAGGGTCCTGGTGGTATAAGCAATTAACTCATAAATGTATGTCTGACTGTAACATCTTTGTAGTCCAACCAGTGTACATGACATTTGGCAGAGCTATATCTCACACTCTCAGGATCATCTTTGCAAAATATCATAAAGATGTCATAAAGGGTCCCAATTTTATATGCCTGCACAGCATATGTAGAGAATGAGCCTATGCCACGGATTCTCTTACATGTCTCATGATTGCTGGCATGCTATCCCTGAAGTCCCAGTTATGTCCTTTCTATGCCCGCCTGAGAGCCGCCCCCTATGCCCACCTCAAAGCCACCACCGATTGGTCCTGTAAATCTGGAAGCATGCAGTAATTGGCCAGTGAATGTGTCTGTCAGTCTGTTGGGTTGCTTCCCATCCTCCCTCCTACAGGTCCCTTTCCCTGCCATGCCAGGTGCCTGCCTCTGACTGGCACTGCATGTGCTACTATTTATCTGAATAATGGTCTTCAAGGGGACAACTTATTTATTGCTTATAAATTTGGGTCCCTTTATCAAATTGTCTTGTAGTTTTCAGAGATGACAGGAAAATTGTGTGGTAAGTTTCTGCCAAATGACTTTTAAACAGGATGGAATGTAAAAATATTACAGCCAGAAATGTATTTTCAAGTTAATAACTTATAACATCAGGTCACTTTATCCATTCTTTCTGAGATTTGGAGGGATTGGTACACTAGTGGAGGGACATAATCTTTCCAGGTTTCTTGCAAATTGGATGGAATATTAAAAAGTTGTAGCCAGGAATGTGCATGGAGCTTTTCTTAAAATCACAACATTCAATTCCTTCTAACATCGGTTCCCTTTATCCAATGCTTTCGAAGTTTGGTACACATAGTGCCCTCTATTGGGGGTACAATCTCCCCAAGTTTAATCAGAATTGAATAAGGAACAAAAACATTAGTCCGGGCCATGGCCAGGAGTCTGCACATCGCCCCCCCCCCCCCGCCCCGCCCAGGTCTGGCTGAGGGGATGTATGTTCCTGCCACTAGATCTGCCACAAGGTCAGCCTTCTAATTTACACTGTAATCCCATGTGGGATGACAGAAGTGATGTAACTTGTGTTAGCACCCAATGAGACAAAGCATGTGTAAGTGTTGTCAGGATTTATGGTCTAAGCCTTTACAATAGTTGTGGTTAAACTCTTGTTTACGTTATTAATATTTAACATGTGTGACCTGGACTCACATGACTTCTAGACAAAGGGTTTCAAATCAGCAACCAATTTTGCTTTTGCAGTTCCAGATTGTACAGTGAGTTTGCCATATCTGCATGGGTAGCAAAATGAAGCAAAACCACGGCTTCCAATTCTCTCTGTCCATCTAACCAAAATCAGGGCTCTTATCAACACATAAAGTAGTCAAAGAGGGATGGAACAGAGACTTATCTTTCCTGAGTTATTCATACTTCTACTGCTTTCATGCAATGCTAACATGACTATTTAGCATTAGCATAGCTGGGTAAAACTTGGCAGGGAGACACCATGAGAGTATGTCAATTAGTGATTGCAACAGCCTAAAATATTCAAAATACTGTAGAAGGGTAGGGTAATCTTTTAAAGTTAAAAAAAATAATCAGTCAAGATTCTCTTATATAAAATGATACTGTAGTGATGCTCAAAGGGCATACACTGACTGGATCAAATCCCTTGATCTGCCACCAATCCTTTGGGGGCACTTGCATACATGCTTTCAGGACTGGGGGCAGTAATTATGGCTCTTCATTTGAAAAAAAAAAATTTAAAATGCCTACAGCTAATTCCTAAATTTTTGCACTTAATTAGTGAGCAGAATAATAATAAAAAAGACAGATTATGTAGAAACAAAATTGGGCATTACTTTGCTAGTGTGCTTTGAAACGAAAACCTAACACCATTTAATCAAAATACATCTGCTGTGAATACAGCTAGTTCGTGGTTGACTGATCATTACTTGAAACTTTGAGACTCATTTAAAGACTGGTTTCATTGCATTGCATTAGAAGAAGCTAAAACGCAAGTATTTGAAAAAGAAAAGTTAAATAGATTACAAGGGCCCTGAATAGTGAATATCATGCTCGTGCCCCTTGGTAGCGCTGGTGAGGGATGGGATTATATTCTATGATTCCAAATGTTGTTATTTCACAATTGGTATATTTCCAAGTAGAGAAAATCAGAGCTCATTCATACATTATTAGGTAAAAACAGACATGATGTTGGTCCACTTAGGCCCACCATGGCCCACTTTGGCCTGTGGGCCATTGGCACATTTGTTTTTGCACAGCCAAATGTTGGCCCAGGATTTCCCTGGGCCATGTTGACGGCTAGCCCAGGCTCTGACTTTGGGAAATCCCCCAAATCACAGCCTGGGCTAAGGCCCACCTGACCAGACTAAAGCACTATGACCCAGTCCAGATTAGGGCCGGCCGCCATGGCTTCCCTTCATGGGGGGTGGGGGGTAGGCAGCATGGGAGTGAGGCTGCCATCCACATGTTTGTTGCTGCCCTCCCCAGGCGACAGGCTAACATGCATGCTCAGCGCCCTGACACGGTCTGGACTGTGTCCCCCATGGATTTCCAACCTGGGCCAGTTCATGACAGTGGCACACTGCTGTCACGTGTGTTTTTATCCATTGCCTGAGCAGGGGGGGTGGTCAACACAGAGTGCACAGAGCAGGGGGTATTGAGTTTGTGAGACAAGGAAACACATGCTGAGTGACCCCAGTCAGTGTAGGCATAATTTGAGCTAAAATTTAAATAAGGCTTGCCTCATATCCCTTGAATTGCGGGAGACCTGTCTCTCATGTCCACCATCATAATTACTCCCAGGTGAGCATAAGCTCCCCACTCTGGGAGAACAGCGTATGATTGAGCTACTTGGGAAAGGATTGATTTCCTCCAACCCAAAATGGATGAAAATTCAAATGCAGCACTTTGTGATCTGCATGGCTCCAAAAACGTTTTAATCTCTTCTTCAAGGAGAGCGCTATGTTCTGACAGCAATGCAGTTCGACTTGCAGATATTGGGCTGAGCTAATAGTAAGGATAGATGGAAGCCTCCTTGGTCTGATTTTTAAGCTAGTCAATATATGGGGTAGATTTTGACACAATTATTCATATAGAGAATGAAAATTAGTACAAGTTCCATGGGCCACATAGAAATTGGTGCAGTTGTGCATACAGGGTGGGCTCAGGATGAGTGAAGAAATGGAAGGACCAGACCATCTATCCCTTATCCTTGAGTGCATGCTTCATTTTATCCCTTCCCCTGAGCTCAGTCTTTCAGTGCTTGAGGGTAGAATCTGGATCCATGGGCCAGATTGATCCAAGAATTGGAAAAGAGTTAAATAAAAAATGACTTTGGCTCAGATTTGGCCCTCAAGCTGAAGTTGTCCCATCCCTGCTCTGTATTGTGCCTCTAAAATTAACAACTAGAGCTGATACAAGTAAGTATTCACAGTGATTGCCATGTTGATCAAATTCACCAACTTCAAATTGGATCCAACAAAATGCCGGGTACAAAATGCCATTTATTTATTTATTTATTTATTTATTTATTTATTTCAATTTCTACCCCACCCTTCCCAGAAGACTCAGGGTGGCTTACAAAACAAATTAAAAAAACACATATAAAACATCATAAAAACCCAAACCACCAATCTTTCCCCTCACCCCTCCACAACCCCACAAAACTCTCCTCAAACACCCCCTCACAACTCTACCCCAAACCCCCACCAAAACCCCCACTCCCATATCCCTGCCTGCCAAATGCTTAACAAAAAAAAAGGTCTTACACTGTCTCCTCTGGAAGATGCTCAGGCTCAGACACACCTCCAGAGGAAGGGAGTTCCATAGCATTAAGGCAGCAACCAAGAATGTCCCCTTGAGAGCCCTCACTGTACAAACAAGACTAACAGACAGTACCCACAGGGAGGCGCTCCTGGCTGCTCACAGGAGCCACAGTGGGGCATGGAAGGACATGTGGTCTCTCAGATATGTGGGGCCCAAACCATTTCGGGCTTTAAAGTCAAAATCAGTACCTTGAATTGTTCCTGTAAAGCTATAGGGAGTCAGTTCTGACTATGGATCATCGGTGAAATGTGCTCATGGTGCCTCACCCCTGAAAGGAGGTGAGCCGCCACATTCTACAGCAGCTGCAGCTTCAGAACAGTCATCAAGGACAGCAGGGCCAGCCTTAGCCTAAGCGGGGCCCAGGGCAGGGAACAAATGTGTGGACCCTATCTTCCACCGGTGGCAAAATCGCCGGCAGGCAGCGGGCCTAGGGGTGCTCCCGGCCCAGGGGTAGCGTGCTGCCCGGGCCTGGGCTTGGGGATGGGCAGAGAGGCACTCTCCTCCACCCATCCCAAGCCTGAGTGACCATTTGGATCACTTACCTGATCCGCTGTTGCTGCTGCCACAACCGCCACCACCACCTCCGACCTGGGCCCTGCACCAGGCCGGAACTTCAGGCAGGGCAGACACCACAGCAGCAGACTAAATCTGCTGCCATGCTGCCCACCACCACTGAAACTTCTGTTGCCCTCCCCCCCCCCCCCCCGCTGCCTGTCACAGTCTCAGCCAGGGGAAATGAGAGAGAGAGAGGCAGAGGCCCCGCTTCTCCCTCGTTCCCCCTGGCCGAAACAGTGGCCAGATCCAAATTGGAAAGAAAAGGCTGCAACCTCCTCCCTAGACGGAGTTGGTGAAAAATGCACCTAGCCATTGCCACAACCTGACAATCCAGATGCAACAAGGGGTTGAGAAGCACTCCAAGGCTGCAAACCTGACTGACCAAAGGGGGCTGGACTCCATCAATAACAGGAGTCCCAATCCCCTCCAGGTCATAAGGCCGGCCAACCATCATCACTTCAGTCTTGTCTGGATTCAGCCTCAATTGGCTCATCCTCATGCAGTCCCCGACAACAGCCAGGCATCGGGTGAGCACCAAGACTGCAGGGCCTGGGTCAAATGAAAAAGAGAGGTAGAGCTAAGTGTCATCAGCATATTGATGTCACATCACCCCAAACTTCCAAATGACTTTGCCCAGAGGCCTCATATACACGTTGAACAAGAGGGGACAGAATGGAACCCTGAGGGATCCCAGAGAGAGGTCCTGAGAGGACTACAAGCAATCGCTCATCACCACTTTCTGGGACTTCCCTGACAGGAAGAAGCAGAACCATTCAAGAGCAATCCCACGCACCCCCGCCAGTTCCTGCAGTTGTGTCAACAACATCTTGTGGTCAACTGTATCAAAGACCGCTGAAAGACCTAACAGGATCAACAGGGTAGAATTTCCCCTGTCAATCTCCTGCTGCAGGTCATCATCGACCAAGGCCATATGTGGCCTTTTCACTGAAGGGGGAGCAAGGGGACTCCTCCAGGTGAGAGATGGAGGAGTGGGAGTGAGTGGGATGGAAGGGTTTGGAATGGAGCGAGGTGGAATTTATTTTACATGTATTTTAATCAACAGCATTATTTTGTAATTACTTAGAAGCTGCCCTGTGCCATTTTAGGGATAGGGTGGAGGTATAAATCTAATATAATATATATGCCCACTTCATTCAGATATTCATTTCAGGGTTTTAGGATGATTTTTGCATTTTTCCAGGCATTTTGTTTCAGATTTTCCAACAAATAATTGACTATCCAAACCAAAATGGCTGAAACACCACCCCCCCCCCGCCACACACACACACACAAAACAGGGGTGTTTGTGAATATGAGACTATCAATGTCAAGTGCTATTCAGTGCAATATGTGGAACGCTATCTGAAAACAGGGGAAATATTTGTGAATACAGAATATGCTCTTTGTTCCAGCTCTAATGTTATACTTGAATCCTTGCAGAGTACAGTATTGAAACATACAAGTAGAATCTTGTCCCTTAAACTGTAAGTCTTTGTTGAAACTTGAAATGGAAACCTAGAACACCACAGATCAGTGTATTCACAAGTAGCCTACTTGACTTCAGCTAGACTATGCAAGCAAGTAAAAGCACAGGAAGTTTGGTGTCCTAGGTATAATTCCTATGACTGCTTTTATATGAGTGGGCCAATCTAGTGCATTGAAAAATGCACTTTTAGAAAAGTCACACAGGGGACGTTTAGACTCATTGGAAGTCACCAGACATCATTGGAATTGGGACTCGCGCATTATTTTTAAAACCGCGTTTGAAAGACCTCGATATCACTGTCCATCATTGGAATTGGGGATTGTGCATTATTTTTAAAACCACATTTGAAAGACCTCAAGGTCTTTCAGATGTGGTTTTTAAAACTAATGTGTGAGCCACGATTCCAATGACGGCTGGTGACTTCTGGAGTGTCTATACACCCCCCATGCGACTTTTCAAAAAGCGCGTTTTTCAATGCACTAGATTGGCCCACTCATCTAAAAGCAGCCTATGAGTCTATTTTTCCTGATAATTTCCATGGTTTAATAACCTGATTCTATCCCATTAGCTCACATTGAATGATATATTGCTAGTTTTCAAAGATGCTGGACATCTGATGCTCCCATTCATTTCAGTGGAGTTTGTTTGAACTCAGCACCTCTGAGTATCAGGTAGTTACTCTGAATTCAGCTGGACTATTGTGGGGTAATGGTGGGGGGGGGGAGGAAAGGAGGGAGGAAGATGTGTGTGATATGGGGAGGGCATTCAGCTATGACAGACAAGCAGCAGACTAGTGATAGACTAGTCAGTGTTCTCACAACAGGAAAAACTGTTGCAGGATTAAATAACTGACAGGACAGGAAAGATGGTTACCATGGGTGTTTTCAGATGGTACGGGGCCAGTTGGCCCCGTCACAAAATCAATGAATTGATCCCCCGCCGGGATGACCTGTCACGCCCTAATAGACATGCTGGGGGATCCCAGCGGGGAATCGGGGAGGGGGAAGGGCTACGCGACGCAACCTGCGGCCACACGGCCCCGCCCCCTCCCCGCTCCCCACCGCCCACCCTCTGGGGAGACAGGCGGCCGCTGCGGCCAATGCCACAGCGCTCGCCTGCTATGGCCACAGGCCGGAATCCCTGCAGGGATTCCAGGCCGTGGCCGCCGTCCAGACGTGACAGCGGGGGTCACCACAGCGGGGAATCACCTTCAACACGCGACGGCCTCCAGTCCCGCCGCTTTGGCCGCTCGCGTGGTGAATGTGATCCCATGTCGTGGTAACATCTGAGGGGGAACATCCGTTCCCCCCAATAGACGTTATATGGTCCAAGCCACCACAGGGAATTGACTGTGGTGGACATTGACCACGTAACGTCTGAAAATACCCACTTTGTCAGTAAAACCAACCAGGGGAATAGCTACTATGGAGTAAGGGGGCTCAGTTGATCCCAGGTCCTGGACCCTGAAGGGGCCCTTTGCAAGTAACCTGAATGCCACTTGGGAACTTTCTAGGGATGGAACTTTCGCTTTAGGTTTAAATCAGAAGTGCCCCCTCAAAAGGCATTTTTGGTTTGAACCAAACCACCCATAAATAGGCCTGCCATGTACAGGTGGTTCCAATTTTGTATTTTTCCCACTGATGTCAATGGGAAAGGAAACCAAACCGTAACACCCCACCCACACCCACACCCGTGCCCTATTTCACTCCCACCCCCTGGCTTTCTGGCATGTTACTTACCGGACTTGGAGGGTGGGAATGAGGATCCACCAGCCTGCTGCTGTAGGAGGTCTCTTGGCAGGTCCCCTCACTGTGGTGCACAGCTCGGCAGCTCCCTGCTCTGTAGTGCACATGTGCAAAATGGCAATTTCCCACATGCACAAATAGCTGCTGCCCTTAACCAAAATGGTGGAGACCAAAATGAAATTGCTTCCATTTTGGTTAAGAGTGGCAATTTTGTGCATGCACAAATCAGATCCGGCCGTCTTTAACCAAAGTGGCAACAATGTCCTTTTGGCTGCCACCATGTTGGTTAAGGGTGGTGGCCATTTTGCACATGTACACTGTGCAGCAGGGAGCTTGGCAGTGTACCATGGTGAAAGGATCTGCTGGGAGGACCCTCACAGCAATGGCACACCTGCATATTCTCACCCCCATCCTCTGAGGCCAGTAAGTAACATGACAGGCCCTGGGGGTTGGGGGTATTGGTTTTCTTTTATGGATTTAATTACAAATAATTAAAACAAATAAACTGACTATTAAAACAAATAGCTGGCAGATTTAAAACAAATAAAAGGAAGTACCTTTTCACTCATCACATAATATTAACTTATGGAATTTGTTGCCAGAGAACAATGTCAAGACCAGTAGTATAGCTGGGTTTAAAAAGGACTTGATAAGTTCTTGGAGAGTAGGTCCATTAATGGCTATTATTAACCAAGTCGCTTACAGGATGAACTTCTTACTGTTGGGAGCTGAGAGTGAACAACAGGGAATGGATTGTCCATTGTGACTTTTGGTTCTTCTCCCATGTAATCGAGATTGGCCACTGTCAGAGGGCAGGATGCTGGGCTTGATGGACTATTGGTCTGACTCAGTATGGCATGACTTACGTTCTTATGCCTGCTTGCCTTTGAACCTTCTACCTCTCTACCAAATTTTGCTTAATTTCACCAGTGGGATCAAAGGTTATTAAGAAGGGGACACATATACAGACACATACAATGATCACACAGTCCTTCTTTCGATAGGAAACCAGGCACAAAGGTAAATAGAGCTGCCTTTGTTAATCCATCTCATCTCTCCAAGGTCCCTTATTCTGCACTGCACATGAGCAGAGCAGATATGAATCTTTTGTATCGGTGGAATCACAGAAAAATAATAAATAATGGCAACATTGGAAAACGCATTGGTGGAGACTGCGCATGCATCACCAGGGCTAGCTGCGGTGGGTACTTGAGGTCCAACATAGGCAGCGCAAAAACTCCTCCCAAATCGGACAAGCAGCAAAAGAAAGAAACTAAAAATGAAGGTAAACAAAAACTAATGCCTAATAAAAGAAGCGGGGGGCAGAAAAAACAACAAAAGAACGTAATTACAAAATTTTACTCCCTCTGAGCCACAAGGCCGACACTGGAAGTAGCTGTGAGCTGCGAAGACAAAATGGCGACCAGCGCGACACAAACAGAGGCGCTGGAGATGCAAACGGCAGGAGGAGAGGTACTAGAAATGTTGAGAGACATTCAAAATAATCTGAAAAAAGCAGAACAGGATAGGGAAAGACTGTTTGCAGAAATGAACAGAATGCAGCGAGACATAGAGGCGGGGAAGAAAAAAATGGAGGCAGTGGTGAAAAGGATGGACACAGCTGAGGAAAGGATCTCTGCCATAGAAGATCAGGCAGTGAAAACTGCAGATTTGACAGAAACGGCACAAAAACAATTGAACTGGGTGACAGAGAAGGTGGAGGATCTGGAAAACAGCTCGAGAAGCTCAATCCTAAGAATAGTGGGAGTAAAAGAAGGAATGGAAAAGGAAGGAATGACAAAATTAATTTGGGAGATTCTAGAGAAAATCTTCCCAGAAGAGCCCAGGCTCCATAAAATTAGAATTGATAGGGCACACAGAACTGGAAGGCCCCCAAGAAACGACACAGACCCTCCATGTATGATAATATTTAAACTAACATATTTTCAAGACAAGGAGGAGATTTTAAAACTAGCAGGACAAAAGAAAAAGGAACTGAAATTCAACAAAGAAAAAATAAAGATTTTTCCAGACTACTCACAAGAAACCATGCGAAGGAGAAATTGCATAAAATATATGAGCGTACTAACAGAAGAGGGGTTGCAACCACAGCTATGGCCCCCTGCAAAATTAGTAACAACATACAAAGGAAAAAGAAAGATCTTTACAGAGACTGAAGACTTAGAGATCTTCCTGTACGCAAATAGACCACGCAGAGAGGATAATGAATGAGAAGACCCACCAGTAATGACTAAGAAAGGACCACGTGAGATATGGAACTTCAGTATAAAGTGATGCTGCAAAAGTAAAAATGATTATAAGAGATGATAAAGGGAGGGTGGAGGGAAAGGAAAAGGGGTAGGGGAATAACCCCTATATTTGAACTGGCTGTGCGAGCGGGAGAGCATAAATAAGAAATAAGAAGCACTTGAATTGAGTACAGACTGGAAAACAACCCACAGCGCAGTTCGTAGGGAACTAAAGGGGGGAATCGCTAGTGAAGTATGGAAGTTCAAGTTAAACTAGTTAAAGGGTTAAGCTGTCCTGTTAACAGCATGGTTAAGGGTGGGCTGATCGGGAAAGAAGGGGTCAGGTACCAGATTGTATTGATTCGGAGAATGCAGGCATGTTCTAAATATAGATTGAGAAAGTCCTTTAGAAAACATGGATAGCATAAAGGTTATGACCCTGAATGTCAAGGGTCTAAATGCACCCATAAAAAGAAAGAGAGTTAAAAATTTACTTATAGAAAAGGGGGCAGATATTTTCTACCTACAGGAGACACACCTGAAACAGGGTGACATATTCAGATTCCAGCATAAAAAATGTAAATACATTTATACCTTGGCTGGAGAAAAGAAGAAGGCAGGGGTACTGATTGGGATAACGTCACAATGGAACTTTGAGCACAAAAAGACAGTATCAGATAATCAGGGGACAGGGGCAGCTGGTGGGTTTTGATGTTGGAGGGGCACTGGGGCAGTAAGGCCAGCGGGCCTAGGGGCGGAGCCAGGGGGACAGTAGGTGGAGCCAGGGGGATGATAGGCGGAGCCAGGGGGACGGTAGGCTAGTGACATGGCATAACCTAGCCACAAGGAGTTCCCAGGGTTAACATCAGATGGAAGAAAACACAGTCTACATGCACATCAAGCTTAAAATAAATAATTTATAAACCCAAAACACAGGGACCCATCCTTGAAGGATGGGTCCCTGTGTTTTGGGTTTATAAATT
>QEPC01004580.1:21379-33783 GCA_003113815.1 Sphenodon punctatus
CCCCCTACTCTAACCCACCCCCCTCCCCCATGTGCCCACAGCCGCACACTCACCCCTACTCACTGCCCCTCCATGCGCTCCCCCGTTCCCCCCTTCCACCATGTGTTCCCCCCGCTCCCCTCACCCTGGGTCCCGCAATATAATTACTCACCATAATCCTGGGGCTGCCGACTCCTCTCTGCCGCTTCTCCAGGGAACGCACAGGCAGATCTTCGCTTCCCCGAGTCCCTCCCTCCCTCCCCCAGGGACGGACTTGGGAGGCTAAAGAGCTGCGTGCACGTCAGCAGCTCCCAGCCCCCTGCACAGACTGGGACCCAGCCTGTGCAGGGGGCTGGGAGCTGCTGATGCATGCGCGGCTCTTAGTTCATACAGGGGGCGCCTCTATTGGGCGCTCCTGTATGAACTTTCCCTCTGCCGGTCCCTGCAATGCAAGAGTGCCCCTTGCGGCACTCTTGCATTGCAGGGTCCCTTTATGCCAAGTGGATGGCTCTTCTAGTTGCCCACTCCGCATAAAGGGAGAATGGCTCCCTTTTGACCCTGAAGGCTTCCTTAGGAAGCCTTCAGGGGGGTGGGGTGACTCGAGTCACTGGCTGTGTGCGTGCGCGCACACACAGCCAGTGAGAATGTATGGAGCCACCTCAAAGAACCTTGTTTAGCAAGGCAGAAACCTTCAGAAGGTTTCTGTCTTGCTAAAAAAGGTTCTTCGAGGTGGCTCCGCCCATTCAGCGTGATGCCGACCTCGGCCGTTTTTTTTAAAAAAAAAAAAAGCTGCCGGGCAGTCTGCCGCCGGTGGGAGAAGCCCTGGGGGGCCACGAGGGGCATTGCCCATGCTTCCCTGGAGGGCCCACCACCCCTGTTAGGGGAGGTTCCTAATGGAAAATAGGGATCTGGAAGGGAGAAAAATCTCACTGGTAAATCTGTATGCCCCTAATGCGGGAACAGGGGAGTTTTTACAAGAGGCAATCAAGAAAATCAATGAAAATGTGTATGGAGTAGTATTATTACAGGGGGATTTTAACTCTCCCCTAACAAAGTTAGACCACTCCCTAAAAGCTAAACTAAAACAGTGGCAGGAAAAAGTGCATAATACACTAATTATGAATAACTGAATAGATGCTTGGAGATATTGGAACCCGAAAATCAGAGAATTTACGTTTCACTCAAATGTGCACAATACCTCCATGGCAATTGACCATGTGTGGCTAGATAAACAATTGATGAATAACTGTATAAATAGCCAAATATGTCCAGTGGTACTAACAGACCACCATGCTATAATTATTACCTTGGCTTGGGGGGAGCAGGGACCTAAAAGACCAAGAGCTTGGCACTTAGATAAGGCATTACTCAAAAACAAGGAATATAAAGAGGCTATAACTAAGCAGATAAAGGAATATTTTGAAGTAGATAAGCACTCTGTTACATCAGTACATACACTCTGGGAGGCGGCCAAGGCCACAATTAGAGGCACATGTATTTCATTGAGTGCCCCCAAAAAACGAAAAGAAAGAGCATACATAACAGATCTGTGCAAGCAATTAAAAAAATTGGAGAAATTAAATGAAAATAACCCCATGCACACATCCCAAAATGAATTGGCCAAAGTGAAAACTTTAATAAACACACATGAAATAGAAAACACAATGAAACAATATAAAGGGGTTTTATTTTGAACATGGGAACAAAACGGGAAAAGTGTTGGCAAATTTAGTTAAAAAGCAAAGGAAAAACACAATAATTTCAAGAAAAACAATCAGAGGGACAGAAATACACAAAAACAGAAGACATTCAGGCTGCCTTTTTTGATTTTTACTCCAAATTGTATTCGACAAAGAGCCCAGACCCTGCAAAAAATAATAATTTCTTAGATAAATATAATATTCCTAAGATAAATGCAAATCAACGAAGTTATGTAAATGCTCCAATAACAGTTGAGGTGGTACAGGAAACAATTAAATCCTTAACAAAGAATAAAGCAAGTGGACCGGATGGGTACCCTACTGAGTTTTACCAGACATATGTTAGTTTAATAGCACCATATCTGACAGCAGTGTACAATGGAATCCTGAAAGAGAACAGCATGCCAGAGACATTTTATGAGGCCACAGTCACACTCATACATAAACAAGACAAACCTAAACAGTCATGTGAGAATTATAGGCCCATATCATTGATCAATGTAGACTGCAAAATATTCACCAAAATATTGGCAACTAGACTGGCCGCTATAATAACTGAAATTATCCACCCAGATCAGGTAGGGTTCATACCCAATAGAGTGGGCACAGATAATATACGAAGAGTGGTCGACATGGTACACTACATTCAGGAAAAAAAAATCCCAGCGATTATAGTGTCAGCAGATGTACACAAAGCCTTTGGTTCAATTGAGAGGAAATGTCTGATGGCCACACTGACTAAAATGGGATTCGAGGGGAACTTTATTAAGTGGCTGGAGGCAATTTATTTAAGGTCGGTGGCAAAACTCAGGGTAAATGGTGGGTTATCACAACCATTTACATTGGAAAGACGAACTAGACAGTGGTGCCCACTTTCCCCACTACTTTTTGATATATTACTAGAAGTCCTGGTGATCGCGATAAGACAGAAAGAGAACAGAAGGGGAATAGGAGTGGGATCTAAACAAGATAAATTGGCATTATATACGGATGATATGATCCTTTTTATAGCAAACCCTATGGTCTGGGCACCATCTGGTCTGGGCACCATCCTCGAAAGTGTGGTTAATTGAACCACGGCCCGGAATCGGCGGACGGTAACATCTGTTACCGCCCCCGATTCTGGGCCATGGTCCAGACCCCGGGTCAGAATCGGGCGCAGCGGGCAGATTGACCGCTGCGCCCTCCCATGTCCAGGAGGGCAGACGGCTGGGGGAGCGTGGGGGGGCAAGGCTGTGCGGCCGCACGTTGCACCGTGCAGCCCTCCCCCCCCCCAGATTCCCTACCGGAATGAGCTGGCACGTCTGTTGGACATGACATTTTGATTCCAGCAGGGAATCAAATAGTGATTCCGTGACAGGGCCAATAGGTACGCCGTCATGTCTGAAATCACCCAAACACCAGTTCTCTGGAACTGCAATGAAGTACTGGGAGTCTGTAATCAAGAAAGTAAATATTAAAAAACAATACTCACCTTATACAGATATTGGAGGGGGGCATCTCATAAAAAAGATGAGGGAGAAAAAAAACACATGTGCAGGACAATTGTTCCAGACAGGAAAATTTATAGTACTTTAAAAATGTAGGGAATTGCTCCATTTGCAAATGAAAAGCCTCTTTACCGCAAAAGGGGAATTTGAACACTACAGTAGGGAACCCCAGGGGATAGAAAAACATTTGTTTGAATACATGGCCAACAGGGGAAGACTATCAAGAATTTATGGGGAACTAAAAATAATTTGGTTCCAAAATGAAGATAAATATATTGATAAATGGAATAAGGATTTGAACAAAAATTTAGACAAACAGCATAGGGCGTTGATCTGGGACCATATGCATAAATGCTCGTCATCCTTACAATTCAGAGAAATCCAAATAAAATTAATCATGAGATATTATCTGACAACAGTCAGACTGGAGAAAATTGATACAGCAAGTAGGGAAAGGTGTTGGAGAGGATGTGAGGAACGAAGAACATACTTACATTGCTGGTGGGATTGTATAATAATTAAGCCTTTTTGGAGAAAAGTATGGAATTGTATGAGTAGGGATGGTGGGAACAGTGATACCTTTCACTCCAGAAATAGGTTTACTGGGCATGTATCTGGACTCTCAAGTGATTCAAAGGCATGCAGACTCATGTAAAAAGATGTGCCTCGTAGCCATGAGCCTAATAGCAAGAAAATGGAAAGCGGAAAAGAGGACCTTCTACCTTCTCGGAATGGATGAGCCAGATGTGGTACATGTTTTCAATGGAAAAAATCTGGGCCGGGATGCATGATGAAAAGAGGACTTTGTAGTGACACGGCTTCCGTGCATGACAGTGATTCAGGAAGAGGAAGTGGAGACAGATGAAAATGCTTATCTGTTTGACTTTTATATATGATCATAACTGGTAAAAACATCTGGAAATACCAATCAGAAGGCTAATGTGTTGCGGGGTGGGGAAATAGGGGTTAGTTAAAAAGGAATGAAAGTACATAATGACAAAAGACGCCAAGCTGGCAACACCAAATAAGTGTAGTCAAAGATTCGTGAAACAAGCATTGTGTATTTACTGAACAGTTGTATTGTTGGTTACAAAATAAAATATACTTTAAAGTTTTAAAAAAAGGAAAACACATTGGTGCTGCATGGTGCCGCTGGAGGTTGTACTGATATGTGCATCTGTATTTTTCTGAGGTAAAAAAAGTTACCTGCACTTTTTAAAAAATGTGCATATTTTAAAAGTGACAGCTAAGCTTGCTCATTTTCTGGTGATTTTGTCCCCTGCTGCTGGAGTTGTATACCCCTAAGGATGTGTAACTGAGAGGTGTCCAATTATTCACCAAAGGAAAAGAGGTTGCAAGGATTGCTGAAGAATGCACCTTATGAGATAAGAGCATCCTTGTCAATAAAAATACAAAGTCTTCCTGGAAATATTCTTAAGAACTGCTGCTAGAAAATTTGGCTTCATTTCTCATCCTACAGTATTCCGATACTTTTCCACTGTGTTTGTTACCAGCGGCATTATGCTAATCCCCATCAGCTCTGCGGAACGTCTCTCATTTTGGGCAAAAGAGCAATGCTACATGCTTTAGGTTAATTAGAGCATAATTCCCCAAGCAGGATACATATGCATTGACATTAGAATTAATACTTCATACTGGTTGGTTGATTTTAATGCTGCTTTATCACTTACCATCTGTCAAAAAATAAATAAATAGTTAATTATCCATCCTGTTTTCTCTTGTTGGATTTATGTTGCTTGCTGGAGAAAGAAATGATTATACAAGGCAGACATAGTGGCAAATCCACTATGGATAGTGGCAAATCTGAGTGGCAAATCCACTTGGCGACATGAACTGGTGGCTCCATCCTGCAAAGTGTTCATTATTGAGCACCTTCTTGTCCCATTGATTTCAACAGGATTCAGGGAATCCCTTAATTAAGGCTAAAATGAATATTCCATTCCATATTAGCAAAGATTTTTCACATTTTCAGGTATTATTATTATAAGCATTTATATAGTGCCAGCGATGTACCTGGCGCTTACAAAGAACAAGATAGGCACGGTCCCTGTCTGAGAGCTTATAATCTAAAAACAGGGGGAGGGGAGACAGGGAAGGGGAGAGACAAGGGATGCGACATTCATGAGGCTGTGAGAACTCAGGTACACGTACTTGGTTTGGTTACAGTAAATTGGGAGTTTGCAGATAACAGGTGGGGGATAATCCTGGGTGGGGATGCTTAGCAGGAGTTCGGAAGTGCGGAGCGGAAGAGGTGGGTTTTGAGGAGGGACTTGAAGGCGTGGAGGGTGGGGCAAGGCGGACGAGGGCAGGGAGGAAGTTCCAGGCGTGTAGGGCAGCGAGGGAGAAGGGACGAAGGCGGTTGGCGGAGCAGGGGCACAATATCCATTTCTTCATTTTGTTCATTTCAGTATTCTGAGTTAGTTACTTGGTATTTTGGTCCTTTGCTCAGTACTGTTGGGCAACAAATGATCATGGGACATTGCACTATTGCTATTAGCACAATAGCAAGTTTGTGAAGTTTAAAATCTGTTTAGTGCCACCAAGTAAGCAGTGTAAATAGAGGGGGGGTGTATGACCTTTTTCTTTGCCTAGGCATTTGGAGAGTAGGGGTAAGGAATGGGGATTTGCTTGGTGGGTTGGGGTAGGGTTGTGAGGGGAGTTGGAATAGGACATGGGGAGGTGATATTGGGTAGTTTTGTCTGGGGCTGGAGAATGGTTGAGGTTTTGGGGGGACGTTGTATTCTATTTTTATGGTTTTTACTGTTTTTATATTCGTTGTTAGCCACCCTAAGCCTTAGGGAAGGGCGGAATAAAAATTTTAATCAATCAATCAATCAATAAAATAAGTAGCTCTGAATGAAGGACTGCAATACCAAAATAACTTAAATGACCGAACAAAAGTAGCCGTAGCTGAAATAACCAAAATGACCCAACCAAGGTAACTGAAATACGGAAATGACCAAATCAAAATAACTGACAAACAAGCATTCACTTTTACTAAACAAAAAGTGAAACATATGGAACTTCATTTTTTCTTCATTGGAAAGCAATCAAAAGCCTGAACTCAGCATTTACCCAAAGAATTCATTTAATCTCTACCGTTATTAGCTCTTTTCCATCTCTCCCAATATATCAGTTTCAGTGTTAGTATGAAGAACTAGTAGCAACCTACTGTCTATTCCATCCATAGCACTCTGTTCTTTTAAAGAACACCACTGACCAGAACCCCTAAATGAGCAGGGAATGCATAATACCAGGGCAAACTGCCTGCAATACAACTATTTTGAGCTCTCCTCTAGATAAGCTTCCTACCCTGTATATTTGTTCAGGTTCACACAACGGCACAGGAAATAGAAATATTTCACAGCTCAACAAATGGGGCAGCTGCTATTTTGATTCAACTAGGAGTAATTTCACTGCAAGTCAATAAAGTGGAGTGCTCATTTTGAAGAAAAGAACACAGTTCATGGGACATCAGCATCATCATCACAATTTAATCAGCCTCAGAGCTGGATAATATGTCTCAAAGTCTTACCTTTCTATCTTCATTCTTTTAAAAAACGGAAAATATTCAGCATCCACCCAATCTTCTTTTCTGGAAGGAATGCCAGCTTTCAGGGTATTAAATATTTCTGTATGAACATTTAGCAATTCTAGAATAAATGTATTATTTATTACATTCTAAGATCAGAAAGTGCAGCAGAGATATATTTTTCAATTTGGTGTCTTAACCTATCTTATATATTTTGCCCTGTGCTTTTTTTCTCATAAAGAGTCATGGTCAAGCTGGGAATCTTTTCATTGACTTCAATGAGACAGTCAAATAGTTATTCATGATGTTTTCCTATAGGTTAATTAAAAAAATAAAATAAAACAAAATTCTTTCCTTCTCATACTTTCTCTGTGATGTCATTTTTCTTATCCATTACTTTTCTTGGTCAATACTAGACTTTTACTTAATCTCAGACTTGAATGAGAGATTTCTTATGATATAACAAAAATTGAAATGGGTATTGTATTTCCGTCAGTAAATGCCATCTGAAAGGAGTGGGCTTATCTATTCAGGCTCAAGGATGGATTGCTCTTTAGAGTGTCATTTATCATTTCAAACAGCTGTAATAGCGTTCTATTTGCTCCTACTATCTGATTATTCTATCTCATTTCCAGAGTTGACATGGGTGGATATATTTTCCCTCCTATTGTGTACGTTTTTTGTGTGTGCCACATTTTTTCGAAGGTAGAATTTTCCCTAATCATAGTGTTTGCTACTGTGAAAGATCTGATTTGCAAATCAACTTATCATTATGGGGACACAGAAGTTCATAGAGTCAAAATAGCCTAGTATCCCATATCTGACACGGGCTAGGGTGTCCAGCCCATGTTTCATAAAAGGTTCAAGACCTCAGCACCAAGCAAAGTGCACCCCATCACCAACCTAATCCCTAAAATGCAGAATCTGTCTTTTGTCCCAATACCAGATGTTTTACATCTGCACTAGAACGAAAACCGGTATCCACAAAAATGGCTATATCCATCAAAACTGCAGTACTCAGACCATCTTTGGTGAATTGGCATTAAACAGTACCTATTCAGTGTGCCAAAAACCAAACAAAGTCTAGGGGGAGTAGTGACAGGATCTGGACAAGGTATGAGTCTCAGCAGGACCAGGGCCAAACCCAAGCCATTCAAATCCATGCCAAGGGGGTCAGTGCTTGAGAGTCACTCCAGGCTAGAGACAGAGGGAACTAGTGAGCGTGGCATGGGGAGAACCTTATCATGGGCTGGGACCGGTGGATGTTAGCTGCCCCCTGGTGCAAGCCTGGACTTTGAGTGCGAGCAGGAGCCGCGGCAGTCACTTACAGCTGTTTCGTGTTTTACCTCCTAGACTCGTGGGGGAGACAGTGTTTCTGATTGGTGTTTGAGACCCTCCGGGAGAGGATATCACAGGTGGGATCCCTCGGCGTGCGCACCACGGGCATGTGTGCCTAAGGGCTGCGTACGCAAGGGCGCACCCTTGTGCACACAGCCTTAGGAGCTGGCCATAAGGCCAGGAAATTTTGTTAGGCGCCGTTGGGCATGTCCTACCCAGCGGGCTGGGGGGTCATTATGGAGAAGAAAAGAGCCCGGGAGCCCACCTCGGCCTCCATGGACGAGAACCTGCCAGCAAAGATTACAAGGAATTCTGTCCAGGACATAGTAAGTGGGAATGCTTTGTCCCAGAATAGATTTTTGTGTTTGTCTGGTCTGGAGAATGATACAGGGGACTTGGGGGAGGACATTTTGTCACAGGGCTCCCAACCCAGCCCAGAGGAAAGTAACCAGGACTGGATTCAGTGTGACACCTCTACAAAGGATTATCTTTTACATCAAACAAGCCTCATTGCAAGAACAGTAGAGGCACCTTTTGCAGGCATCAAGGACTTGGCATCATCTTTGGCCTGGGGTTAAACTGCACTTGGGGGGAATTACTGACAAGCTAATGCACTGTGGGGATGTTTTAGATGATAGGGCTATCGAAGGTAGGCCCAAGACCCAGAGGACACAGTGTCCTGACAGATGAACTTTTATTAGCCACCTCCGAGAGGTATCTCAGAGAAGGCAGGCTGTTAGGCCTGAGGAAATATATTTATATATAGGGAGAGATTTTGATGGGGCAGCATATGTGTGGGAAGGTCCAGGGTGGGTTGCTTGTCATCTACCCCATTTGTTGGGCAAAGTAGTTACGGAGGGAGATATTGTACAAATTGTTTATATGCCAAGGCGATCCCGGAGTTACAGGCTCAGGATATGCTTTCTCATGCCTAACTTTGTATTAGCCATTTTCAAAGCCAGGAAATCCCTCCTCTGGAAGGACATTTCCATTGACAGGATGTGGGCCAGGGTGGAGGACCCTGAGGCAGGTCCTGTTAGTCCTAAAATGTTGGATTTTATTTCATCGCCCAAATGGGTTCCTCTTGGATCTGGTTGTGGGGGTACTTCTAATATTTCTAGGTTGAAGGGAGGGGATAGGACTGGTATGACCCATCCTGGCCTTCAGGGGATTAAGGGAGGCCAGAATGAGCTTCTGGTCTCAGATACAGCTCCTCAGGCCCACCCCCAGCTTATGGAATTCCAGTCGGGGGAGGAGGGATATATTGCCCCCTTGGTGGGACTGGATAGCCAGTTTGTTGAGCAGCCAGTATGCCTTCTCAACCTGACCTAGCCAGGGCTGGCCTTTGGGGACAGGGGCTGGGGCATGGGTCAAAGATCTTACCTGGCAGTCTCGCTACCAAGGTAGGTCAGTTTCTCCTAGGGGAGGGGGCTATTGGAGACCCCACCACGATGTGTGATATGCTCCAGCACCTCTCGGTAATTGACCAGGATAATTTTATAGTAAGGCTAGACCAGCTCTGGAACCATTCATGGGTAATGGAGACAGATTATAAAGCCCCCCGGGTAATTACTAGTGGAGTGGGGTGGAGTGGGGGGTTGTGATATCAACTGGTTGGCAGTTTGGGCCCTAAAGCCCAGTGAGCAGGGTTCACCCAGGCCAGGTAGTGGAGGTACAATTGCTGGGGACCCCCTCCTGGGGTCATGTGTACCTAGTAGGGGTGGGAATACCAGTTCTCCTGGTATCCGATATTACCGGTTTTATGCAATACCTGATCTAATCCAGTAATCCAGTAATACTGGCGTACCGACATACCGGATCTTTTTAATGGTGCTGGGTTACCGGATTTTAAAAATTGCTGAAGGTGGCAGTTGGCACCTTTTTGTTATTCAAGAGTTTGTTTGTCCCTCCCTGCCCCCTCCCTGAGGTGAAAATGGTTACATTTTGTGCCTTTTTTTAACATGCCTTGGATTGGTTGACTTTTTTGAATTTAAAAGGTTTCCTTAGGGGTATGGGCACTTGACTGGCTGCTGGTGCTGGCCAATAATCTTTTTTTTTTTTTTTCTTTCTCGGGGACTTTCTGGAGCTTGTGCTTGGCCAGCCATTTTACAGCAGGCTTGGTGACTGAAAGGATCCACAGACTGCTGGAGGTGTGCATGCGTGCGACTGTTGGTAAGTTTGGGGTTCCCTCTTCCGTAGTACTAGTAGAGGATCCCCTTGGTGCCCTTAGCAAGGGGGATGGGGAGGGTAGTACCTGGGCACTGGGTACCCCTAGACTTAGGAATAGTGTGTGTGTGTGTGTGTGTGTGTGTGTGTGTGTGTGTGATTTTAGCCTACAGGACATGTGCTGTGTGGGGGCTGGGCAGCATGGTGTGCAAACTGGGCATGCCATGATGAGAGTTTCCACTGGCACAGGGGGTGGGGAATGGTGGCCTTGCCACCATGGTGTGTGTGTTTGTCTCTAGCCCTGTCTTGTTTGGGGGTGTGGGGTGCCCACTGCCCTGCTTGTGGTGGGGCAGCACTATTTATTAATTATTATTATTATTATTATTATTAACATTTATATAGTGCCAGTCGTGTGACCTGGTACTGTACAGAACATAGAATTAGACGTGGTCCCTGCCGGTGGCTTACAATCTAATGGCTGCTTGTGGTGTGCAGCACTATGGCTGTCTTGTCTGTGGCTTTTTGGAGCAGAGCCAGTGCAGGATGGGATGTGGGAAAGCTGTCTGCCTGGCTGTGCCCACTTGCTTTGGGGTGAGGGGGGTGCCCACTGCGGTGCCCACTGGCCTGTGTGTTCTGTTTTTGGAGCTGAGCCAGTGGGGGATGGGATGTGGGAAAGTTGGCTGCCTGGCTGTGCCCACTTGTTTTGGGGGGTGGGGGTGCCCACTGCGGTGCCCACTGGCCGGTGTTCTGTGGTGGGTGGCATGCTTTTTGGAAGCTCTGCCAGTGTGGGTTGGGGAGAAAGGTGGCTTGCTGTGTGCTTGCTTGTGTTGTTAAATTGTGTTAACTTGTTTTGGGGTGTGGGGGTGCCTGCTGCAGTGCCCACTAGCCTGTGTGTTCTGTGGTGGGTGGCATGCTTTTTGGAAGCTCTGCCAGTGTGGGTTGGGGAGAAAGGTGGCTTGCTGTGTGCTTGCTTGTGTTGTTAAATTGTGTTAACTTGTTTTGGGGTGTGGGGGTGCCTGCTGCAGTGCCCACTAGCCTGTGTGTTCTGTGGTGGGTGGCATGCTTTTTGGAAGCTCTGCCAGTGTGGGTTGGGGAGAAAGGTGGCTTGCTGTGTGTTTGCTTGTGTTAACTTGGCTTGTGTGTTCTGTTCAGGCTTGGGGGTATGTGAGTTCCCCGGTTGCCAGGCCAATGGTGGGGCCTGTGTGCAGCACTATGGCTATCTTTTCTGAGGGGGGATGGGATGTGGGAAAGCTGGCTACCTGGCTGTGCCCGCTTGTTTTGGTGCTTGTTTTGGGCTTCTTTTGTGCCCACTGCAGTGCCCACTATGTTAAATTGGCTTGTGTGTTCTGTTCAGGTTTGGGGGTGGGGGGTTCCCCAGTTGCCAGGCCAATGGTGGGGCCTGTGTGCAGCACTATGGCTGCATTTTCTGAGACTTTTTGGAGCTGAGCAAGTGGGGGATGGGATGTGGGAAAGCTGACTGCCTGGCTGTGTCCACTTGTTTTGGGGTATGGGGGTGCCCACTGTGGTACCCGAACTATTTTAGTTGGTGTCTGGGTGAGGGTTCCCAGACAGCAAATTTTGGTTGGTATCTGGGTGAGGGTTCTATCCTATAAGACTGCAGTGCAAAGGCAATTGTGTCTCTCCTCTATTACCAATCTTCTATTTGCTCAACTAAACACTGGATTTTTTGTCTGAGGCTTTTTGGAAGCTGAGCCAGTGGGGGATGGGGGAAAGGTGGTTGCCTGGCTGTGTCCGCTTGTCTTGTGTGTTCGCTCTGGCTTGGGGGGGGGGGTTTCCCCAGTTCCAAGGTCAATGGTGGGGCCGGGCAACTGTGCACAACACAGTGCATTAAAATATTTTTTTTCTTTTTCATCCACCAGCCACTGGACTGTGTTGGACTGTGCAGTTGGCAAAGTTGGATGTCACGTGCGAGTAGCCGGCTGCAGGTAAGCGAGCGTTGTTTGCATCACTCACTCACTTACACCACACCACACCTAACCCTACCCGCTCTACCCCACCTCTACCATACCCCACTCTCTCTACCCACCCCATTCACTCTACTCTTCTGTACTCTGCCCACACCCCTAGCTCTACCCACCCCCTTACCCTACCCCAACTCTACCCCACCCCCTAGCTCTACCTCACTCCTACCACACACCTCTAGCTCTACCCACCCCA
>QEPC01004580.1:39796-51520 GCA_003113815.1 Sphenodon punctatus
GCTGACCAGGTCTAGGACTAGGCCTTTGGGCTGAACCCTGTGACCCAGTGGACTCAGGTGTGAATGGAGAAGTAACCTAACCGCTGACCAGGTCTATGACTAGGCCTTTGGGTTGAACCCTGTGACCCAGTGGACTCATGTGTGAATGGAGAAGTAACCTAAGTAACTGCTGACCAGGTCTAGGACTAGGCCTTTGGACTGAACCCTGTGACCCAGTGGACTCAGGTGTGAATGGAGAAGTAACCTAACCATTGACCAGGTCTAGGACTAGGCCTTTGGGCTGAACCCTGTAACCCAGTGGACTCAGGTGTGAATGAATTAAATAACCTTTCCTTTTCCCTTCCATGGAAATGACCCCTTATGTAAAAGGACCCCTTAATAAATCTTACCTGTGTGAGCGTACCTGTGTGAATTGAGAAATGTGGTGGTGGTTCAAAGGATATTCCCATCACCCCGCCAAAAGGTACCATTAAGAAGACTACTTGTGGCCAAGGAGGAACCAAAAATCGAGGATTTGGAGGTTCCAGATAAAGGTAGGCGATGACAACGTTATCTCTTTTGGGGGTCTGGTTTGGGGGAAAACAAAAATAACAGTGCTGCAATGTTGTAACGTTCAACTCTGAACTGCGATTGTTGGGCTGCTGGTTTCAGCCCTACAGTTGCTGTGATAGAATCAATCTTATTTGTGATTGATTTCTGAGTGGCAGTGCTGTGGAAAAAAGTTTAAAACCCTATTGTCAAATAAAAATATTAGTAGTGTGGCCTTTGGGGCCGGCCCATGCGGGCTACTGGCTGGGCACGAAGTGTAGTCTAGTAGTCTGTCTCTGTTACTGGCAGTTGCTGTGATAGTGATTGTATTGATGATCTGATTTCTGAGTGGCAGCGCTGTGGGGAAAAAAACCTAATGCTTAAAAAAAAATTGTGGCAGTTGGGGGCTACTGTGGGCTGTGGGCACAAAGTGTAGTGTATGTACTGGGCTGGCAGTTCCTGTGTGATGGCCTGCTGACAGTGACTTTGACTTCAGTGCCACTGCTGTGGACAAAAAAAACACCTATTTTTATTTTAAAGATTTTTTTTTTTTAAAAAAGGTAGTTGGCCGTGGGGGCTAATGGAGGCTGTGGGGGCTACTGGGCACAAAGTGTGGTCTGGTGCTACTGGTTGGTTAGCTTGGCAGTTAGATTCACTTGTGTTTTTACTTTTTTTCTTGTAATTGAATTGCAATTTACAGGTAATTTCGGTTTTACTTTTGTCTCCCATTGATTTCAATGGGAAAAGATCCGGTACAGGTATACCAGTTCTAATCCAGTAATCCGATATTCAGAGATCCGGTATCTGGTAAAACCAGTATTTCCCACCAAGTCCCACCCCTAGTACCTAGGGTCGTGGTGGATGTGGTCATCCATAGAAGAGGCAACAGTGTTGCGATTGGTGACGCGGATATCCCCCCTCTTGAACCTGATCCCATTCCTAAATGATGAGAGGTCTTGGAGTTTCGATCTACAGTTGGAAGCAGGGTTGATTTAGAGGATGCTAGTGGTCAATCGGACCCCTGCCCCTTTGGGGAGAAGGGGCATTTCCTGGAATGTAGCGGGAATGAAGTCCAAGGTTTCCGACCAGGATTGGCTGGATTTTCTTGGGGGATTTGATCTTACATGTCTCCAGGAGACATGGCTTAGGGGAAAGGAAGTTTTAGCCCTGAGGGGGTTTGATCTTTTCAGGCATGGGGGATCTAAACTGGGGAAGAGAGGTCGGGTTTCTGGGGGGTTGGTATTTCTAAAAAATACCTCTAGAATGGGAAGCTTGGTCCCATTGAGTACTACATGGCCTGAATACCAAGCAGGGATATTACAATGGGGTGAGAACAGATCTGACCAATATATTATATTTAATGTCTATGTTCCCCCAATTTCATCCCAGTATTATCAGGTAGAGGTTTGGCAGGCACTAGAGGAGGATATTCTTGCGGCTGAGGGGCAGTACCCTCAGACCTTATTGCTATTGGTAGGCGACTGGAATACTCATCTGGTAAAGGGGATCAATGGTACCCTTGAACCAGATGTTGGGGAGATCCGAGAGGCAACGAATGGGCTTCATTCTGCCTACCATGTGTTGTGTTTAATCCAGTGTTTTGGTTTGAGTATTCTCAATAAGGATGCCCTCCTTGATCCTCTGGGGGGCTTTATCTTTATAGGCACTCAGGGGAAAAGCAAGGTAGATTTGATCCTGGTCCAGTTTGAGGCCTTGGGGAATTACAAGGGGGTTGAGCTGATTATACAACCTGAGAGCGATCATGCGGCCTTGATAGTGTAAATGATAGCCTACGGATTTAGGGGCCCTTTGGAGAACCCCGGGGATTGTCCTTGTGTGCTTAAAAAGCTTCCCCCAGTGGTATTGATGCAGAAGATGTGTGACTTAAGCAACATGGACAGGGCTGTTTTCCTTACTGATAGATTGTCTCAATCAAAGGACCCGAATGTTTTACTCCTGGTTTACGAGGAGTTTTTGGGATTCTTATGGGAATCCTTGCCAGCTGTCAATAGAAAGGATAGGAAAAAGCATACTATTCACAATCAGTGGTATAGCCCGCAATGTAGGGATATTAAGTGGCAGTTGGTACGATTGAAAAAGAAATGGGTCCTCGATCCTATGGAGTTAGCACAAGTTGAATTTATGCAAATGAGGGCCTGCTATGTGAGGCTGATTAAATCCACTCAGGTGGCGTATTATAGTCTCCAGTGGGCGGAGATGGTGACGGATATTTCCGTGGGTAACTTGAGCCATTTTGGGGCCTCTCTAAATAGAATTCTCAAACCAAGGTAGGGTATGGGGGGTTTGGGTCCCCATGAATGCCCAATGGGAGACCTTTTTTTGGGACCTATATTCGGAACATGAAGTGGGGATTGAAGACCTTCATATGGGAGCTATAGTGGTTTCCCCTCCGGAGGAGAGACTGGATGATATCACAAAGTTTAAATTAATTGACTTGATCATGGGTCTAAAATCCAATAAGGCCCCTGGGCCTGATCAGCTTACTGCAGAAATGTTGCAGGCAGCTCCGGATTGGTGGGCTCATATTCTTTTCAATTTGTTCCAAGTGTTTAGTAAGGGAGGTGGGGTGCCCTGATCTTGACAGCAGAGTTTTATTGTCCCCATATTTTAAAAAGGGAATGTTTGGGACCCAGCCTGTTATGGGCCAATTAGTCTTTTATCAACGGTAGGAAAGCTTTTTGTTAAGGTGCTGAGGGGACGGCTGGAGAAATGGGTGGAGGACAGGGCGATTATCCCTAATGAGCAGTTTGGGTTTCAGCCTGGTAGGTCTATGACGGACTGTTGTTATATTCTGCAGCACGTTATTTATAAGTTTCATAAAATCAGGAAGGGGAAAATATTTTTGGCCTTTGTCGATCTTACTAAGACCTTCAATATGGTACCAAGGGCCCATCTATGGGCCAAGTTGAAGGCCCTGGGTATAAACCAAAATCTTTTGGCTGCAATATCTGACCTCTATGATAATAATGTTGCAAGGGTGGGGGGGGGCTCAGACCCTGAGTAAGCCCATAAAAATTAGGAGGGGGGTTCGTCAGGGCTGTGTCCTTGCTCCCCTGCTCTTTAACCTTTATCTCTCCGATCTCCTAGGGTTTATCTCGGGTGTGGATACCCATGTCCCGAAAGTGGGGGATGTTCAGTTACCCCTCTTACAGTTTGCGGATGATGTAGGTTTTTTATCCCAAACTGAAGTGGGCATTAGGAGAGCTGTGGATAAGTTCTATCAGTATTGTAGTCTAAATGGTCTGACATTGAATATCTCAAAGACCAAGATTATGAAAATTGGTAAAAGGGGGTTACCCCGGAGTTGGAAACTTAGCATAGGCCAGGTGGATATAGTTAGCTCCTTCAACTATCTGGGCATGATATTTAGCTCTAAGGGGACCTGGAATTTTCATCTCCAGAATAGGGCAAATGCTGCTATGCAAGCGCTTCATGCCCTTTTGAAGGCGGTTAAGTTCTCTAGAGGGGTGCAGGTCTCCATTCTATTGAAGGTCTATATGGCTAAGTTTTCCCCGACCTTATTGTTTGGGATGGAACTTATTCCGCAAGCACATACTACCCCACTCGAGAAGGTGCAGAATCTTTTTCTTAGGCGCTTATTGCAGGTAGCACCTGGGATACCGGGTGCTGTTTTAAGGGCTGATCTGGCAACACCTTCAATTTCATCTTTAGCTAAGAAGGCGTATGTGAGATACTGGGCGAGGTTGGTGGCTCAGCCGGAGACAGTCTTGCCTCTTCAGTGTCTCAGGGAAGAACTCTCCTATCAGGGCCTTAGAGCTTATCCCTGGCTTGGTTATCTTGGGCGGTTGTTTAGGGAATTTGGGTTTTCCTTCCAATATTTTAGTGGCAAACCACTCGTCGTCATTCGATCTGAGATCCTGGGAAGGATACAGGATATGGCGAGTCAGGAGGATATAGCGGGAGTGGGTAATTGGAAGGTGGCACCCTTGTTGGGATCATTCAAGATCCGCTTTCTTTTTGAGCCTTATCTGGATCTGATGGCAGCCGGTAAGGTCGGTGGTCGTCGAGGGTAGATACAAGGGTATTCCCTACAATCGTAGACTTTGTACCTGTCATATGGCAGAGGTAGACTCGGTTGAACATTTCTCATTGCGATGCCCGTATCTTGATGCCCTCCGGGCAGCATGGTTAACCCCCTTATTACCAGAGGGATGGTCTTTCGATCAGAAGGAAGTCCATAGGTATTTCCTTACCTTGTCCCAAAAGGAAACTGTGGTGGTCTTAGCTTCCTTTACGTATTTAGCAATCAAGAAAAGGTCTATCATACAGGGGAAGTTGGCCACCAGGGCAAAGGGAGTTGAGGATTCGCCCCCTCTGGGACTAATCTGAGGACTACAGCCTATGGAAGGGTTCCTTCTGACAGTTGTCTATCCACTTTTCATTCAAGGCTGTATTATAAGTCTTGTTTATTTTATGCATTTTATTAATTTTTAATCTTTATTTGATTTGTGTTTTTTTGGTTCTACTTGTATTTGTTGTTGTTTTTGTTGGTGTGATGTTTGTATGGCCAGGGCAGAAGCCAGTGCTAATAAACTTAAGAAGATAAGACAGAGGGAACTGGATGGCTAGAGACAGAGGGAACTGGAAAGACCAGGGAGCAGGATCCACAGGTCTAAGGGCGTTTTTAGACGGGATGGAAATGGCGGATGAGCCCTTTATCAGCCGCCATTGTTGCCGTCCGTGTGAATCCCCGAAGCACTCCAACGCTGGGTCTCTGCCGCGTGAAGCCGGGACGGCGATCCTGCCCCCTTCAAGGTGGATCGTCAATGTGCTGGCTTTATGCCGCACTTCTGGGCTCGTCGGAAGTGTGCGCATGCGCAGATACTCTATGGGACATGTCTAAACAGCAGACACGTCCCAGAGAGTATCGCGGGGGTGGAGAGGTGGTAGCGATGCCGCTTGCCTCCCTCTCGTCTAAAAGGGCCCTAAGAGGCAGCACAGCTGAAGCGCACAGACACGGAGTCTAGGTGTTGTTCTGCCTGGCTTCCTCTTCCTGGCATGTGTCTTTTATCAGGGCAAGTCAGGAGCCAGTCAGAACCTGGTGGATGGGGAGCCTCATCAGACTGGCAAGGTGCCAGAGCAGAGCCTAATGAGTTGAAGCAAGTGCCCAAAGCTGAGCATAATAGTGGTGCTGTAGATTCAACTGCTTTCTCCATGGTCCCAAGGATGCTGGGTCTGGTCCTGGGTCCTGACATAGTGTATTTTTAGATGTGATGGCGCAGTGTTCTGTCTCACTTTGATCCTGGCTACTGAATAGACATGTCAGGGGGTGGGGAGAGGGCAGGGCATGGCAGTATGTGAATGTAGGTCCACAGGCCCCACGCTGCTGAGCACAGCCTGCCAGTGTCCATCTCCCTGTCCATCACGTGACAAAATGTGCCTGATTTGTCTCCAGGAAAATCTCCGGTAGGTAAATCAGGCGCAGGATTTGTAACATGGAAATGTTAACCTGTGTGTCTTTGGTGGCAATTCTGCATGGAATGGAAAGTTGGATTTACTGGCTTTGCACCAGCTCTGAATCCCCCACAAGATTGCCTCCAAAAATGAGCAGGTTAACATTTCCATGTTACAAACCCCACGTCTGATTTGCCTCCTGGAGATTTTCCTGGAGGCAAATCGGGCACATTTTGTCACATAGGAAAGGGCCTAGAGTTACCAATTTACCATTTCCCCGTCCATTTCTGTTCATCCATTGATTGTTCCACCACCCCTCTTGTGTGTGTCCATGAAGAGGAAAATGATGAAATGCAGAAATCTAGAAAGATGCTAAAATGGTACGTCAGATTTGGTCAGTTAAATGGAAATTGGTTACTCAGTAATGACAATACTCCATACTTCAGGTGGTCAATTACCCATCTTAATATGCAGATATCAAATGGGTACTGATAGGCAACCCAGAATTGTGGGTAAAAGATTTGCTAACCACTTCCACTCTAATACCGCACTAATGGTTGTAGCTCTGGCTAGTCCTGTCAGGCACACATGTAACCCATTTTTTAATCTTGCCAAACTCCTGATTTCATCCACCTCCTTTGGCAATAAGTTCCATTACTACCTAGTTTTCACTCCCTCAGAACCAAACGTTTTCTTCTGGAACATTATATGCTTGCTCTTAGTTCAGGCAATGATTTGTTAGAAAATGAGTTAATCCATATAGTCATGTAGTATTTAAGGCCAAAACTTTTTTTTTTTTTTTTTTAAAGTCATAAGATTATTCAGAAACATCTGAGCTTTTGAGCTCTTTTTGCACCTATTATTTCTTGCTGTGGAGTCATCACTGGATAAGTAATTTTTGTTGTAAGCAGATGAGAGCTTCTCTTCCAAAAGACGTCTTCTTTATTAACACATATTATTGTAGCCTGGAGACAGAAATGATAAAACCCAAAATTGTAAACTCCAAGGTCCATATTTTACTCTTTTTTCAAAACTAAGTATATTTAAAGTTTAGAATGCATTCAGATTAATATGTCCTTTCCTTTTCCTAGCCAATCACCTACCAGAAGGTAAACCAGAAAAGTGATGTCAGGTGATATCACTGGACTAAATTCAGGAAACAGAGATGATATGGGGTAATTTCAGACGTGACGGGCCTTTCGGCCCAGCACGCTGAACCCGAATCCCGGTCCATGATCAGACCGGCTGTCCATCAGATATGCCAGCCTGATTGCAGAGGAAAATCTCGGAGGGGGCAGGGCTGCGCGGCATGACGTGCTGCCACTCAGCCCTTCCCCCCATGCATCCCTGGCCACCTGCCCTCAGGGAGATGGGTAGGCACAGTGGCCAATCAAGCCGTTGTGCCCAATCCCGTCCCATGGTTGGGACCCGATTCTGGGACACGGCTGGCAAACAGACGTTCATCGTGGCCATTGCCAGCCCCATCCTGGATCATGGCCAACCTAACCATGGTTCTGGAGGCGAGGCCGGCCTCACCTCCAGAACCATGGTTAGCATGGAACCCCACAAGGAATTAACTGTGGTGAACATCTGGCGGGGCTCAAACAAACGTTACCGCGATCGCTGTCACCACACGGGATCCACTGTGATTCAGGGTGATTTCATATGTTACAGGGTCCCGATTCACCACAGTGGATTCCCTGCGGTGGTGAACTGATCAACCACCCCCATGGTCCAGGAAGGCCCCAAACAGGAGTGATGGGAGCGGGACCACGGCAGGGAATCGGGCCGTCAGACCACGGCCTGGGGCAGTGCAACAGATGTGATGCCGATTCCCGGCCATGGCCAAAACACTCAGAAAGCACCAGGGAGGGGTGGGACACAGACATGGCCGACTGAGGGCAAAGGAAGCCAGAAGCGCCTACAAGGAATGCCCACACAAGGGAAACGGAAAGGGAGGGGGAAGAGGGAGAAGAGCCGCCGGGGCAGCGCACACAGCAGGCACAGAGACAACAAGGGCACAGTGAAACACATAGTACACACACACACCCAGGCGCACTCACACCCACAAGGGAAAGGAAGGGAAGGGGGGACTAGGGATGGGCAAACGCGGTTCGGCAGTTCAGAGTTCGGCCTGAACTCAGCCTGTTCGGATGACCAAACTCAAACCCGAACCCGAACAAACCGAACACCGAACGGTGAAATGGCTGAACAGTTTGGTCAGTTCGGATCGCGTTCGGATGAGTTCGGGTGGCAAAAAAAGGTTCACTGGAAGGTCAAACATTACAGGGAGGTGTCAGTCACTGAGGAGCGGACTTCCAGGCACCAGGGGTGGAGAGGCTTGCAAGAAACTAAACTAATTATCTGCCTCCCCCCTTCCCAACACCTTCTGAGCTAGTCACTGTTCCTGAACAGCAGGCGTTGAGTAGGATTTTTAGATTGCTTTAAGTTTCATTTCACTTTTGTAATGAAATGAAACTTAAACCATAAACTGAAACCTTGTGTTATGCACTGTACAGACTCATTGAGTATGTAATGTATGTATTTCACTACAGACTCCTCTTCTATTTGTGATTCCCCCCAACCCATATATATGGGATGTATATATATCCATATATATCCATATATATATCCATATATATATGGATATATATGGGATGTATATATATCCATATATATCCATATATATGGATATATGGATGTATATATATCCATATACATATTATATATATATTTGGATATGGGATGGGGGGGATAGATAGATCGATAGATAGATGAAGAGAGTTGTAGGAGTTAGCTTAGTGATAGAGATAGCGTTAGTGATTTAGTTTTAGTGTTTGTAGGAGTAGGTCTGTGTACTTATTAGATATTCCATTTAGTTCATAGCATTTAGAATAGTTAATAGCAGTTAGATTTAGTGTAGACAGATATATATAATATTAGATTAAAAAAATAAAAATAAACCTATATAAAAACAAAAAAAAACAAATAAAAAACAAAAGAAAACCATATAAAACCCAATAAAAAACCAAAAAACCATATATAAAAAAAACAAACCCATAACAACACTTCCCGAATGGCCGAACAGCCGAATCGAACAGCCTAACCGAACGGCCTGTTCAGACGACCGAACCGAACAGCCGAACCCAAACTCAGCAAACGAACCAAACGAACAAACAGAACGCATCCGAACCGAACTGCCGAACCGAACTGCCGAATCGAACGCAGCTGAACCGAACGTCTGAACTTGAACCGCAATCTGTTCGCCCATCCATAGGGGGGACACAGCGGGACAGACAACACACAAGGCACAATGGACACGGGGGGGGCGGCCCAGAGGCAGGGCAGGACACGGGAAACAGAACCCAGAACCCCCACAACAGCACAGCCCATATGGGCACCCCTATAACTACACAGGCAGTCCTGGAATGGGGGCCCCCAAAAGGCCGGGCCACAGGCATAGGGGGAGGCCAAACGGAACAGGGAGCAGCCCGGGAATGGCCCAGGGGGCAGAAAGGCACCCCAAGCACCGGCGAGGGTGCCATGGAGGGGATGCAGGAGAGCCGGAGCAGTGCAGGTGGTCCACAGATGCACACACACCCCCAGGCGGATGCCGGGAGGTGAAGTCCAGGTGCCCAAGAACATCGCGGTCACAGAGGTACCCACGGGGGGGTTCACGGGCACAGGAGGGAGCAACAGCAGATGAAGAAGGCCAGCAGCAACCCATGGAGAGAAACACCGGATGCAGCAGTGATGAGGAGGGGGCTCAGAGCCACAGGCAGGGGCAGAGGAACCCTGGGAACCAGGCAGCACAGTTGCAAGGCCGGGACATCATGGAGGAAGCAGGTACCAGCCCGCGGCAGCAGGGAGGAGGTGGGAGCTCTCCACGGGGCCACCAACCGGGGCACGGTAGGTACAGGGGGCCTCACAGCCAGCTGCAGGGGGCAATGAAGGGGCCCAGGGCCGAGTTGCCCACCAGATGCATAAAGTGGGGCCATTGAAGCATATTCTGATGGTAGCCCAGCACAAACATGTGGTGGGCGACCAGGTAGTAAGCCTTGAAGGGATCCTGCATGGCGAGCCCCAACTGTACATCAGAATGGGATCATACACCGGACAGCGCCGCCAGCTCCGCCTCAGTGGGCTCAGACAAGCCATAGTCAGCAGCAGGGGGCCATGGAAGGTGACCGAGCTCCAACAGCCAGTGATACACCACCCTACGCAATCGCTGGTACCCACGGGCCCCATGAACACAGTCAAAGTAGGACACGGCCAGGGCAGGGCCCCCCTCATTCAGACAGGCTGTGTAGGTGGCCAAACTGCACACAGACAGAGCAGACATGGTCGCCGCCACCAACCACCCCACATGTGAGCACCTCATCTCCGGGACACGCCCATCGGGAAATGGAATCAGGCCCAGGGTCTCCGCATGCAGCCGGGAATCGCGGGCGCTCACCTCATAGTCAAAGTAGTGCATCCCTGAGCTCAGACTCACATAGGCACTGGACAGACTGTCTGGGTAGCTCAGGAGCAATTGCACGGCTGGGGAATGCCACAGGTCACACAGGGCCATGGTCTTGCAGAAGGTCCAGCGATGAGGGGCCCCATGGGCGCTGGGAGCCTGGCGGAAGGACAGCCAACCATGGTCCAGGAAACAAAGGAGATTAATTGTGAGGACGGGGGGGCCCACAATCCCTGGAGGGATGGGAGGGGATTCAGGGGGGCCTCAAGGCCAGCTGATAAGGCCACCGGCCGCAACGTGCCATGGCAAGCAAGCGAGGCGTGGGGTACGGACCCAGTACAGCTGCTGGAACAGAGAGGACAGCCTACACGCTAATCAGGGCGGCGAGGACAACAGGTTGGCAACGCTGAGAGGTGGGAGGTTGATGACAGCAGGAATGCAGCTGCAGCCCGCACGCGCCCGGGTGCAGGCTAGACCATGCACCAGGCCTCGTTCAGGGACAGCAGGTGTGCTCAATGGACCACCCCAAGCTCCCCCAGCACGGCCGCCCTGCATGAGCCTGGCTGGGCAGATGGGAGGGGGACCTCCCATAACCAACCCAGGGGACCCTGGCAGGGCCCCGGGTCACGACCCGGGGGTGAGGATACACGTGCCCTGGCCTATAACTGGGCTGGCTGCCCCCCACCTGGGGCAACGTGCACCATGGAGCTAGGCCAGTTGGGCGCCCGCAGGATGCACCTAGCCCTCTTTGCAGAGTGGTACGGCGCACACACTGATCTCTTGCACATCCAGACCTCAGAGGTGCACCTGGGCGCCCAACTGCAGGTTACCATTACCTGAAGCGCCCCTAGGGCCTGGAGAGCCCACCATGCCTGCAGGCTCTCCCTGACCCAGCTCAGGGCCCTGCGGGTGTGCGGGGCGGGCTGGAAGGTCCTCCTCCATGGCCAGGATAGGGTGGCATGGCTCTGTGAGGCAGCTGGGCACCTCCAATGGCAGAGGGAGACCATGGGGCACGCACCCTTCTTGCTATACCCATTGACTGGCGAGTATGGGTCACAGAGCGGGCACACTGGTGGTGGTCCCAGGTGCTGACTCAGTGGGATGAGGCAGCCTGGAGGGCACACTTCTGGATGGACAGGCGTGCCCTACTGCAGCTCGTGGGGCTGTTAACATCCTGGATGGAGTGGCAGTACACCCCCATGCGGACCCCCATCCCCATGGTGCAGCGGGTGGCCATTGGGGTCTGGGCACTACCAACTCCCGACTCCTGCCGGTCTGTCTCGTAGCACTTCGGCATC
>QEPC01004580.1:60982-81917 GCA_003113815.1 Sphenodon punctatus
CAGCACACGCTGGGGTCATGACCCTGGGAGGAGTGGTTTTGCAAGGCCGGAAAGGACATGCGCTGTCCACCGAACTGAAAGCCACTTGCCTTTCAGCTCGTGCCCATGTTGGGCTTGTTCCCCCAGTTTTCGGCCAGAGCCTTTGTGTTGTCGAAGGGGGAACTGTTAAAATGGTGCTGACGCTGGAGGGCACATCCATGCCAACAACCAAGTTAACAAGGTTGTTCATTAGCTAGCATACTGGACCCGGAATTGCCGGGCAATTTTCCCACCGGCCTCTCAAGTTATTCTAATAAAGAATGCGGCCAGCATGTTAAACCAAGCAATGTTTCCGTGTCTCATTGAGTGCGCCGACAAGCAGTGGAGTTTGGATTTTCTCTTGATATGACAAAGTAGCTAACTGCCCTTAGTCACCAGGCTGTCCAGGTCATGGAAAGCTGAAAATCTGTGAGACTAAAAAGGAAAAAGGAAAAAGAAAAGTATATCCTTTCTTCTGTTCAGACAGACCTTTTAAAACAGTGGATATTTACATTTACATTCTAGATTTCTACCCCACCCTGACCCCTTAAGGCTCAGGGTGGCTTACAAAGAAACAAACCAACCAAAAAACAACATGTACAAATTGCAATAAAATGCAAGAAGTCCCTCTCCCACCCCATATACCCTATTCTATTTAAAGTACATATATAAAATCCTCTACCCTTCATTTCCCAATGCACTCACCCACTCCCACACCCCTCTCTACCCTCTCACGGGTGAGTGGAAATTGTGCCATTTCCACCCACAAAATCCCATATCCTAAACTCCATCCCTTCTTCCCTCCCCACATAGCACTCCTTCACCCTGCATCCCTCCCAAACAGTATTGCATGGTATAGAAGAGTTATTCATTCACCATAAGGGCTGCAGAACAGTGTCCCGTTTCATCACATTGCACTGCAAGGAATACTATTTTTTTATTACTGCAAATAGTTTAAATTCATCAGATAGTATTTAATCTCTGGTTTCCTACAAAAACAGTGGAATATTCTGTCAGCAGTTATTTTTCTCTAGTGCCTTATCCAGCCACCCTTGCCCCTTTCCATCTTCTTTCATGTAGTCAAATAAAATCCGATTTTATTATGGGTTGTTGCACTCGGAAGACTGTTGTGTTCAACCTTCCCTCACTACTTTTGACCAATTTGTAATTTAATATTGTTGACTCTAGCCAAATAGAATTTGTCTGCAATACAGTATGCTGCCAAGTCGACTACTACGCTTCCTGCCCTATCGCAGATTTTTGTTTTTAATGTGGAACAGTTACTGCTCATCATTCTGGATCAAACCCCACAAATTAAAATGAATAATAACCCTTCTCCTGCTAATGCATGTGTGGGGAAGGGGGGGGGAGGGGCTTGTCAACGCCACCATGCAGGAGAAATGAGGCTGCAGCTGAAGTATGGGACCTGCAGGTCCCTGTCAGGAGGCAGAAAAGATTACTAGGCTGAATATAGTAAAAGGGTGCAGCACAGCAGGAATTGCTTCTAGGGTGGGAAGGAGAGTGGGTGGAGGTAGTACAGGTTGATTCACTCACCTGGCTCTGTAGGAGTCTTGATAGTCGGACCAACGGTGAGGATGTGAAGGGAGCCGAAACTGTACTCAGTAGTTTGTGCTTTGGAGCGGACAGGATGAGCAGGCCTTCATGTGTGCTGTAATGGCAGGAGGAGTGGTGGCCGAGCAGAGGTGGTTCCAGAAGTGCATAGAGGCATCAGGAGACCTGTCTCTGGTGGTCAGCATCATTTGGAGGCTTTGAGCAGGGAGGTGCTGTGAGGTCAGAGAGAGAGTCTGTGCAGCTTTGCGTTTGATCGGCTTCTGTTGAAGAGGGCTTTTCTGTCCCGCAGTCCACCCCCACCTGCTTTTGATAAGATCCTGGGAGGGGCAGCGACTGGTGAGTGGTTGGGGGTGGGGTTCCTTGGGTAGGAGGTTATTGAGTGGCTCTTGCCCCCCGTGGTCTGCAGGGACCCCCCACCCCTCCCTCTCAGAGATCATCTCCACACTATTTCCTTCCCACTTTGTGCAACTGGGTTCAACCTGTTGGTTTGTTGGGGGGGGGGGTAAAGAGAAGGGGCTACTCCTTGTTGTATCTGGGTAGTTTATTCCCATTGTCAGTTTCTGTCCAGGTACCTGGCCTCTTCCTGTTTAGCCATATCCTGCAGTGTGACACAGAGCAGGAGCAATAAGAGGGTGCCAAAGGCCCCTGCAAGAGCCTAAAATGAGGCTCCCTTCCATGTCTGATGATGGGGGCAGGGCCTCATTACTGGTGGGAGTGGTCCTGCTGTCCCTCCTGCCCCTGTGGATTCACATCAAAATGAGGCCACAGGACTGCTACAGGGACTTAAGGCCCATATGGATGGGTGGGATTAAATGTTTACAGTTTGATGGAGCAGGGGTGGAGGTACAAGGGGCCTGTTTCCCAGGCCTCTGGAGAACCTGGTAGTGCTCTTCTACAGGAGGTCAGAAAGCACATGCCCATGCTTTCTCATTCCAGGGACAAGGCGCAGCCTGGATCCAGTGGGGACAGAAAGCAGGTGAATACTGATCCTGTTCAGGCCTTGTTACATCGGGTCAATGAGATGGAGCAGCAGATTGTGAGATCCGCCAGTGCTATAAACAGTAGTCAGCGCCCAGTTCCACTGCCAGCACCCACTCCAAACCCAAGGCCAGGTGAGTTAGTCTAGAAAATAGGGGGTGGCAATGAGGGCATAGCTTTGGTCCAGCCTAACACGCAGGGGGCTTCTTATGGTCAGCAAGGGATAGTCAGGGAACACAAGGGCAGCAGAATTTGCTCCCAGCCTCTCTAGGTGTTCAGCATCCAATCAGGGGCACAACTGCTTGTGCAGCAGGACCTCAACAGGTTGGTTTGGTTAGATAATGCTTGACGCCCGCAGGGATCAGTAAGCAGGGCTACTGTTTTGAGCAGGTCCAGCCAGGTAGGGACAGCTGGTGGATGTGTAGGTGCACCAAGTCTTTCTGGGTAGGGGTGTCCACCTCAGCTGGGTCTGGTGGACAGTTCAGCTTGGCCTCCTACCTGCAACTAGATATGAGACCCCACCTTTGCAGGTAGATATGCAAAAGTATCAGCCCTTATTGGTGTTCATCTTCTGTAGTCCACCCATGAGAAGATTTGGCAGGGCGAATATGGTGATATATTTGCCTTGCTTTTCAGCGATCCTATCCCTGACCCTAATGTGAGGGTGGGCTGTAGGGAGTTTGAGAAGTTCAAAATGATGTTTACCGGAATTGAGTCAGCTGGGAGTCAGCATTCATAGTGTATGCTGAGGTGGTCATGCAAGTGTATCCATCCTGGGCCATGGCACTATGGAAGTATTTTGATATAGTACAGAGAGCTTATTTATCGGGCGATAGTTTTGGTTAGCTTCGGTATGATGAGGCCTTCTAACAGCATATTGCCATCACCCCAGACATAAAATGGGAGGTGCATGCACACAATTTATGGTTGGATTTGTAGTATAAGGAGGTTCTTCAATCAAACAGTGGCACTGGTCACATTTGGCCACGGGGGATTTGTCCCCCAGCTGAGGCAGGGCATGCTAAACCATCTAAGAAGAGGGTGCAGGCATTGGCATGTAGGGACATATTGGTTTTGGAGTTATTTCCTATTGTAGATGCAGTTCATATATGACCGAATGATTTCAGGAACAAAAGGATAGTTTTTAGGTATGACAATATCGCAGTTGTCCATGTTGTTAACTTCCTATCATCTAGATCAGAAGATCATGAGGTTGGTCTGTGTGTTTGTACTGGCCTGTTTAAAGCATAACATTATGTATTCAGCAAAGCACATTCCAGGCATCAACAATAACATAGCGGATGCCCTTTCTCAGTTTCAAATGCAGTGCTTCTGGGACCTTGCCCCCCTAGCAAGGCAAACGTAGGAGTTCATCCCAATGAAGCTGTGGCGCCTTGGATTGTGGAATTGTTCCGTATGGTCCATGGATCTGTGGCCCCTTCCATGTGTGTAGCATCTGAGTGAGCATCATTCCAGGGAATTCCAGGAATTTAGCCTGGGCAAGGGGTGGGTTATGTCATTTCCCATCCCTTTGCCCTTTTTAGGGAAGGTTATTTATTGTATTGAGCGGGTTGTGGCTCGGCAGCTGCAGGAGCAGCTGGACCACATCAGTTTTTTTCGATCCCTCGCAGTCCGGTTTTCATCCGGGATATGGCACTGAGACTGTATTAGTGGCTTTGGTCAACGACCTCGGCCGGGAATTGGATCAGCGTCATTTTGACCCTATTAGATCTGTTGGCTGCTTTTGATAATGGGCATTTTTACACACACCTTAAAGTGCTGGTCTTTCGATCTTGTGGGTTTACAAGTCCACAAATAAGTTCTGGATGCATTCTTCACACAAACACTTTCCTGAGGCAGCCTAAAGTAGCCACAGCTGTAGATGTGAGTGGCTGCCATGGAAACCAAGTGACCACAGCTGCCTGGAGCAAAGCAGTTTACCAGGAAACTTTTTACACACAAAAGTTCTGGGAGAAGTTCTATGCAGAAGTTCAAAGAGCCAGATGTTTAAGATCTGGATGAGTGATTTAGACACACATAAGGTTCAAGATGTAACAGCAAACATGCAGGAGAAATGTGTGTGTAATAACACCCACTGTAGATCATGAGATGTTGGTGACTTGTCTGAGGGACTATGCCAGGGTGGGCAGAACTGTTCTTGAATGGTTCAGGAATGCTCTTTCCTGACCGGGAGAACTCAGTGGGTGGTGCTTGGGGATTGTTCTTCATCCCCCTGGGACCTCTCGTGTAGAGTCCTGCAAGGTTCTATTCTGTCCCGTCTCTTGTTCAACATGTATATTCAGCCGTTGGGCAAGGTCGTGTTCCTCCAGGCCTTTGGTGAAGGAGACTGGTGAAGGGTGGGATGGCGTGGGTTAGGGAGAATGGTTTGTTTTTTTCTATATTTTTATGCCATCTCTTTTATTTGTAGTATGTATTTTATATGTTGTGGCTTTTATTTTTGTTGTTGTTGTTGTTGTTGTTGTTGTTTAAACTTTTGTAAGCCATCTTGAGCTGCATAAGCAGGAGAGGTGGGGTATAAATGCTGGATAAAATTTTAAAAATAAAATATAATCCAGTTTGGGCTGCACTTGCATGCCAAGGGTTTGGTGTCCAATGCCATAGCTGTTAAGTGGGGTGCCTTGTCTTTTATGGTGAGGATAGCTGGGTACCCACATTTGGTCCACTCGCCAATGTTAAGTGCTATGTTGGAGTCATGGAGGCGTGCCCGACAGGAGATTACCTTTATCCCCTCAGCTATTGGCTGAGATGGAAAGGAGGTTAGGACGGATATGTTTGTCACCGGGAGAGGTTGCTCTATTTGATGCCACCTTCAAATTAGGCTTTTTTGTGGTGTTGAGGGTACGAGTTGGTGGTTAATTCGCATTTTGACCACTCAGGTAGAGCACTTGTATTAAAGATTTACTTATTAATGAGTTGTGTATCAGGATTAATCTTAGAAGTACCAAGACTGACTGGAAGGGCTGTGGTTGAAGCATTACTCTCCATGGGTTGGGTGAGAGGTGTGCCTGCCCCGGGGTGACCTTAAAATCTAATATTGTGAGGTGCCCGTAGATTGAGGGTTCCCTGTTTATTCATGAATCTGGATTGCCACTTACCAGGTACCAATCTGTAGTAATTATGAAGAAGTGTTTGGATAGTATGGGTCTTCCTGCTTAATATATTTGGGTCCCACTCATTTAGGATTAGTGCAGCATCATCTGCAGTGACAGGGGCATTCAGGCTGTGGGTAGGGTGGCAATCCAGGGCTTTTCAGTCTTACACTTGCTCCCTTCCAGGTGCCACAGTTTGAGGTACATTGTAGAAGAGGGTAGGATGTCGAGGCTATGTTTGCTCTTTTTTGTTATTTTAACTTATTTTGGTACTTGCAGGGCCAGGGTGGGAAACCTCGAGGAAGCTGGTATGGATCCTGGGCCACAGTTTCATCTACTGAGTAGCTGACACAGGCAGGCATACAAGTTGGGGCTCCCAGCTCAGCCTCCGCTCTAAAACAGAGATCTCACGGCATGGTAAAAGGGAATGTTACGGGCACAACTTACGCCTTTGATTTTGTTCTTGAAGGCTCTGGCTCAGCCTGATGTAATATTGGCACATTTAGGCAAAAATTATTTTAGTCGGGGTTCTGGCCTCGATCTATCTAAAATCAATGATCAGGCAAGATTGGCAGCGTTTGAGGAAACTTTTTCCTTGGGCCAGGTTAGTTTTTACCCAACATTTGCAGAAAAGGGTGTGGAGTCACGTAAGGGGCCCACATGACATGGACAGAGTCAGAAAGAAGGTGAATAGCCAGTTAAGAGATTCATCAACCTAACACGGCAGTGATTGGCTGGAACACAAAGATATTAATTGGAAGAAGCCAGGGCTTTTTTGGGTGGATGGTGTGCATTTGTCAGAGCTTGGTATGGACTTATAATTGAGCTCTTTAAAGGAGAGGTTGACCAAGTTGGTGTAGATGCAGTCTGGGTTATATTTGGCTTGGACTGGGGTGCAAGCATGCCAAGTATAAGCTGGCTGCTGTAGTAGCAGTAGTCCAATGCCAAAGGTAAATGGAGGGTTCACACAATTGAATCTGAACCAGAAAAGGGAATGGATTTTTATGAAATTTAGAGGCACCTCAGGGAGGTGGGGTAAGGGAGAGCTGGTCAGGGGAGTAGCAACCCATGTGTTCATCCAACTCTGGGGGGGTGGCAGGGTCTGTGTTAATACATAGGATACATGTGTCCCTAGCTGGTATGGGAACTGTCAATCTCCCCTCATGATCCCAACTTGGGGGGGTCTGGAAGCTGGCAAATGAATTTATATCCATCTGGGCTTTGTGAGCTGTAGGCACTGGGCATGTTAGAGGAAGAGTTATGTTCTATTAAAGCTGCTGTTGTGCGTTTACCCATCCCCTCAATGTTTTTCACCCAAACTGCAAAATGAGTTTTAATAAAGAGGTGCGGCCATTAATTCAACCATTGTGTCTGTGCCTCATTTCGTGTGCATGTGACAAATCACAGATTTAGCATAATAAACAATCCTTCCCCCTCCAGAAATCAAAACCCATTAAGACCCATCTCACACGAGATGTTCCCCCATGCCCATGTGTGGGAATGGGTGGGGGTGCCCCTGTGACCACCATGGGTGGTGAGTGGGGGTTCGTGTGCGCTCCCGTACTCCACCTGTCTCCACCCACCTCTACCCATCGCCCACGCATGGAGCCATTGGCCAAAACATCAATGTCTCCATGCATGGAGATCGGTGGAGGTGGTTATAGATGGGTATGCATCCGTGTAACAGCCACCTATGCACCACGCACACACACACACCCCTGCACCGTGGCTCATTTGAAAAGGGCTTGAGAATCTTGGCATTTGTGAGGGGAAATAATTCAGCAAACGTAGCACGTCTTGGGATGTTTTTGGGGTGTGCATGTTGTTTTCGTTATATCAATAACAAAACAAAATTTTTCATTTTTGTTATCATTATTGCAATAATGAAAATGACAAAAAATAATAATGAAATCAATAACGATACCAAAAGTCATTATTGATTTCATTATTGCCTAGCAGCCTGGCAGGTGTTTTTTGGAGGGAAATGTGGTGAGGGGAGGAGGGAGCAGATACCTCAGAGCCAGAAACAGTGTTGAACTCTTGAACTGGGCCTGTGATGGGAGGGAAAGGACCTGATGGATGTAATCGCTGGCCAATGAGCAGTGCAAGCATGTCCCAGGCAGTTGAATGGCACCCTGTGATTGTTCAATGCCTCCTCCCTCCCAGAACCAATCAAGGGAGATCTAAGGGAGGACAGTGCAACCCTTTATACTGCAGGGCTGGGCTGCATGACTCTGGTTCTGTGTCAGCTATTGCTCTGTCATGGTGCATTTACAGAATCTGCTGGTGCTTGCACTAAAAATCCTCCCATATATATCCCTACCACTTTTTTTATATATATATAAACTATACTACCTATAGCTCTCTCTATATATGTGTGTACAGGAGGAGACAGGCAGGGGAAGGTAAAAGGTAAAATTTAAGGGTAAGGAATAAGGATTGGAAAGGTAAAGTGGTAGGGATATATATGGGAGGATTTTTAGTGCAAGCACCAGCAGATTCTGCAAATGCACCATGACAGAGCAATAGCTGACACAGAACCAGAGTCATGCAGCCCAGCCCTGCAGTATAAAGGGTTGCACTGTCCTCCCTTAGATCTCCCCTGATTGGTTCTGGGAGGGAAGAGGCATTGAGCAATCTAATATATATATATATATATTAGATGATAGATATAGAATAGAGATAGATTAGAGATAGTGGATATACCTCTCAGTTTTACTTTTCCCTTCCCATGTCTGTCTCCCCCTAGGCTGTTTTATTATATATATTAGGATTATAGGAAAGGAATATTTTGCATTATACATAGGTTAGGTTTAGCTTAGATCCTGTATATATTATATATATATATATAATATATTTTTTGTTATCGTTGTCATTATCGGTACTGATTTCAAATGAAGGTTTTGCTTTTGATATCATTATCATTATTGGTATTGGTATACACACAATATTTAGATTATATATATAGAGAGAGAGAGCGAGAGAGAGAGAGAGATTTTATATATATATAATCTAAATATTGTGTGTATACCAATACCAAGAATGATATCAAAAACAAAATCTTCATTTGAAATCAGTACCGATAATGACAACGATAACAAAAAACAACATTTTGTTATAAACAAAAACGACACATTTTAATAACAAAAATAATAATGAAAAACAAAAAATGACATGGGGCCCTGGTGCACAACTCTAGTGTGTTTTTACATGAGATGCTACCACAGCGGTCCACTCAGTGGACACATGTGCTAGTGACTGTGTAAAAGTGTGGGGGGGGGGTCACGTGCTTCCATGATCCACGCACCACAACCTACCTCTACCCATCTCCCCACACAAAGCAACCTGGTAAATCCTGGGTTACACCATGCAGGGACAGGGCTGGCTGGCAGGTGGATGAGTGTGTACACCCATCCTCCGCCATCTAACCCCTCCCCCACCCACCAGAAGTACATGTGTGCACCACCAAGCACATACAAACCCAACCTCCCTGCTCCCACCCCCACCCATTTAAAAATGGCCTTGGTGTGACTTACAGGTATTTGGAATTGAGGTGCCTGAATGCTACATCTGCAAGGCTATTTCATGGTAGTAGATGAGGAGACAACAGAGGAAATGGTCAGATATTTCCAAAGAGTGAAAACAGACACACAGCCAGCATGCTAGCTGCACAGACCAGTGAGGGGAGGCTGGCCAGGTCAGGTCGGGGCACTGAACTGATGTGCACCGAACCAGTGAGGCCTCCCCCACCCCACCTCCAGTGGGAAAGAGAACAAATGGATGGCGGGCAGCCATGGTGGCCAATCACGGGCAGCCATGGCTGATGACCATGGTGGCACCTGATCCTTGGTGGGGGATGGTGGCAGGAACAGACATGTGGGCCCACTATGGCCTGATTTGGCCCACCTGGGCTGTTCTTGGCCCAGACTGTGGGCCCGAGATCTTTCAGGGGACCACATCCGGGCCCAGGGGCATAGCTACCATTGGACAAACAGAGACACTCGTCCCAGGGCCCCTACTGGCTGGGGGCCCAATATCCAAGGTAGCTAAGCCACCCTTCCCCCCCCCCTTTTTTTGTTCTTTTTCTTTTAAATTGCCACCTGAACTGGCTGGGGGCCTTTCTGGCTGCTGCGTGGGCCCCCTCCCCATCCCTCCCCATGTTGTTACCATAGGTGGGGAGGGGGCCCATGCAGCAGTCTGCATCAAGCCAGGTAATTCACAAGCCTCGCAGCTCAGCTTACCCCCTGGCACCATGTCATAGGAAAGGACTCCTCCCCACCAATCAGGACCTGTCTGGAAGGGCTGGCTCTAGGGCAGCCCAGCCTGAGCGGGAAGGTGCCTGGCAGCGGCTCCTCTTGGTAACTGAGTAGAACCACCACCAGGCACCTTCCCGCTCCAGCACTCCCCACATCAAGTTGGACCAGTTTGCCCCGGCCCCCAGGGCTAGTCAGGTGGACCGGAGCAGCAATGGCACTGCTGCTGCTGGCTGCGCTTGGCTCCAGCATGCGGGCAGCACGACACAAGGGACAGAGTGCACCATGGGACCAGCTCTCTGCCTGCTGAGAAGACAGATGGGACCCAGAAGCAGGCCACCAGCAGCACGCTGCAGACTCTGCAGAGAGTAAGTAAGTCCCGAGCACCAGCAGCCCAGCGACCCTAGACTGGCCGAGCTGGGAGGTGCTCCTAGGCCAGCTGGCAGCTTCACCACTGGCAGGAAAAAAGAGGCAGGGGGCCCCACAGACATTTCTTGTCCCTGGGCCCATCCCAAGCTAGCTATGCCCCTGTCCGGGCCAGTCATCTACCCAGGCTGGGGTAGCAACAGGCTCATATCTGGCGCCCGGAAACTCACATGACAGTGAGTCCCCAGCCCAGGCAGGCCAAAGCAGGCCCTCGTTGTGTCTGTTTTCACCCAATGTGTGCAAAGTTAATGTTTACTAGTATTTTCCTGATTGGCTGAGGGAGGGATATACAAGATGTGGCTGAAAAAATTAATCTAATATCTTCTGGAGAGTCTCTTCAGGAGGACAGGTTGGGCCAGTCACATTGTTTTCTTGTGTTCCCACTGTCTATGTCCATCCATTTCTTTTCTCATGCTTACAGTGGGGATCACTAGATGTAACAGCTCCTCCTGATGCTTGATATCCGCTACCACTCCCGGGGATTGTCTGCTGCTACTGCTGCTCCCGGGGACTCTCTGCCACTACTGCTTCTACTCCTGGCTCTTCATGATGAGCTGTGCCTCCACTAGTCCTCCCTCTCCATATTTTGCCTTACCCGGTGTTAACAGTGGCCACAAGCAAGAACTTGAACATCCAGAACATTTGAGGGCAAACAATGAGGAGCAATTGAATAGCAAACACAGAGTGGGTCGTGAACAGACATAACCGCATTAAATGTTGCATTAAATCTGACAACACCCAATGTACCCCAGGGGTTCCCAAACTGGGGGCTGAGACCCCTTGTGGGACCACCACATTGATAAATGGTGCACCCATAATTATACATGCAGATCTGCATAATTATTCATGCAGATTTCCCTAAGTTCAGTCACAGATGGAAAAAATTTGGAAGCCACTCACTTCTGTAAACTCTCGGCGGGAGCTTCTCTTAGTTCGTATTTGCATACAGTAGCTAGCCAGTAGGTCTGGATAACTGTTAGGGAACTGCATTGAGTAATTTAAATTTCAAGCTCCAAATATGAAAGATATAGGAAGGAGCTGTGCCCAACATTTCTACAAATATTTAGGTAAAGCAAACAAAAAATAAGATGATACCAGCTGCACTATAATGTTTGGATGGTGAGCTCACTGAGCTGAATGTTTCATGAAACAGTACATGTTTGCAGAAGCTTGGCAAATGCACAAATACTCCAATTTTGAGGGTTTGGGGTTGTTGTTTTTTAAAAAAAATTGTAGTCAATGGGTCATGCAACAACAGTCTGCATATTAAAAAAAGAGAGAGAGCAAGAACGATCTGTCATAACTTCCCCACTAGTGAGACCCCAGAGACCTGGCAATTGAGAGGAATTTCAGTCTAGTTAGAGGAAGGAAGCAGCAGTTATTTCCTTGGCCAACAGCATCACTGCTCAATTATAAAACCCCATGTTAAAGACTACATAAATTCCAGAATGGATAGGTGATTTTTTTCCCCTTTAAATTCCAGCCCCTGAAATACAGAATAGATGTGAATTATCCCCTCTGAACTCACGTTTGTCATGTATATCATTAATGTTAAACAGGAAATAACTTTCAGTTCATATATTGTCTCCAGTGTCAGCTGTCTTAGTTAGGGATGTAATGATGGAGGGGTGGGATCTCCCTATCGGGAGTTATTTGCTCAAGAGGGAAGCACCCATGCCCTCAGATGTTAAGGCTGCTACTGTCAAACCCACCCACCCCCTGCCTTCTCCTCCCGAGCTCAGGCACAGTGAAGGAGTGGCAAAGGCCATGGAAAGAGGAGAAGATCATTGGCTGAGGCAACACGTGCAGGACCCCAGCCAACACACAGAGGCTCGCTAGGATGGAGGCAATGGGATGGGAAAAAGAAAGGTTAGGTTTAGTTTAGTTTATTATGTGCAGCCACACGGCCAATACATCAATACATATAAAACATATTTATCTAATAAAAATCCAATCCAATCAAATATCTTACATTTCATGTATCCTCTACCCCGGAACACAGGTCCAATTACATACAAAATCCAATTACTTACAAGGAAAAAGAAAGAGTAAGTGTTGGGGAGAGAATGCAGGAGCACAAGGGCAAGGAGAAGTCGGGGTGTTTTTAAATGAACCAGGCTGAGGGGGGCGGGGGCAGAAGGGGTCTGTGGCCACTGAGTGTCACAGCTGCGGAGCAGTCACTCAGGTGGGGTGCGTGGGGAGGGATTTGAATGGATGGCTCCCAGAGTGGCTATCGCAGCACCTGCCTCACACACCCCTGCCATGGACCCTGGGGCTCGCAGACAGTTCCTTTGACTTGCGAAGGCCATGCTCCCTGCCAACAGTGCCTATGAGTGGGGGAGCTGTCTGCTGGCATGGGGGGCTGCCCCAGTTCATATAGGCGGGGGATGTGTGGGTGCCCATTGCCACGTACTTTGTTGGGTTTTCCCACACGGTGCACATTGCATTTCTTAGCACTGAGTGGCCATGAGTGGGCACTGCACAGCTCATGGCAGCATGCATCCCCCCACTCCACCTTCAGATCTGTGTAGTTGGATGAGTGGCTCTTGGGTGGTCATGCATGGTAGCATGTAATTTAAAAACATTCCAAGAGAGTGGCAGATGGGGGAAGCTAAAGTGGAGAGAGCCAGCTGCATGGTGTCAGGGATAATGAGGCCAGGGGTTGGCCTTGTAGCTACCAAGATACTACTTTTACCCAGCTTACTAGGTGTTGTAAAACATTTCCCAAAGTGGCCTAAAACAGCTTTACTACTACCACCTAAAAATATCACAAATTAAAGGCCATTACCTTTTACCCTTCCCAGACCAAACATGGAGGGTCATATTCTAAACTGGGAAACTCACCTTTCTAGTGGAGATCTCTGGCGTTTCCCCTTAAAGTCTGCACATAGCTTTTTTGTTTTAAAAAGCGGTAGGAAGGAAGGATTTTTTTCTCCAGACCTTTAAATATGAGAATTCTGTATTTTCTTTCTTTACCTTTCTAACTTTTAGGGAGAGCTGGGGGAAAATTAAGCTAATGTGAAGAGGTTAGGAGCTCTTTGAAGTTGCTCAGATATTCTGAATGTTAAAATAATGTCCCTTGGAGAATGAATAAGTGAGCGGAAGATAAGTGCAAGATAAATTCCATGGTAAATATCTCAGAGAGCGTGAGTGAGCGTTAAAGGGATTCCTTGTAATATTCATTGACCTTCTATATTAGGACAAATTCTTCTAATATTTCATACTGTTTTGCTAACTACAGACCCATTGCTATTACACTGGAATTAATGGCCAATTTGGCATTGATTTCAGTAACCCAGACCACATCTTGAAAAACCGAACACACAAAAAATGCAGAATAAAGGAATACAGCTTGAAATCAACAGCATGCGGCTATTAGATACAGAGAAATGTCCTCTGAGCTTTAAAATCTATTGTCTAACCTCCATTTCCAAAGCTATTGTGTCTCCTAGCCCTTTTTATTCCAACTATGGAGACTTTATGCCAGCTGCGAAGACTCAGCTGGACACCATCTTGCCACACACACAATTATTATTATTATTTTTTGTAACCAAGTAAACATTTTCAGTTTTCGTTTTTAAATCAAATGTTTTAACCATCGGTAAGGGCAGCACAAATGCAAATTACTCCAGTGAAGTGGATACTAAATCAGTGGATCAGCAGAATATCTTCCAAGTACTGCACTAATTCATGCTTTATTTATAACTCACTTTAAAAAGTGTATTGTTGAAGTGCTGACAGCAAGAGTTGGCATCCCACAATAAGTACTAGTTGAATAGCCTCTTAGAGGTCTTGAAATAATTTAAAGTTGCTGATGAATCAAAAGAAATTACTGTACTGAATAAAGAGACAAGCTTAAAAATATGACAGTCATATTTGCACCTTTATCTTTAGTTCCTTATTTCACCACTTCTATATATGGAGACAAGCATAGAACTTCATGCCTATTGGGAGGGGTGGGGTATAAATATAAATAAATAAATAAATAAATAAATCATCTAGTTTAACACCAGCCAGCTGACTGGCACTAGCCAAAAGATATCCATTCAGGAGAAATCTCGTCAGTACAATCCTTACAACAGAGCAGACAATGGTCTTTAAAGCATGGTTGCCATGTTGACCCCAGGTATGAAAGAGACAAGCAAAAGGGACACAATCCTCTGGTTGTTAATCACTGGTACTAGCTCTTATTACCAGCATGAGTCCCATTGAATTGTATGGGACTCCCAAAGATGCTAAGGTACTCCCACATGCGTTAAACAGCTAGAGGGCTATGCTGAAAGTAATTTAGATGATACCTCTTATTGGATTGAGTTCTGTGAAGTTTGATAGCCTGCACAGTCTCCACAACAGAAGTTGGTCCAATAAATTATAATCTTGACTATTTTGTTTCTTGTCAGTTGCTAATGACATTCACTCTCTTTTAACTAGACCAGTTCCTTGTGAGGTTACCCATCAAGCAAATTTCCTAGTTAAGTACATCAGAGGGTACTTCTATTGTGCGTGGACTACAACTAGCATACCTCAAGCGTCCTCTCATCAGCAAACGTTTATTCCAATATCATTCATTCTAAGGAGATTTTTTTTCCCCTTCTTGGTCAGTTTTCACAATGGAGAGATGTAAAAAGTGGTGTGCCTCAGGGATCTGCATTGGGACCGGTGCTGTTTAATGTATTCATTAACGATTTGGAAAAGAGTGAGGTGATCAAATTTGCAGATGACACTAAGTTATTCAAGGTAGTTAAAACACGAGCAGACTGTGAGGAACTGCAATTGGATTTTTTATTTTTGGTTTCTTGGTTTTTTAATGGCAAATGAGATTTAATGTGGACAAGTGCAAAGTGATGCATGTAGGGAAAAATAATCCAAACTATGCTTACACAATGCTGGGTACTAAGCTTGGAGTTACCATTCAGGAAAAGGATCTGGGGGTGGTTGTGGACAATACAATGAAATCCACAGCGCAGTGCGCAGCAGCAGTCAAAAAAACAAATAGAATGTTAGGAATTATTCAGAAGGGGATAGAGAAAAAAACTGAGGATGTCCTAATGCCTCTATACAAATCAATGATGCAACCGCACCTTGAATATTGTGTGCAGTTCTGGTCGCCCCATCTCAAAAAAGACATAGCTGAACTAGAAAAGGTACAGAGAAGGGCAACAAAAATGATCAAGGGCATGGAAGAGCTCCTGTATGAGGAGAGGCTTGGTAGGTTGGGGCTCTTCAGTTTGGAGAAGAGACGACTGAGAGGAGATATGACAGAGGTCTATAAAATCATGAGTGGTGTGGAACTAATAAACAAGGAGCAGTTATTAACCATCTCAGCTAGTACTGGAACTAGGGGACACTCCATGAAACTCATGGGTGGCAAGTTTAAAGCAAATTTAAAAAAAAAAAAAATTCACTCAGCGTATAATTGTGTTGTGGAATCTACTGCCAGAGGCTGCGGTAAGGGCCAGAGTTTAAAAGAGGTTTGGACAAGTTTCTGGAAGATAGGTCCATTAGCAGCTATTAGCCAGACAGGATCAGGGAACATGACGGGAGCTGGGGGAAAACAACACGGAATGGATCCCCCATTGTGACCTGTTGGGTGCTTCTCCCAAGCCACCGTGATTGGTCACTGTCGGAGACAGGATGCTGGGCTAGGTGGACCTAGTATGGCATTTCTTATATTCTTATGTCTCCACTGTGGAAGTCATCTTTAGTATGGCAATTCTAAACTATGAGGAGGGATGCCTGAGAAATTTGACAGGTTAGATAAGTACTCTACTGAAAAAATAAAAAATGATAGCTGCCAAATTAACAAGATTCACAGGCTTAATGAGATGGTGTTTTGGTAGCTCATCAGTAATGTAAAGGAGCATGTAGAGGCTGTTTCTATTACTTTGTTCAGATATTCACAACTAGATGATGGAGCTAATGCTAAAACATTTTCTTCTATTCCCTTTGGACTTGTGTATAGCAGGTAAGATCAACTGTCTAACCCAAATATTTAAAAAAATAAGATTTCAGGAATAAAGATTGGGTGTTTTCAGATGAGATGCTACCCTGCATGACCACACAGGAGCCACAGATCCGACCGCTCATCTGAAGGTGGAACGGCCGGATGTGCGCTCCTGTGAGTCATGGAGCACCCGCTCTCAGTCACTCCCAGAGCCATGACGGGAAATCCGGAGTGCTCCGTGCAGGGTCAGCCCAAATGTACGGTGGTTACTCCCATGGCCACAGTAGCCACGCTGGGAGCTGCCCATTTGAATTGCACTTCACTCGTGTGGGTGCTCTGTGGCAGAACTGTGCGGCACAGACACACACACCCCCGCCGCACCTCATCAGCTTGCTCATTTGAAAACACCAATTTTTTCATTTATACTCTCATGATAGTCAGTTTTTAGGCATCAAAAGAACCCTTGTTAAAACTTATATATACTTTAAAATAGGTACACAAAATAAAATATGTGCTAAATTCGGCTCTTTTTTTGAAAGGACAGAGGAAATCCTGAATTATTATTAAAACAGCAGGAGCTGAAGTCTGGCAAGCAAACTGATGAGTCAAGAGAGGGCCTAATTAAAATTATTTTTCTCCTCACAAGGGAAAGTAAATTGCAGGAATTCAGTGTACAAGTCTCCACTTTCTCAGTATTGGATACTTGTTCTCTCTCTTAAGCCGCCAAATTAACAAGGTTTATTAAATAACTTTGACAATAGGAGTAGGAATTCTCCAATTTAGATAAGTGCAAAATCTGCATATAACCATTTGTGCATGTAAACAAAAAACCCTCTGAAACTGTAGCCTGCAATAGTCATTCTTAAAAATTTAGGACCACCCTTTTCATTGGGAGGGAATTTAGTTCCATTACTGAATGGTTTTAGTTACAAGACCAGAAGACACAAAAATGCAAGTTGTAGCAGGAATGAGAGGTTTTATTATAGACAGTGATGAAGAAAAAATGGTAACAATTTCCTTTTTCTAATAGTTGAACCAGTGTGTATCCATCCAACATTCTTATAGTTGGAGGGGGCATGCACCTCCATTTTGTGTGAGGCCCCAACTTTCCTATAGCCAGATCTGGGTGTGTCTACATTTTCAGAAGCTGATGGACAGCCATGGGAAGATAAAGGGAAAAGCACTCTGACGAGAGCAGTGCTGTATAAAGTAGACTGACTCTTAGAAAACCAGTCTCTGCTGCTTCTCATTCTACTTAATTTCCTCCCCTCTCTTTGGGATTAAATTTGGATGGGAGAAAACAAGAACAGTGCTGTCTTTGCTGACTGTCCTTTTTAAAAATTACACCTATAGTAACTGTTGAATAACCCCATGGATTTAATGGGGTTACTCTGGGTTTACGGTGGTGTTGGTGAAATCAGATCTGGGTCAAAGACAACATGGCAATAAATCTCGAATTTTCATGTCACTCTGCTAGATTTAAACCCACCAATAAACGTTAACTTGTTTTTGCCTCTGGAGCCATTCCTATTTTTCAAAGTTAATCCAGTTCAGCATTGGATTAATGAATGGGCACACAAGATCAGGATCAACACCTGCTTTTTGACATTTTTGGCTGGGCATCAGCACACATACCTGATGAATGTACAATGTCCCTTGATACTATGCACTTCTGCCCATCTGCTAAACTGGCACTGTTCCAAGCTGTGAGTTCATAGGGCCTTTGTCCTAGAGCAGTGATGTATTTAGTTGATGAGACTTTAGTACAGTCCAAGTGCCTTCAATTCTTATGCCAGACCTAAGCGTTGACATCACCTTCTTAAATTCAAACACACCTGTGCTAAAAAGAACCCATAAGCATGAAAGAAAGGAGGCATGGAAGACCGCAAATAGTTGCCAAAAAGATGTTTTTGTAGTGCAGTGAGTGATGGAAAGCCTGGGTGAGTCCACATGAGACAGGGTTGGGAGGCTACCATGCCTTAGGTAGCCTTACCCCCTCCCTGGGCAAATGAGCCATGCGATGCAGTGGCTCATGTGCCCAGGGCCTGCCAGACGTTCCCCTCGCTCGAGTACAGGTTGAGAAAATTCTGAGGTGTCATGGAGCAGTCTTACCCCAATGGGGGCAAGGCTACCAATGGTGAGGCAACTCATTTGACGGGGTGTGCTTCCCCTGCCAGACGCAGTGCAACAATGTGGGGCCGTGAGTGAGGAGTGCTAGTGCCCATCATGCACGGTCATGTTATGGCTGGGGGTGGGCTCTCAGTCTGGCTGGGGGAGGGAGGCAGGCAGGACAAGGACAGGTGCCCGCTCATGTGGGCGGTGCCTTGGCCTGTCCCAGATGCAGTGGCAGTTCCAACAGGGGCTGGCCCAGCCAGCTTCCCCAGAACAATCTGGCCAGCTCCCCACATGTGCCCCACAGTGTGGCAGTGGTGGCAATTGCCTGCCACAGGGCTGCACGGGGATCCAGCTGCTGCTGCTTGTGTACCCTCATCCCCTGTGGAGAAAGCCTGAATAGCAAAAGTATGGCTTCTTTGTGCGTGACCACACAGTCTCAAGTCAGACAATGCAGATAACTTTGGCTGCCAGGCTTTTAAAGCACTGAAAGAGTGACCAGGGCTGGATCTAGAATAGACTTTGTGACCACAAAGGGCTTCATGTGTATGTCACCCCCCACCCCCCCACCCCACAATATATGGGGTCCATAAGTAAACTTGAAATGACAACATAAGTGTGAGAAGCACTGGGATCAGATACGAACCAACAGAGCCTCATTCATAGGGATCCTCAGCCTACAGAGGGCCTGCAACAATTCAGGAGAAGGCCCCCAACTAGGGGTGGGACTTGGTGGGAAATACAGGATACCGGTTTTACCGGATATTGGATCTCATAATACCAGAATATCGGATTAAAACCAGTATACTGGTACCGAATTTTTTCCCATTGAAATCAATGGGAGAAAAAAGTAAACCGAAATTACCTGTTTAAAGACAACAATGTTAAACATTCAATGACAGATTCATTTACTTAACTGCTAACCACCAGACTACACTTTGTGCCCAGTAGCCCCCACCCCACCCCCCCAGTAGCCCTCACAGCCCCCACTACTTTTTTTTCTTTAAAAATAGGGGGGCGGGGGGGGTTCCACAGCATTGGTCATCAATTTTATCAAATCAGTCAGAAGTCAGATCACGACACACAGCACACACTATGATGTCAGTCAAGCATGCAGTTTAGTTTGTTAAAGAGGCACTAATCCCAAATTTAATTGACCATCCTAGTTGACAACCACATATTCAATTGGCAATGCCAGACAACAACAGTTCCAACATCTGTACACAATGAACACAAGTAACACACACAGTGTCAATACATCCCAATTTAATTGACCAACCTGTTGACATTGATATAACCACATATTCAATTGGCAATGCATTGCAATCAAACCGTTTCAATGCCAACACAACGAACACAACACATGTCAATTAATCCCAAATTAATCCCCGCAAATATTCAAATAAACCCTTGCTTCCCCAATTTGACCATAGCCCCATGGGGACAGGCAGTGGCTGGGACCCCCAGTAAAAGGTTCTCCATCTCCCCTGAGGCAGGGCCTAAACCAGCAGCACAGCAAGTGGGACAGGGACATTAACCCTGAGTACTCCCTTGCAGCTGTCTACTGGGGGGATAGAGAGCGGCAGAGTGCTCTGTGGTTCTGTGTGCAGCACTGTCTTTCCCCCAACCAGACAGACCCCCAAAATAGATCACATTGCCATCACCTACCTTTATCCTGAACCTCCGAATCCTTGATTTTTGTGCCCTCCTTGGCCACCTGTAGTCTTCTGAAGGTGTAGGGGACACAAGCCTAACCTTCAGGTTTGGAGAACTGGGAGGACTGAGTTAGCTCCCAGTCCTGCGACAAGCCGGATCAGAAGAGAATGGGAAGAGAAGGACAGGACAGAGGAGAAGTAAGAGGGGAAAGGTTTTTGTTTGTTGGGTACATGAGAAGAGGAGGGGGAAGAGATGGGGTCAGTGGGGAACAGGATAAAGGGGACTCTGTTGTACGTTGTCTGCTCCGTTGTCTCCATTGTCTGCTGCAGCTCTCTCTTCTTCCTGGCTTGGAATTCCACTGCGAGGCTGGGGTGTCTCAGGGGGTGCACCCACCCCCAGGAAAAGGTTCCGCCCTCCCAACGCCCACTGCACCTTTTCCTGGGGGTGCCCCCCCTACCCATGAGACAGGTGTGGGAATGTGTAGGGGGGGCTGCTGGGGTGGAAAGGGCCCTGCTGGGGCTTTCCACTCCATTGTGTGTGTGTGTGTATATATGCCGGGATGGGGTGATTTATGTGTGTGTGTGTGTGTGTGTGTGTGTTGGGGGGCAGCCCCCACCCCCAGGAAGACATTCTGCCCTCCCAATGCCCACTGCACCTCTTTTTGGGGGTGGGAGCAGGCAAATTTTAAGTGTGTGTATGGACTGTGCATATGAGATGGGGGGGCTGATGGGGTGGAAAGGGCCCGGCTGTGGCTTTCCACTCCAGTGTGTGGATGGGGGGCTGCTGGGGCAGAAAGGGCCCTGCTGGGGCACTCCATTCCACTCAGTTGTGGGAAATGGAAAGGGCCCGGCTGTGGCTTTCCACTC
>QEPC01004580.1:82017-93412 GCA_003113815.1 Sphenodon punctatus
TGTGTGTGTCTTTGCTAAAACTGCTTGTACGTGAGGTTTAAGGTTGTCTGCCTGCTTTTAAACCTGGCAGAGGAGGTGATTATAACCTGCCTAACCTAACTGAAATTGCTTGATTAAGTAATGTAATGTCCATCCAACATTAACCCTTGGAACTCCTTGCTGCTGGGTTATGCCGCCCACCATTGCCATAGCTCCGCCCACCGTTGGCCTGGCTCCGCCTACCATTGCCCACCGACCTTACTGCCCCTCCAACCTCAAAACCCACCAGACGCCCCTGTTTCCACTCCAGTGTGTGGATGGGGGGTGGGGTTTGATGCGGTGGAAAGGGCCCTGTTGGGGTTTTCCACTCCATCGTGTGTGTGTGTGTGTGTGTGTGTATGGAATGGGGGGAAGTGGTGTCTTGTGTGTGGGTGACCCCCACCCCCAGGAAGAGGTTTAACCCTCCCAATGCCCACTGCACCTCTTCCTGGGGGTGGGGGTGGGGGCGGGCAAATTTTAAGTGTGTGCATGCACTGTGCATATGAGATGGGGGGCTGATGGGGTGGAAAGGGCCCAGCTGTGGCTTTCCACTCCGGTGTGTGGATGGGGGGCTGCTGGGTCAGAAAGGGTCCTGCTGGGGTGCTCCATTCCATTCAGTTGTGGGAAATGGAAAGGGCCCGGCTGTGGCTTTCCACTCCAGTATGTGGATGGGGTGTTGATGGGGTGGAAAGGGCCCTGCTGGGGCTTTCCACTCCATCGTGTGTGTGTATGGGAAGGGGGGAAGGAGTGTCTCATGGGGGGGCACCCCCAGGAAGAGGTTCCACCCTCCCAATGTCCTCTGCACCTCTTCCTAGGGGTGGGGGGCCCCCTACCCACGAGACAGGTGTGGGAATGTGCATGGGGGGCTGCTGGGGCATGCCACTCGTGTGTGTGTGTGTGTGTGACTGTGTGCATGTGCAAGCACTGTGTACGCCACACGCCCCACAGGAATATTATGGGGTTCCCACAGAGGAACCCCAGTGGGGCTCTGAAAAAGCTCCTACAAGAGCTCTATATAATAATAATATCACCCCAAAAAAAGCTCCTTGCCCTTCCTGGTGGAATGGGGTTGAAGGAAGTAATAAATCATTGTTGGCCGGCAGACATCGGACATATCAAATTTGCATGGGAATGAAGTAGTAGAATCTTTACTACTTTTCCCTGGTGAAGTTGCCATGCTTCGGTTGCCTATGCTGCTCAAACCAAGGGCTGGTGCTGCGGGCTCATCAATGCCACCATTGACCGAATTTCAGGCTGATGTAATTGCCTGAATCTTGTCAGGATGTACAGAGGTGCAGGGGAGTGAAGGTAGCAGGAGATGTGATATCCAGGGGCTGGGCAATCATACATCATCAGGCCCCACGTCAAGGGTATCACCCTCCATGAACCCATGAAGGGGAAGGTTAGTCTTGACAAAGACCAACTCTTCCACAGTCCTCAGGTTCATCTTGGCATGATGTGGGCTGAAGATGTCTCCCACCACACTGAATACCCACTCTGACAAGGACACAATTTCACGGAGGAACATAGGGTCGCACACATGTAACACAGTCCTACATGTAGACTATGAGTCTGGTAAATATGTAATGCAAAAGGTTCCACATGTACGTAATGTTACAACTGAGAACTGTAAAACTCAAATTAGGGCTGGGACACGTGACCAAGCTCCAGGAAATGCAAAGAGATACAAAGTATGTGTATTTGGGAACCCTGGACGGACATGCAAATCAACCTTCATGTTTGCCTGGGTTGCCTACGTGACAGGTCACACATTTTCTCCAAGGCGGGAAACCCGAGACAAAGGGACCATGCAAGATACTTAAGCAAGGGCCATTAAGCCAGCTTCGCTATCACTTGCCCAGAGCCACCTTGAGCACTCTCATCTGCATCCTAAAAGCTGCCAGCCAACAAGGCTGTGAAAAACCATGAACTGAGAGACAGGATTTTGCTCTCTAGCAACTCTAAGTCTGGAGACCCAGTTGCTTACACCAAAGTACTGAGAGAAACTTATGGACCTTTGTAGGGTAAGATGCTTATTTAGGAACTCAACCAGTATAGATCAGGAATGCATTATATTTACCTTTGATTTCTAGTAACCACTCTGTATCAACTATCTTGCTTATGTAATCAACAAACTTACTTCTTATCTTTATGAAGAAGTGTCTGTGTCTAACATTGGAACACAAGTGAACAACAAGAGCCCTCAAGCTCTTGCAAACCCAGAGAGTAAAGAGTCTGTAAATGGGAAGGATTGGGCCCTTGAGTGACAAAGGAGTTGTCCCTCACACACAGCCCACTACCTTTGCAAGCGGGGACCACAAGTGCATTTTCTGTGACCAGTAGGCCAAGGGGTCAGTGTCAGGAGTGCAGGTGGGCTCGACAAGATATTGAGAGACATATGTCTCTGCCATATCCTGTTGCTCCAGTTCATCACCGGCACCTCCCTCCTTCGCCACCAAGTCCACCATCCCAGAAAACAACAAGGTGGATCAGCTCCCACTTGCAACCCCTGTAGAAACAGTAGTTGCCCCTTGCAGTGGGGGCACCTGCACCGGGCAATACTGTCGCACCTCATTGACGAGCTCGACTCTGTTGCTCCTGAAGGATTTGACGAACTCAGTGATGCTTTTCTTGACCCATGGGTCGAGTATCGCGGCTAGGAAATGTGGCCGACTTGCTTTCAAGGTGTCGAAATGCCTATTCAGCTGGACTACCAATTTAGCGCCCTCACAGGCCCATGCAGGTCAGTTCAAGAGAGCACAGCTCGCATCCGTCAAAGCAGGATCATGAAGATCGTCATCACCTGGCTCAGAGTGGAGAGGTCTGCGCTAACCTCCACAGCAGCCTGGTAAAACGGCTCCAGAACCTGCGTCAGCTGCTCCACCACTGACCACTCTTCCCTGGTCAGTGGATTTGCTCCAATGCTCCGCGTCAAGCAAAGGGCATGCAGCACCTCCTTCTGCTCCAGGAGACATTGCAGCATCAAGAAGGTGGAGTTCCACCTTGTGGCCACATCTTGTACCAGCCGGTGAAGTGGGGAGCTGAACTCCTCCTGCTTCTCTCGCAGCTCCCGGCTGGCTGAAACTGACAGATGGAAGAAACCAGCAATCGTACGGGCAGTTTCAAGGAGTGCCTCCAAGCCCCCAGTTCCACCTAAGGCACCCTGAACCACAAGGTTCAGGAGGTGCGCACCACAGCGAACATGAGTGTAGCCACCACGAGTAATGGCTGCAATCATGTTTGGGGCATTATCGGTTACAAAGTAACCAATCTCAATGTTTGAACCTTGCATTGGACCCACCCATCCAGCATGCCGTTCATCGCTTTGAGAATTTTATCAGCTGTGTGCTGACTGTCAAGCACCTGGGCATGTAACAATGCCCAACGATGCTTTCCAGTCAACACCGCTCCCCCAGTGCTGCTGCTGCTGCCCGTCGCTGCGCTGGTGACAGCAACTAGTGACATCTGCCACCAGTGTGCGGTCAATGACAAATAGGCATTGATCGGACTCTTGCTAGTCCACGGGTCAGTGGTAAAATGTACCACTGCCCCCTCCACATGGGAGAACTCCGCAAGGAGCTGGGACCTCACCCTCCTGTACAGTGACGGGATAACCTTTGAGCGAAAGGTTTTGCAACAAGGGACTCTGGAATGCGGCTCAAGCAAATGAAGTAGCCGTTTGAATCCTACACCCTCAACAAGGTTGAACGGCCTTTCATCCAGGGCAATCACTTCCCCAATTGCCTTGGTGATGGCCACAGCCCAGGGGTGGCTGGATGCGAACGGCATCTTCCTTTCCCAGTGCACAGTTACAGTGGCCTGGGACAAGGACCATGACCGGGTTGGCCGGGTGGAGCGGCTAGTGCTTCTCCTCTGCAGGGGCTGGGTGGTGGTTGTGGAACCATCACCAGATGGCCCAGCAGTGGCAGTTGCAGCAGGAGTGGAAGAGGGTTCCTCCTCGGAACTATCATCCGGACCCTTTGCAACTGTCACCTTCCCACGCTGTCACTTGGAACGGCACTCAGTAGGATCACGTATGTTCCCGTGGTGCCGTCTCAAGTGAGCGCTAAGGCCAGAGGTGCCATATTTCTTGGGATCTGTGCCACCATGACTGACTGGATGAAGTAGTGTGGGGGTAGAGGTGGGGGTGGGGNAAGGGTGAGGGGGTAGAGGTGGGGGAGGGTGTGAAGGGTGTGGGGGTAGAGGTCTGGGACTGGAGGAGTGTGGTGCGCTGTGGGGTGAAGGGGGTGGGGGGGAAGAGTGGGGGTAGTGTGGGGGGTGGGGGTGGGGGTAGGGATGGGCGAACAGATTGCGGTTTGGGTTTGGCCGATTGGTTCGGATGTGTTCGGTTCAACTGTTCGCCGGGTTCAGCCGTTCAGTTTGAGTTCGGCCGTTTGGAAAAAAGTATCGTGAGAGCACAATCGTGCCAGAAACCGAAAGGTCAAAAAACTATTTTGGAGACATTTGAGTTTGTCCAAAAAATCTAAAGTCCAAACTGGAGCTGCATAAAGCACCTGACCAAGGACCTTAGCCCTAAAAAGTGAAAGGGCTAGGGTTACCAACCTCCCCCCTTGGCCAAAATAGAATCTTAAGATCGCCGCCGCAGATTGTCTGGCTTGCGTTTTCACAAAGTTATAATGCAAAGTCCAGTTTGTACTAGAAGCAAAAATAACTCCCAGATATTTGAACTGGAACACCTGGGACAAACATTCCCCATTTATGTTCCAGGGGGGTACAGATTTGGATTTCCTCTGACCAGTCACAAAAATCTTTGACTTAGAATAGTTTATTTTCAGCTTTTCTTTAAGACAATCGCCCAAAAGCTCCAACTGTCTTTTCAGGCCAATCAGGGTCTGGGAAACAAGAACCATGTCGTCCGCGTAGAGCATTATAGGCAAGCGCCTCTGACCCAACAGAGGTGCATGCATATCTTTGGTCTTCATAAACTGAACAACATAATTCAGAAAAAGGTTAAATAGTGTAGGGGGCTTGCAGGCATCCCTGCCTAACCCCTCGCTCTGCCGGTACTGGTGCGGATAACTCCCCAGTAGCACTCGTTCTGACCTGCAACGAATTTCCAGAATGAAGCTGAATAATCAAATACAGCAACCAGGGTTCAATGGACAGTGATCTTAGCTTTAACCAGAGGCGCTCCCTAGAGATAAAATTGAATGCCTTCTCTAGGTCCATGAACCCCATATAGAGCTTTCCTTTATTTGCCATATATTTGGAGATCAGCGCTGATAAAACCATCACGTGATCGATAGTAGCTCTGCCCGCCATAAAACCCGTCTGCTCAGAAACAATAAGCTCCGCCTCGTTAAGCCACAAATCCAGTTTCCTCAACAGGAGGCGAGTGTATAATTTCCCTATTATGCTGAGCAGGCTGATCGGGCGGTAATTAGATGGCAGGCTGGGGTCTCCTTTTTTGAAGATGGAAATCAGCGTGTTTTTAAGCCAGGAGGGAGGGATTACTCCTGTTTCATGAATTTCTGAAAACAGCTGGGCTAAAATAACTGCCAACCAATCTGGGTGTTGCTTAAGAACTTCGGGAGTAACCCTATCAAGCCCTGGGGCCTTTCCTGCTTTTAAGCCCAAGATAAGGGACTTAACCTCTTCAGGAGAAACTGGGGGTCATACTTCAAAACTATGTTGAGGTTGTCCACTAAGGCACTCTTCCACCCCCAGTATATTAGAGTACAGCCTGCCATAGAATTGTTCCCAGAGTTTAGCTTTGATTAAAGGGGCATGTAACTTACCCCTAGGCCTGGCAAGAGAATGCACCAAAGTCCAGAGTTTCTGGGAGTTCTTATCTTTAACAGCCTTGTGAAGTTCCTGCCATAGAGTCTTGCAGTACTGCTCCTTTTTTGGTAGATTTTCCTCCGGAGCTGTAGTTGACTGTGATAAACCCCCGAGGGACATGATTTAAGCTTTCGGGCCAGCGATCTGAGTATCTTCCTCTCAGCCCGGCAGTCCCTATCAAACCAGGCAGGGAAAGGCCTGTCCTTCCTACAGGGCCCCCCCACCTGTACCCTATGGGTAATCATCACTTCCAGCATCTCCATGAGTTTATTATACCAAGACAGACCCCCCCCCTTCTGGTACAAAGGTATTTTTGAGCACATTTCAGTAACCTCAGGATTGTTAATGAAGTCTTCACATGCTCTGGCCAAGTCATCAGGGCGTAGGCCCCGACATATCACCAGTCCTCCCTGCAGGCCTATAGGGCTAACCGATAACCTCTCGGCCCCTCGCCTCTTAACACCAAGGGGAAATGACAGGTCTCGGGTCTGGGCAACACCTCCAATCTAAGTACAGTGTCAAAACTAGCATAACTTGAAAGAAAATAGTAAATGGCACTAGAACCCGCTGTAAGATGGCAAGTAAGGTCCCCTTCTTCATCCCCTGGTGTGTGGCCATTTAGGATGACAAGATCTAAATTCTGGAGAAAGTGCTCCATTTCTACCCTCCAACCGCCCACCTGGGTGTCCTTGGAGAATCGAGGAGGGAGAGGATAATTAGAGCCACTGCCATCAATGCTCAGCTCATCCTGGGTTCGAACTGGGGTCCCCAGCCTAGCGTTAAAATCTCCAACAATAAACAAGTCAGCCCCTGGGTATTTACTCAAAGAAATAGATATTAAATCAGTCATTTTTACCCACATCTCTTCAGAGTAGTAATTGGAGTATAATGGGGGGACATAAACATTCCCAATAAGGAGCTCTTGCCCATCATCCAAGATGCAATAATAAAGGGCAAAATTAGATTTATAGGTACCAACTATTTGTACTTGAATATTTAGATTTTCAGAAATCAATAAGGCCAGGCCACCACTGGGCCTGCCACCCCAAACAGAGGCTGAGGCCTCGCAACCAAACATATTAAAACCTTTCAAAGTCATATCCCTCGGGGTTTCTAATTCTAGTTTCTTGAACTAGAATTATATCATATTTGTTCAAGAAAAGTAAAAATTCAAAATTCATACAATACGCCTTCCAACCTGCCAAATTCCATGACACAAGAAGGAGCCCCGTCTCAGAGGCCCTGCCTAGTCAGTCCTCAGGGGACAATGCATGAGACTTACAAAACAGGGGCTTATTTGGACTGGAGATTGACAAGGGGGTGCCGGGGGAAGTCTCTGAGAGATTAAGGCTTCCTGAGTACCCATACTCTATTTCTGGATCTTTACTCATACCTGTCTCTTTTCCCACTATATGGAGAGGGGTAGTACCCATATCCACAACAAGCGGCTTGAGGGAAGCCGGGGCCAAAGCCTCGGAAGGTATTACTACATTATCAGCAATTATCGGGCGGGGGTCTAAGTGCGCTAAGTGCAGCTCTTCCGATAACCTCAAGTCCTCCACCGGCACTCCATTAGCCATCCCACAGTTGCGGGATGCCAACCTAGAAGCCTGGTTCAATTTTGTGGGGATAGGAAACGGGACTGGCAGGCCTTTCCCTAAATCTACCTCCCCTCCCTAAATTTTAATGAAAGCAGCTGCTTCTGCACAATTTCCAGCCGTTCAACAAGTTTGGCTGGGGTTGTTACTGGAGTAGGATCGTTCGGGTTATGAGTATGCTTCATAGACTGTAATTTGAGGGTGGCTCTCCTTTCTTTCACAACCTCTAATTCCATGCTATATCTCTCCAAGAGACCACTATTCAACCCCCCTGAAGCCTCCGCTGTACAAACAGCCTGGGTACTTCCGAGCCCTGCCCTGTCATTCTGAAATACCTGCCGCTGGGACTGGGCAGAGGCAGGTTCCGCATACTGATTTAAGTTAGGTACTCTGTCCCCTAAGGCTGGCTGAAAGACACGGGAGACATAGACTCCACTCTTTTGTAGCAGAGATCTCTTGGATACTATCAGGGAGAATAGAGCTGGAGAGAAAAAGGCTACAACCAGCACCTGTCTACCTCTCGGAGAGGGCAACTGGTCAACAGAGATAATATCATGTCTTGTTACCCTCGAGCACAACAAAATACGAAGATGCTTGGCTACATCCAGAATTGTAGACCAATTTGGCCTTGGCCAACCTGCAAGTGGGAATACAGAAAAATAAGCACATTTGGTAGAGCCCTATATACAGAGTCATCCCCATTAACAATACATAATGGAGTGAAAGTAGTGTGCGGGACTTGCGCCAATGACTGAGACTTAATATTTGTCGCAAAACCCGCATCCTTCACAAAGGGATTCCCTGATTGAACAAGCGGGGCTTGTAAGCAACCCGCTGGGTTAACCTCTGAAAGTCTAGGATTTATTAAGTCCGTTGCAGACTGAAGGTGAGCAATACGGTCAAGTACAAACTTAAGCATGTCCGCTGACAATAACCATCCTCTCGCCAATCAACAAGTCCTGACTGCCAGAAGGTTGATTGGGGGTGGGGGTGGGGTGGTGTCTGGCTGAAGCCCAAGGAACCAGTTACAGACTGCTGCGCATTCTGTCGCATGGTATCGTTGCTACTCACATTTTGGCATTGACTCCACAGTTGTGAATGGTCCATAGTTAAAGTAAGGGAGTGGGAAGCAAACTCCCTGGTGCTACCAGCCTGAGAGTTTCTCAAGTAGCCCACAATTTTCTGCTGTTTTGACAGGGGGGGTGAAAGATCTCCAACATCACCCCTCCCTCGTTTAGTGGCCATAGATGGAGAATGGCAAGAGGAGGCAGCAAGCAGCTAAATGAGAGATACCGGGCCACCTGGGCCCTCGCCTAAGGGCACGCGCACAAGGGCGCACCCTTGCATGCACAGCCCTTAGGCATGCGGCTGCCGGCACACGCCGTCGGCGTAGCTACCAGCGTAGCCGCCAAGCAGTGTTGACTTCAATTGGGACGGGCTCCTCCCCCTCCAGGTGCGCTCACTCCAAGCCCCTGTTCTCGCTCCCCACAGTTCTGGCCCCAGCAGCTCTCAGCGCCTGCTGTCTGTGTTCCCCTCCCCTATAAAATACCATAAAAAAACAATTTAAAAAAAACATCAAACGAGGCCCAACTAAAACCCACTACCTCCGCCCCAGAAAAAAACACCACACACACACCCCCGCCACTACGCGAACAGCCAGGTCTTGTGCTGTCTGCAGAAAGAGGGGAGATCCAGAGAGAGGCGAATCTCCACTGAGAGGGATTTCCATAGCCATGGTGCGGTGACCAAGAACACCCTCCCAAATGTCACCACACGGAAGACTCGGGGAATCTCCAAGAGGGAGCCCCCAGACAAGCACAGGGGCCGATCCAGGACATGAGGGGTGGGGCAGTCCTGCAGGTACATGGGGTCCAGGCCGTGTAGGGCTTTAAAGGTAATAACCAACACCTTGAATCGGGCCCAGAAGACTATAGGCAGCCAGTCCAGAGAATGGAGCACTGGTATTATGTGCTCTCGGCGGCCCATCCCTGACAGGAGGCAGTCCGCTGCATTCTGCACCAGCTGCAGCCTCTGGATCATCACCGAGGGTAGCACCATGTAGAGTGCATTTCAGTAGCATCCATGCATTCATCTCGAAGTGATGAATGCATGGATGATGGTGGCCAGATCGGAGCCCGAAGTATACAGCCGAAGGTGACAAACTAGATGTAACTTACAAAAAGCACTCCTCACCACAGCTGCTGCCTGGGCGTCCAGGTGGAGCTGCATGTCGAGGAGCACTCCCAGTCTCTGTACCTGAGAGACTAAGAAGGGATGCACCTCATCAATGATGGGGGCCTCCACTCCCTCGCCCTTTCCCACCAACATCACCTCTGTCTTATTGGGGTTCAGCTTCAGATGGCTGATTGTCATCCAATCCCCCACCACAGGCAGACACCGGGTAAACACCGAGACGGCCGAGTCTGGGTCAGATGAAAATGAGAGGGAAAGCTGGGTGTCATCAGCATACTGCTGACACCCAACCTCAAACCCTCTCACGATCTCACCCATGTACACGTTGAACAGGAGAGGGAACAGAATGAAACCCTGCAGAACTCCACACATGAGATCCCGAGGGGATGATGTAAAATCCACTAACACATCCGAAGAAGGAGGATAGCGAAATATACAGTGTAAAATTTTATGTAATATTACAACAATGAAAATAAAATAAAAAAGCAATGAAGGCTGCTTAATACATCAATTTCTATCTCCAATGTAAGTCCAAATCCCATATGCCTCTGAACTAGTCATTGAGGGATGAGAAACATTCTCACATAAGGATACAATTCTCTACAAATTATAAAGCACAATACAATTATCCAAATCAATGTAGCACAAGAAATTTAAAAAACAAACAAATGCATTTCAGATTAAATCCTTCATCAGTGCATTAAAATGCTACGTTTTCAACAAAAACCATACTTCCAATGAACAAACACTGTAAGAACAAATGGAAGGAGAGAAGAAGGGAAAGAAACTGTTAGTAATAAGCTGTACTTTTTTCCACCTGCTTTCCTGCTGGGAATTTGTCTTTGATTTTTCACAAAAATCAAACTTTAGCTTTAAAATTATCTCCAAATAGTAGCTCCACAAGTGAGTTTGCATAAATTTATCTTGCCCAAATGCCAAGTAGCACAACACTGAGGCAAAAAGCCTTTTCATGGGCCTCCTAGTGGCTAATGACCTGTAGGCAAACAACAGAAAATTATCAGGGAAGTACTAACAAGAATACAATCTTCCCTTGCTGCTACAAAACCAGCTACTCACAGTTTCTTCCTTTCTGGTTTCTACTCCCCTCCTCACACTGACCTGCTGTAACCATCTCAAGCTTCCAATAGCAATACCATTTTTGGAGGAAGTTAGATGGCTGGGTTAGTCCCTTCTAATAAGTGGTAGTAGATCAATTAGTGTATTCAGACCACACCTGTAGGTCTGTATAATTCTCTCATCCTCATTGATGCAATTGGGTGGTCATTTAGGAGCTTTCTTCCTTCTTCTAAGTCAGGATTGTGCACATCTTGCAGCTTGTTCAGCTATATCTCTCTCCATTTAATCCTTCCATGACAGGAGCTTCTCCAAGCTGCATACATAATACTCCCTTCTATATACCCACTCAATGCAGATAATGACAGGATTTGAAACCACTCACTCAGTCCTGTAGGACTGAATTTCTGAACCTACATAATGTATGGGCAGCCCATGTGCAAAACACAATATATTATACAAGAGAGCTGCTGAGGCACTCCCAAACAACATGGTCCAAAGCAATTCATGTAAAACAGGCCATCCATTGATTACTGTCATTCAGGACCCCTGATTTTACTGATCCCAACCTATGAATCCAATACACCTCTCTTCTTTGTAGCTGCTTGACAAGACCTACTTTGGTGCAAACCCTCTCTATACAGAAAAATCTACGATTCTTGACCCCATGTCCCTTCTCACTATTATTATTATTATTATTATTATTATTA
>QEPC01004580.1:111642-149202 GCA_003113815.1 Sphenodon punctatus
AGCTGTGTGGCGAGTGAGTGTGTGTTTGACTCAGTTGGTGTGTTTTTGGCTGTGTTTGACTGTGTTTGACTTTGTTGGATTGGCTGGCTGTGTGTTTTGGTTTGGTTTGTGTGTTACAAACCAAACCAAAACACACAGCCAGCCAATCCAACAAAGTCAAACACAGTCAAACACAGCCAAAAACACACCAACTGAGTCAAACACACACTCACTCGCCACACAGCTTCACACGCACATGAATTTCCATTTTTCGGTGCTTCCGCTTTCGATTTCGGGCTCTCGCGTGATTTCAATGACCAAATGGCCGAACACGAACTCGCCGAACGGGTGAACATGAACGAGCGAACACGAACAGGTGAACACGAACTCGGCGAACGGCTGAATGGGCGAACACGAACGGGCGAACATGAACGGCCGAACACGAACGGCCAAACACGAATGGCCAAAAACGAACGGCCGAACACGAATCGTGGTCTGTTCGCCCATCCCTAATTCTTTCTCCTTTGAGCAGCAGTTTCCTGAGTTCTTGAAGAATATCCCAGACAAAGAATGGTGTTCTCCTTCTCCAGTTCAGAAAATAAAATGGTGATGTCCCACCTTTGGCCTACATGCCCTCGTTCTGAGTCTTCTTAAATGCAATCCCTCATAGCACCAGCTAACTAGAAAGACAATGCATGATTAGATCATGACCCCATACATAGATGGGTTGGTCCCAGTGGAGTCTCAACTAGGGATGGGCGAACGCGGTTTGGATGTTCGGAGTTCAAATCGAACTCGGTCTGTTCGGACGTCCGAACCGAACTCTCGACCAAACAGTTAGGTCATGTTTGGATGAGTTCAGAGGCAGGAAAAACGTCTTTCCAGGGCGGAAAATTAGGTTTCTGTTTCAGTTTCGGTTCGGTTTCAGTTTAACTATTTTTGACTGTTCGGCCAAATCGAACTCAGCTGAACTGAACCATCGCTTAGAGGCCATCCATGAAAATAACATGGCCAGAGTAAGGGGGCCGGTCTTCGATTCTTGGGAGTGCTGCAATTTTAATAAAGAGAGGTGTTCGCCAGGATTGCCCCCTGGCGCCCCTCCTTTTCAACCTCTACGTGGCAGATTTGGTGGCTGCACTCAAAAGTAGTAACTTACACCCGCCCAAGATTCAGGAGTACCATCTGTATGTGCTACAGTATGCAGATGATCTTGTTCTTTTTGCTCAAACTGAAAAAGGCCTCAAAGCAGCCATTACTGGACTAATAGAGTATTCTAATGTAAATGGCCTCGAAATAAACGCAAGCAAGTCAAAGATCATGACAATGGGTAGAAGATTTCGCCCTCAGAAGTGGGTAGTGCAGGGCTATTCCTTTGAGCTAGTGAAGGCTTTTTCATATTTGGGGATTCATTTTACCCCAAAGGGCACATGGCTGCAACATACTAACTTTAGAGCGCGGGCAGCCAAGGCTGCAGCTAAAGTGCTGTTGAAAGCTTATAACGTCTCATATGGATTAGCCACCTCAGCAATGCTAAAGACATACCAGGCTAAAGTGCATCCTATGTTATCTTTTGGTGCAGAAATAGCTGCAAATTCAGAATGCCTGCCTCTGGAGAGGATCCAAAACTTTTTTCTTAGAGGGAACCTCAGAGTGGGGACCAGTACACCTGGTGCAGTTGTCCGGGCAGAGCTGGGAGTGCTGTCAATCAAGCACCACTGTAGGATGGTGTTCCTTAGGTACTGGCTTAGGACCCTGGAATCTTCCCCTGATTCCCTACAGGCTTTGTGCCTGGGGGAAAAGCTGAAGCATGAGGGAGATCGGGTGTATCCATGGCTAGGGCATTTGGCGGGACTGCTACGCTATTTGGGCTTTTCACTTCAGGGTTTTCAGGGCCATTTGATCCCCTTTATGAAAAGAGCTTTAGAACAGCGGTCAAAGGATGTGGCAATGCAGGAAGATCTGGCGGCTCTTGGGACATGGAAGGTAGCCTCTCTTTTGGCTATCACTAAGGTCTGGTTTAGAAGAGAACCCTATTTGTATTTTCTGAGCAATAAACAACTGAGGCGCTACTATACCTTACTACGATGCGAAATGATTCAATCTGCAGTTGTGGAGGGCAGGTTTTCCACGGTTCCGTATCAAGAGCGCAAATGTCACTGCTCCCTGGCAGAAATTGAATCAGGGGAGCATATTCTCTTTAGGTGTCCCTATTATATCCACTTCAGGGAGACCTGGTTGGTTCCAGTGTTAGGGGGCAGGAAGCTTAGCTACTCGGACTCCCTTACATATTTGACTAATTTGACACAGCCTGAAGATCTCTGTGCTGTCACAACATTCCTTTTGCTGGCAGGCAAAAGATGGGCAAAAATCTGTAACCATTTGTTAAAATTTAGGTAAGCTCAGTAGCCACTAGACTGGTGTGAATGGTGTGGATAGCAATCTAGGAGAGATGAGTACTAGGAAGCTGAATGGTCTTTGCTTCCATAGGATGCTTCAAGGTAGTTGCCTGCCTCCTTCTCCACTTTAACACCTCCCCCTTCTACATGGAGGTATGTACCACCCCATTATCCTTGCTTTAACCTACTTGTTCATGGAAACAAAAGGGAGGTTAAACTGAGGTCTGAGGTACTTAGACCCCACTCTCTAAAAGTGCATATAGGAACAGGCTGTTAGGGTAAATTTACAGGCTCAAAGAGGGCAGAACACATTGGTGCAGCAAATGGGCAATGTACAGAAGACTGAAGCACATATGTACCGATTGCAGGATTGCCATATCACAGTAAATTTATGTAAAATCTATACATATTACAGGAGGTCAGGCGGTTCTGCTGAAGCAAGGTTGTAATAGTGATGCTCTAGCAGCAGTGTACCCAAAATGCAGACCAGAGACAGACCCTGGAGTTGCAGTCTAGGCACTTTCAGTGGGGACCTAACCATCCCGTGCCTGTCATTCCTGGACCATCCATCTTGCACACACCTGGCTTGCATGTCCATGGGTTTTGGCAATCACATGCTCACAGAAAGCTCCAGGGTCCAGTGTAGAAATGTATGATCATAAGTCAAACTAGCTTTACAGTTATGTCTGGTAAGTTCACTATCATATTAGTATTCAATAACTTACATGGGTTTTTTGAAGTGTTTCAAAATTCTGTCAGAACAAAAATTGACACCACTAAAAAATAAATAAATTGTGATTGTCGGCAATTTTAAAATTCTCCAGTTGGCAAGTCTGACTGTCTCAGAAGAAAGAATGCTTGAGGAAATTTGTGATGAATCAGGCCATGGCCCAAAGGCTGGCCTGCTCTTCACTAGGCCCCACCCCTTTTAGTGTTACCAGTAATTGCTTATACCCCATTTGAGGGGTATAAGAAAGGAAGGCTGCAGAGCCAAGCCATTCTGTAATGAGTTTGCTGAAAGTTAAGGAGCTCAAAAACAGCAGGCTACAGCTGCTCACCTGAGTCCTGAGCCCTGAATTCAGACCTTGGAGCTTCTGAAAGATATGCTGGAGCCTAGGGAAGAAACTCATGCCTATATTGTATTAATTGCTTTGGAAAGACTTAAAGAGTAATAAAACAGTGATTGAACTAAAATCCTTCCCTCAGTGAGTGTATGTGGAGCTAATTCTGCAAGAACTTACCCTAGTGGGGCTGGCCATTCATCACAGCCGTAGGGACCAGTATTACTGAAGTAGCGGTGAGCGTAGGTGGAGAGAGACTCAGAACTAGGGATGTGCGAACGCGGTTCAGAAGTTCGGGGTTCGACCCAAACTCGGGGTGTTTGGCCCATTCACGAACACCCCGAAACTGAACCGACCCCCACCCGAACTGACCGAACAAAGTTCGGGTTCCAAATGCATTCAGGAGGGGGGTGGGGACCAGGGAGGAACCCGGTTTTCCCTCCCCCCTCCAGGCTGTGCGGGTGGAAGGGGTGCCGGGGAGCACCTCCCCCTGCACCCTGCCCAGCTTGGGAATTTTTAATTTTTTTTAACCTCCCCGCCCCAGGGATTGCCCTACCTGGTGGTGCCAGGGCTGTGGTCCAGGGTCCGGCGGTAGCAGCGGCAGCGGATCCGGCGGCGGTGGCACTCCGGAGCACTTCAGACTGCTACTAGGCCTTCTCGGTCAAACCGGAAGGCCTAGTAGCGGCCTGAAGAGCTCCAGAGCACCACCACCACTGGACCCGCTGCTGCCGCTGCTGCCCCTGGACCCAGGGCCAGAGCCCTGGCACCAACAGGTAGGGCGATTCCTGGGGTGGGGTGGGGTTAAAAAAAAATTCCAGGCTCGGCAGGGGGAGGGGGGAGGTGCTCCCTGGCGCCCCTTCAACTCGCACAGCCTGCAGGGGGGAGGGAAAACCCCACCCACCCAAACAGGTTCGGCCCCCCTGAACGGGTTCAGCCCAAATGGGCCAAACCAAATGGTCTCGGGTTCGGCCAAACCCCCGGGGGTTTGCACATCCCTACTCAGAACAAAGGAATCTGGGATGAAGGTCCCTTGTGTTCAGTTTTGGTTGCCCCATCTCAAAAAGATGTAATTGAAATAGAAAAGGTACAGAGGACAACAAAAATGATAAAGGATATTGAACAGCTTTCATACAAAGATAGGTTGCGACTCTTCAGCTTGGAGAAGAGATGACTGAGAGGAGACATGACAGAAATGGAACAAGTAAAGAGGGAGTGGTTATTTACCCTCTCAAATTGTACTAGAACTTGGGGAACTAATTGGCAGAAGATTTAAAACAAAAGAAAGTATTTTTTTTACTCAGTGCACAATTAAGTTGTGGAAATGGTTGCCAGAGAATATGGTCAAGGACAGCAGTATTGCTGGTTAAAAAAAGGTTTGGATAAGTTCTTGGAGGGTAGGTCCATTAATGGCTATTAGTCAAGTAGGTTTGGGAGACATAACCTCTGACTGTTGGGAAATGGGAGTAAACAACAGGGAATGAATTGCCCCATTGTAACCTGTTGGGTACTTTCCCCAAGCGGCCGAGATTGACCATTGTTGGAGAAAGGATGCTGGGCTCGATGGACCAATGGTCTTACCCAGTATAGCACTTCTTACGTTCTATTGCACTGCACTTCCTGGATCTTTGACAAAGTTTCTTCTTCCTTCTCATTGCTGACAGCAATGATCTGAGATCCTCTGAAATCCAGTTGGGTTTTTTTTCTATTTAGTAGGTCTTTCTTCAAAGTGATAGCTGAATTGCTTGTTTGCTTTTTCCCTGCTCATTCGTTCTCGCCCCCCCCCCCCCCCCCCTTCCTGTAAGTCCTCCTAAAGTAATTATTGGCAATATATTTTTAAAGCTATTAGCAAATTCTTTCAAGGCATTTTTTAAATATTTTTTTTAAGTTAACTTCACTTAGGGCAGAAACAAACACCATCCATGTCAACAGAAAATGTCACTAAAACAAGAAAGAAAATCAGAATGTAGTTTGTGCATTGTAGCATCCAATTTCAAATAATCAAAACACATCCTTGGGGCTTTGAATGATCTAAATGCTAAATTAAGAATGCTAATCATAACTCCAATGCCTTTTTTGAGTTATTATATTTGTATTTTAATAAGCTCATTGGCATAATCAAATAATCCACTTTTTGTAGCACTCTCTTCTATTAGGGAATCTTTCTCATTATAATTGCTCATGTAACTGTTTAATGCTGCAAAATAAAGCAGTGTTGCTACAGTGATTCCACTCACTGTATATTACATTGCAGTATAGGACATGAACTGGACATTTGTCTTATGGTTTAGAAATGTGGTGTTTAAAAGGAAAATGTATGATTCAGACATGGCACTGGCAGAGACAAAAAATTGCTGAGCAGTCTGTACTCTGTAGTAGTTGGGCCCAGGCAAGTGCAGATTGTACATCCTTGCAGAGCCCCCCATAGGTTGAGGGAGCCATGAATAAACTTAAAATGACAAGAGGAGGGTGAGAATCACTGGCATAAAATGTACACCCAACCAGTCTGAAACACAGGGAGCCCTGGCCGATGGAAAGCTTGCAGCAATTCATGATGTGGCCCCCAAGACGTGTGGCCTTCAGTTAAACTGGAAAAACATATGCATAACATAAAAGACCTAAAGGGCTTGCGACGCAGAGAACCCTGGCCCCTGAAGAGGATATTATTTTTAACAGAACATATGGGTAAGTCAGTGTGTCTCTGCTAGGAGGAGGATCTACACTATCATTTTTTCATAGCGGCCCAACTTATATGGGTCTGGCACTGGTAGCTTTCCGTTTGCAAACTCACACTTGTGACAATGTAATGCTGCAGTGGGAGTGACCAAAGCATGCAGCCATTCAATGAGATGTCACTATAAGAGGGGTGTGGTGAAGGCCATCCCATGACAAGCCAGGATGCAGGGAATGTTGCACAGAGTTTGTTTTTTCAAACTCAAGAGACAGGTTTGAGGTTGTATTTTGCTTTCCACGCCACTTTGGCAAACTCAGATTTCAATTTCACCACAGTACAGGAAGAACTAATTTTTACATTCAATGGGGGTGGGGGCGGGAAATAGGACTTTCACTTCATTTAATTTCCACCAGTAACAATGAGAGTGGATGGAGAAAAAACTGGCATCAGAGAAGTTGCTCAAAATAAATGGACTTACTGAAACAAAAAAATGACACAAAAAGACAAAACCAGTAAATCAAACAAAGATCATTTGGATACCATTAGATACCCATTCCTTCGTTTCAGTTTAGATCATTTGGATTTGATCAGTTTGCTCATTTCAGTGGATACTTGGTTCAGCTCTGATGTTACATGACCTACATACACTTTATCAGATTTTAAAAAAAAAAAAAAAAGCAAGAAAATAAACTTATCTTGGTGCAGGCCATCCATTTTCATTTTCAAACAGGAAACTATTTTAGAACAAGTTGCCAGTTGCTGAAATTTCAACAGAAAAACATCTATAAGGACATTTTCCATATGTTTCTGCCTGTGGCCTTCCTAATGATATACAAATTATATGTGGGAACACGATTGCTTTACTCATCTTTATAAAAATGAGACTTAACAACGGTGGTGATGTTATTAAACCAGCCAGACATACCTGGGTTTGGCTCAGCAACAGGAAAATGGCAATTTATCGTTACATACTTTTCGGCATGAACAAAAGCCAACTTGAGGACTACACTGCCACCCCACTGTGTCTGCTCACATTTAGTTTGATGTTTCTGAACTGGTCTCCTGTGAAACATTAATTCCAACACTTGCCTCAGTATAACCAAAGAAAAGCCTTTATTATCCTAATATTAAGCTACAACCTGTCTGCTGTAAATCAAAGGAATTTTACTTGTTAATTCTGAAATCCTAAATGACAGAGAATACAAGCGCTAAGGTCTTTTCTTAGGAAAACTGAACCAGTCAAAAGTCCTCACCTCTTTATAGTAATTGGCACAGAATTAGCAGGAATCCAAAATCAAATTAATTTCACCTTTTTAATTCGTGGTTTAGTTAATTTACTTCTTTTGTAAGGTGACAGTTTAACAGCTTTCAGACTAAAACTTATACCCAGTGCTCCACACTGACTTTGTATTGTGAGAGATGGCAAGCACCCTCTCTCCCTAAACATTGTAATACGATTCAGCCCTACCGTGGCAGGACCATGTCTACTGCTGAGTCAATTTTGTTTCAGTTCCACTTGTAATCCTCGATCCTGCGGCTGAAACCACTAAGGAGGACATATAAGAATATGAGAGCTTCCATACTGGTCGGATCAATGGTTCATCTAGCTCAGTATTCTGTCTACAAAAGTGGCAGGGGCTGGGTGCTCAAGAAGTGTGCAGGTAGTAAGTACTGGGCAATCACAGAGTGAGTTGTCAAGCTATTATCCCCTGTTGTTCATAGCCAGCTAATGTTTTCAACCCATGACCAACAATATCCATTGATAGACTTATTTTCCATGAATTTATTTAATATTTTATTGAACCATTTATACTTATTGGTCTTTACAACATCCCATGAGTTCCACAGGTGAATTGTGTACTGTGTGCAAAAAACCACTTCCTTTTGTTTGTTTTAAACCTGCTGTCTGTTAATTTCTTTGGTTTCCCCTGTAGTATTATGAACTAACAACTTTTTACTTTTACCACATCTTTCATGGCTTTATAAAGCTGCAGCAGTTTTCTCTTTCATAACTCCCAACATTACAAGTGCTTAAAGAAGGATAGAATAGCAAGGAATAGATTACTCTATTATTACCTGTTGTGTACTTCTCTGAAGTGGACCCAAGTGCGAATCGAGCAATCACAGCGAAAGCCGTTTTCATCAGAAATAGAACAGAGCATTTGCCTGTGCTCTTGCAATGAGGAAACTTACTGGCTTTTTCACTATTTTCCCTAGTTCCTATTCGGTAATTGCCATTGTTCGGTACTTCTGGTAAGTCTTCCTAGACAGGAGCAAACACACACCAGGTAACTTTCTTAACATGCTAGTTATGATTGCTTGTGTACAATTGCAAGTTCACTACATAACCTTCCTCATTTTTCTTATTGATCCTTGTTTTGGCTCCTTGGTTGGTGTATTTCAAGGGTTAGCCCTTGTTTTCTGCATTCTGATGCCAGAAACTGTCATAAAATGCCAGAAACTGATGGAAATGCTGGAGACTAGCTGGCAGAAAATATCAACAAATATTGAAAAATGTTGGACAATTACAGGCACCGATCTTGACAACAGTGGAAGCATGGATTCAGTTGATTGTGAGGAAATGCCGACAAACAGTTGCAAGCGCTCCCGAAAAAGTGTGTATTTCCCAGTGGTATGGGAACAGTTATTCTTGCCTCAGCTCTTGTGGCCACTGTCGGAGACAGGATATTGGTCTGATCCAATATAGCATTTCTTTTGTTCTTATTCACTGGAATGAATGAAAGCAAAGCCCTATATTTGCTTTCAATCAGATCAATAGAGTTTTGTTCTTAGCTACAGTGAGGATGGCTGGACCCTGAACCTTTACCTAGAGCTATTTACAAGTTCTCCCCTGTTTTCCCATTGTAAGTGTGTCCTTATTAAGCAAACTGGGTACAAACTTAATTCTTCCCTTAGAAATCATCTTACTGCTGATAAGATGAAGGGAGTGGTTATTAGGCAATGTGAAAATCCACCACTGGGATAGGTCTGTAATTAGGATATAAACTGATGGCAGTTTCCCAATTACATGTAAGTAGTTATACCAATTACTGCTATAATTTTAAATGTATCAGAATGAGCATAAACAAATGAACCAAACTGTAAGATGTACAGGTTCCCCTGCAAATTATATTGTGCATAAAATAGCTGGCATATCATGTATGTGATCTTCTGGCTTGGGGGCTCCTTATGCCAATATTGATTACCTTTACTAAAAAAAATAGCATTAAAAAAGACAGAAACAGAAAAAAATGACTTTATTAAGAAGCTTTTAACATCTAGAAAATTCTTATGCCGAACAAAGGTGTCAAAATCATATATTTATTGAAACAGCATTTCTCAACATGGTAACAGATGGCTCAGAAGAAACATTGATAGCCAAAAGTCATTCTGAACCCTTTCTGGACCCAATGCTGAATTTAGCCTTTTAGGTTATCAGATACCATGGATAAATGGCCTAACTTCATCTGAATGTGGGAGGACAGTGAGTGAAAACATGTGACAGTAGAGTGCCACTGTCACAAGCTGCTGTGGACCAGACAGTTGCTGGTAAGCCAGTCAGGATTGGGTCTGACTGAGGAACAAACGTCCATGCAACCAGGCCGAGGGGGGAGGAGAGCCTGTCCAGTGGCCCGCTCCCCTGTGACAGGCAGTCATGGCGGCCAGTCATGGTGGCCACTCCATACCGGGTGTGGAACAGTGGACTGCGACTTGTGATAGCCTGCTTTGGCATGGCCAAGCAGGCAATTTCCCAGGTGTGTTGGCAGCTAGCCCTGGAATGGGGGGAGGCAGAAGGAGGGCCAGCCAGATGACTTGAGAGGGAGGGCCCACAGAATCGGGCCCAAATGCCCACAAACTCCTGCAGAATTTATTTTTTTTTCCATGGGAGAATCAGGGCCCTGCCCATGAGTGGCCATACGTGGGTGCTGCATGTGGCACAGGAGCATGCCCACCTGACACCACCTTCAGATAAGCGTTTGGATGTGTGGTTCATGGGTGGACCTGTGTGGTTGTGTCTCATCTAAAAACAGTCTCTCTCTCTCTCTTGACTTCTTTCTCTTCAAATGATCCATTGCGCCTCTTTCACTTCCAAAGTGAAATTACAGAACCCAGTTCTCTGGGTGGAAATGAGCAGAACCATTCATTTCAATGGACTTGTGCTCTTTTACACCAACAGAGAATTTTGCCCCTCATGTGCATGAGTTTAGTTTTATATTGAATGAGTCAAATACATTCAGCAGTATAAAACCAGGGAAATATTTGGCTCATCTGGTTTTTCCACTGAATAGTGTTGCTGTCTGTCTGCCTGTCTACTCAGAAAGAAACACTTTGGTTGCAGGAGGAGAAGACAAAGTAATGGAGAAAAGGGGAGAGAAGAGAAAGTGAGATGAAGAAAGAAGAGCTGAAATGGGTAGTAGATTAATTATTTATGTGTATTATATGTATTTTTTTTCAGCCCTCTGAGGTTACAGGAGGCGGGAAACTTATGAGAGACAAACATGGCAGGGAAACTTATGTTTTAATAATAATAATATAGTTTTATTTGTTTAGCCACTGGCCATAACAAAAAGAAATATAACAGATTTATACAACACAATTGGATAATCCTAAAAAACACAGTAAATAATTAAATTAAAATATAGATTCCACAGTACATCTAGTAACTCTTTCTCTAGCCATATGGATAGTCAAGTGGGTCAATTCTAGAATGATCCAAATACATCCACGGGCTGGATTATTGACCAGGGCAAAAGCGGTAAGTATACTAAACAGTAGTCAGATTTGGAGAGGAATATTGGGTGGTGACCATAAAGCATACGCGCGTTGTGTGGCTAATACCTCTGTATCTTTCCCATTCTGATAGTTCAATGGGAGACTGACCCGTACTAACAGTGTTGTGTCTGGAGAGTTATGGGTGCCAAGCCTTTGATGTCTAGCAGCGCTTTTTGTCCCTTATGGGGCAAAATCTAAAGGGCAGTAATTATACAATGAGCAGGGGCAAGTGGCCTCAAGTTGGAAATTGCGGTTGCAGCACGCGGACATCCTGCAATGGGCTCATGGTTCCCGTCGGGTCCCACTTCAACTATGGGGACAACTTACGTTTTGCTTTGAACGTGGGCACAGGGGGGTGGTGGGGTAAAAGCATAATTAGGCAATTCTTGCGTTGGTTTCAATCACGGACGACAGACCTGGATTTTGAGCTCTGCTTTTCATGATTGAAACCAACGCAAAAATCGCTCAATTATGCTTTTATCACAAAACATTCGTTTCCCCACCACAAGTTTGTCTCTCATAAGTTTTCCCCCTTCCTGTAACATGGGCAAGAACCTCAACTATCCAAATAATACCCATCCGAAATAAATATTCACATATCTGGATTTTTCAGGTATTTTGGATCAGTTATTTCAGTTTTTTTGGTCATTTTAGTATTTCAGTTGCATCATTTTTGGTAATTGCACAAATGAAATACTGTAAGGCTAATATTACCAACATGATGTAATCAAAATACTAAAATGGCCAATAGCTGAAATGAAGAAAAAAATGAGATAAAAAAATCAAAACACCTGAAATAACAGAAACGGATACTCAACAGAATGGAAACAGGTAGTGGTTGTTACCTGTTTTGTCATTTTCAGTTTGAGTTGGCTTAATTTGATTGGCATGTGGGTTTTTTGGATATTAATTTCAGCTCTAAAAAGGATATTCCTGGCACAGAGGGAGCCTTGTGGAATACTCACCAAGATGGGAGAGAACTGCTTATGAGTCTGAGTACCACTTTCAGTGCTTCTAATCCTATTTCCATGCACAGAGTCTCTCTAGGTTTCAACAAAGGCCATGCCATCTAGAACTACAACTGGATCGGGTACCCAGTAAGTTGGGCACCCTGTTGAACGTGGCACCAAAAGGTACGTGAACATGACACAACAGGCTACTTGACTCCCCAGGCCGCTGGGGCCACTTCACCGCTGGGCTGCTGCTCCTCTGTCACTGCTTGCTGCTCCCGGCTTCTCCCTGGGCCATTCTCTGCTCGACTTATCTGGGGACTTCCCTGCTCAGCTTTTTCTGAGCAGGGAGCAAGGAAGGCTACTACTCTGGGAAACCTTCGTAGGCAGGATTTTCAGCAGAGAATGACAAAACCCAGAAAATCTTCAACCCCTGCCACAATAGATAACAGTAAAATATTGACTGTGTGATACCACACACATGACTGTCACATATCACACACCAATGCTTCTTTGATTTGGTCACATCTTGAAAAAGGAATTCTCTACATTGTGATGTCTCTTGCATCTCTCTGTGCCTGTGGGTTCTGCTACTTGAAAGTGAGTGATTAAGGCAAGACCATTATCTTTTAGTTCATGAAAAAGGCCAAACGCTGTAGAAGGAAAGGAAGATAAATCAGAGCCCAGAGAACAGTATTCCATTCTGTGTTTTAATCTAGGAAGTAATGACGTTTTTGAAATTAATGACTTCATGCATTTCCTGCTTTGTTGTAATACAATCAGAAACCATCACGTGGAAGTATGTAAGCCTAAATCTGCCTAACGTTAAAGAAGTTAAATTATGTAGACAAATGAACCTGCGTTTGGTGTTTTGGAGGATACTGCCAAATGCATCTTGCCAAAATGGTGTTTACATCATATAATTTCATTTTTTGTTCTAATGATGACATGTAAACATAACTCGTCATTATGATAGAATGCAGATTGCCTCTACGGGATGTAGTGAGCATGAATAATAGTATTTGGAGGTGGAGGGAAAGACAATTACCAGAGGTTAACTGGCTGTTTCTCTTCTGATTTTCAAAGATAGAAAAAGCCAGGACTTCCTCTGCTGAAAAGGGTCACATGAAAAAGAGATAAACAGGAAGAGAAAATAGAGGCAGTAAGTTAAAATTGTTTGAAAAAAAGGAAGAGAAGGATAAGCAAATCAAATCAAATTTATTCAGATTCGCAATGCCACTGTCTGAAGAATGTACTCAATACAAATACAAAGTATAAAATACAATACAATCATACTACATATGCCCTCACTGGACAATATCCCAAGCCTCCACCCACCAAATAATATAATAATTCCCCAAAACCACATCCTTCAAGTCCCAAAGACAAAATACCACTACCTATAAACTCCGATTTAACAGGGACCAGGCCTTGTATATAGGGTCAGCAGTTTAAACCATGTTAATAAACCCACTAACCAAATGCAGGGACCTTAAATTAAATAATACATTGATGCTATTGCAGCACCAGCTCTAGATCTTCTGATGACCTCAACTTTGAGGGCAAAAAATGCCAAGTTACATAAAATAGTTGCATCATTTTGAGAAAGCAACCAAATCAGCTTCTCTGTAGAAACATCGAAGGCAGCCCAGTCTATTGGGTAGGTACCTGTCCCTAAGATCTTCAATCCGTGAGCACTTGAATTCATAGTGGACTGTAAGAGAAGGATAATCATAAGGAGTTCCTGGTGAATAGCTTGGGAAAGAAAAGGATTTTCAAGAAATGAAAGAACAGCTGTTTGAGGAAATTACTGAGTGAGGAAAGGGTAAAAGGAGAATCATGACTATATAGAGAAAGCATTATACAGGTATGAGGCGAATTGCAAAGGAAAACAAGGTTTGAAATGGTTATTAATGGAAATACGGATCTGAATGCCAAAATAGCTATTACGAAAGGGTAAGAATGAGGAATTGTTTCACAGGAATTTGACAAGAGAAAAGCTTTGGTGAAAAGCCAAGGCAACGGAAAACCTGAGAATACATGGGATCATTTTGGAAGTACAAAAAGTCTGGAATAGGGAAAGAAATGTGAGCTAAGAGTGGTGGATGGAACTCAGGGAAGAACAAGGGAAGGGGGCAACTGTTTAATTGATCATGTTGTCCATCAAACATTAATCAGAAGTGACATCAACTGATTTTATTATTTACTTATTTATTTTAATTTCTTCCCACCAAAGGCAGCTCAGGGCAGCCTACAATGTTAAAATACAAAATACACATATAAAACGCAACCCGTAAATACAAAAACATAACACTCGCCAAACGCAACACCATCCCCCCAACCCTCCTACCTCACCCTTATCCCCCACAACTCCCCCCTACCCTAACCCCCACTGCCAAACATCTTGTGAATAGGTTAAAGGTGCTCAAGTTTGGACATAAATGAACCTCCAGGGGAGGGAGTTTCACAGCTGTGGAATGGTGGCTAAGAATGCCCTCCTCATCATAGAGACCAAGTTAAAAACTGGTACCTCCAAACGGGCATCCCCAGCCAACTGTAGAGGCCATGACTGGACATGGTAGGTCAGGCAATCTTCCAGATAAGTGGAAGATAAAGCCATTTAGGGCTATAAAGGTCAAAAACAGCACCTTGAATTGTGCTCGGAAGATTTTGGATTGCAGTGCAGATTTTGGAGCAGCAGTGTTACGTACTCCCGGCGACCTATCCATGTAAGGAGCCAAGCCACCGTGTTGTGCACCAGCTGCAGCTTCCGAACAGTCTTCAAGGGCAGCCCCACATAGAGTGTATTTCAGTGTCTAGCTTCGAGGTAATGATGGCATGGATGATGGTTACCAGATCCAAATCAGAAAGAAAAGGCCGCAGCGTTCTCAACAAAATGGAGTTGGTCAAAAGTACTCCTGCCACTGCCACCAGCTGAGATTCCAGACGCAGCGATGAATCCAGGAGCACTCCAAGGCTGTGAACCTGAGTGACCAGGGGGCCAGGCCCCATCAATAACCAGCCTCTCAATTCCCCTGAAGTCACAAGGCTGGCCAACCATAATTACCTCAGTCTTGTCAGGATTCAACCTCAGTCAACTCACCTTCATCCAGTCCCCCACCAGGCAACAGGTAAGCACCAAGACTGCAGGACCTGGGTCAGATGAAAGAGAGAGAGCTGGGTGTCATCAGCATACTGATGACACCTCATGCCAAACCTCTGAATGATCTTGCCCAGCGCCTTCATGTACACGTTGAACAAAAGTGGGGACAAGATGGAATCCTGCAAGACCACACAGGGGAGATCACAGGGTGACAACGAGCAATCGCCCATCACCATCTGCTGAGACCTCCCCAACAGGAAGGAGTGAAACTACTCAAAAGCGGTCCCACGCACCCCTGCCAGGTCTCTCAGTTGAGTCAACAACACCTCATGATCAGCAGTGCTGACAGTTGTAAAAGGATCAACAGAGTGGAATTGCCTTTGTCAATCTCCAAGCGTAGATCATCAACCAAGGCCACAAGCACCGTGGGTATGACAGTCTCCATGTCATTCTCAGGATGAAAGCCAGACTGAAAGGGGTCCAGGAATCCAATAGCATCCAGATGGGCCAGGAGCTATGCGCCACCACCCATTCAATAATCTTCCCTAAAAAGGGAAGGTTAGAGACAGGACAATAGCTGGCAGGGGAATCAGAGTCCAAAGATGGTTTCTTAACCAGAGACCAGACAATCGCCATTTTAATGGACATTCTGCCCTCCCAAAGGGAGGCACTGACAATCCCAGCCAGCAATGACCCTAGTGTCTCCTGGCTGACTTTCACCAACCAGGATAAACATTGATCTTATTAATAACTGGTGGCCCAGCTCACAGAGCCCCAAGCACATCCTGCACATCAGTGGGAGATAGAAGATGAGCAATGGGCAATTTTGGAAGAACGAGGAAGACAGAAGTGAGAGAGAAAGAAAAAGGAAAAGAATGGGACTGAAAGCAGAAAAGTAAATAAGAAGAAAGATAAATTTAACACAGCACTTGTGAGGGGGTTTTCTATTTGATATTACAGGAAGAAATCTCTCCTCACATTTTTTAACCATCCAGAGAGAGTGTGGGTACCGTGTTGGTCCTGAGTGACAGAGGTGGAGACAAAATAGTTTGAATTATATCTTTTTTTGGACCAACTATTGTTGGTGGAAATGTGCAAGCTTTCAGACCTCAGAGGGTCCTTCCTTAGGCAAGTAGAAGTCAGTCAGAACTGAGAATATGAGCAAAGTACAGTGGCTATATATATATCATGTAACAGAGTAGGCAAGGGGGAAGAAAAGGGTGATAAATGAGCCATAGTTACTAGGGGCGGGAAACCGGTAAAATCCGGTATCCGATAATGCCGGTACCGGGCGTACCGGCATTATCGGATTCGACCCGGTAATCTGGTCTGGGTACCGGATTCCGGGGTACCGGATTTTTTTTACTTTGCAGCCATTTAAAAATGGCTGCAATGTAAAAAAACTTAAAGCCCCAGCAAAAAAGTTTTTTTTTAAAAAAACCTCCCCGAGTCCAGGCTGCACGGGTGGAAGGGGGGACACCCCCCACCCACCCTGCCCAGCCTGGATTTTTGTTTAAAAAAAGACCCAGAGGCGAGCCCACCCCCCAGCACCAGCGGCCGCGGCGTCCCCGCAGCCGCCGGTAAGTATGACCCGATCCCTGGGGGGGGTGTTTAACACCCCCCCAACCCCCCAGGGATCACCCCTACTAAAGTTCAGTGCGCTTACCTTGCGGAGCTCCGGGTGCGGCGGCGGCGGGCGGTCCGGCGGCCTCAGCGCCGGCTGTGGCTGCCGGCGTCAGAGACGCTCTAGGCCGTCCGGGGAACTTCCGGGTACTATAATTATAGATCCTGGGTAGAATCCATGATATTTCATGCCAGGATGATGTAGCACAGGTAGGGGCATGGAGGGTGGCTCCATTCCTGGGGACAATCAAGGATCGGTTCTCCTTTGAATCCTACCTAGATATTTTGGTGAACCCTAAGCTGCGCAGAGCTTATACCCTGCTTAGATGGCAGCTGGTTAAGACTGCAGTAATAGAGGGGAGGTACAAGAGTACCCCCTGTGACCAGCGTCTATGTTCTTGTCACAAAATGGAAGTGGAGACTACGGAACATCTTTTATTAAGATGTCCGTATTTTGAGTCCCTAAGGATGACCTGGCTATTCCCATTATTGCCCCCTAGCCTCTCTTTTAGCTCTAGCAATTGTTATGGCTTCTTTCTTGGGCTTTCCCATAAGGAAGCTTTATTGGCCGTAACTTCTTACATATATCTTGCCTCTAGGAAAAGACTTTCAATTCAAGATCGATTGGCCAAACGTGTCTCTCCACATCCTGATAGTGATGTTGGGTTGGGATAAGTAACCCATAGCTAATAGAAGCCTACCCGTTCACCTGAAGAGGTATCTCCTTCAGTCGAGGGCGGATTTGCTATTTGGTGGATGCTTTCTTTAGTTTCGAATTGGGAATGATTAATGCTGGATGTGGGTTGTTCTTGGGATTTTAATTGTTTTATTATTATAATTAACGAATGTTAGGCTTATGCATTTGTATTTTGTATTCTTATGTTAATTACGTTTCTTTAATTATGGCAATGTTATGGGGATATGGCGGAAGCCAGCGCCCAATAAAGAATTGAATTGAATTGAATAATTATAGATCAGGTGTCTGAATAGTGGGACTTGAAAACATGCTCAGGGTCTAAATGATTACCATACTTGGAGTCAGGAAAGAATTTTCCCACAGGTCAGATTGTCACTTGACTTGGAGGGTTTTCTTCCTTCCCTGTGAGTGTGACTCAGTTCTTTGAAACATCTGGATTATTCTTTTATAAGGTTGTTCCCAGTTATTTCAGGCATCAATGTGCTCTGGTCACTCCCAGTCTCTACCAGTTACAGATTTGTAGCACAGGCTCTGTTTCTTGTTGCATGCATTTTCCTCTTTAGGTAGTTTGGGTGTGGTGAATCCTGCATTGTTGCAGGGACTGGACTAGATAACTCTCTCTCTCTTCTCCTTTTTCTCACACTCTCACTTTCACTTTTTCTCTCTTTCCTTCTTCTCTTTAGTGTTTTTCTTTTTCAGTCTTTTCTTTTTCTTCCTCACACACAGGGTGATTTCAGATGTTACGCGTTCCGGAGTCACCACAGTGGATTCCCAGCAGTGGTGAACCGAACAACCACCCCCCGTGGTCAATAAAGGCCCCGAACAGACATGATGGTAGCGGGACCATGGTAGGGAATTGGGCCGCCAGATCACAGCCCGGGGCGGCGCAATGGACGTGACGCTGATTCCCGGCCGTGGTCAAAACACCCAGAAGGAGCGGGGAGGGGTGGGACAAAGACATGGTCGTCGGAGGGCAAAGGAAGCCAAAAGGAACATAAGGGAACGCCCACATAAGAGAAATGGGAAGGGAGAGGGGAAGAGGGAGAAGAACTTCCCAGGTAACACACACACAACAGGCACACAGACAGCGAGGGCACAGTGGAACACACAGCACAAACACACATGCCCGGACAGGAAAGGGAGGGGGGGGAGACACAGCAGGACAGACAATACACAAGGCACAATGGACAAGGGCGGGAGGGGGCGAGGGACAGGGAAGAGGAGGAGAAACAGCACAGGGGCACAGCAGGACACAGGCAACAGCAACCAGAACCCCCAATACAGAACAGCCTGCATGGGCACCCCCACAGCAACATAGGCAGTCCCGGAATGGGGAGTCCCAGGCAGTCCAGGCACAGGCACAGCAGGAGCACACACAAAATGGGGAGCGGGCCAGGAAAAGTCTAGGAGGCACACTCAGAACCCAAGCGCCAGCAAGGGGGCAATGGAGGGGAGACAGGCAGTCCAGGGCAGTGCAGCAGGTCCAATGTCACACACACACAAGGAGGAAGCCGAGGGGGGCCGGTCCGGGGGCCCCAGAACACCAAGATCACATGGGCACCCGGGGGGGCACATAAGGGGGCACAGGAAAATGAGGAATGTCAGCAGCACCCTGGGGAGCTGGGGGGGCCGGTCAGGGCACTGGAGGTGGACAATGGAGACTGCGGCCACAGAGGGGAACATCGGGGACAGAGGCAGATGGGGGGGGCACGGAGCCACAGGCAGGCCCAGAAACACCCCAGGAAGCAGGCAGCACAGTAGCACGGCCAGGACAGCAAGGAGAGAGCAGGCAGCACGCCACGGCAGCAGGGTGGAGCTGGGAGCCCACATGGGGGCCAGGAACAGGGGTCCGGGAGGCACAGGGGGACCCACAACAAGCTGCTGGGGGCCACGAAGGGACCAGGGGATGGGTGCCCCACCTGGTGAAAGAGGTGGGGCCAATTAAGCATGCCCTGGTGGTACCCCTGCACGGACATTTGGTGGGCAATCAGGTAGTAAGCCTCAAAGGGATCCTGCATGGAGAGATCCAGCTGCACATCAGAACAGGACCACACACCTGACAGCGCCTCCAGCTCCACCGTGGTAGGTTCAGACACACAGCAGTCAGCAGCAGGGGGCCATGGAAGCTGACCCAGCTCCAACAGCCGGTGATACACCGCCCCATGGGAGCACTGGTACCCATGGGCCCTCTGAATGCAGCCAAAGTAGGACACAGCCAAGGCAGGGCCCCCCTGCACCAGACAGACTGCACACAGACAGGGCGGACACAGTCTCCACCGCAGACCAGGCCACACGCAAGCACCTCATCTCCGGGATGTACCCATCAGGAAAGGGAACCAGCACCAGCGTCTCAGCATGCAGCCGGCTATCACGGGCGCTCGCCTCATAGCCGAAGTAACAAAGGTCAGAGCTCAGACTCGCATAAGCACCCGACAGGCTGTACGGGCAGCTCAGCAGTAATTGCACCGCTGGGGTATGCCACAGGTTACACAGGGCCATGGTCTCACAAAAGGACCACAGATGGGGGGCCCGGAGCCCAGTGGAAGCACAGCCAGTCATAGTCCAGCACACCAGGAAGAATAACACCACGGACAGGGGCCCCCACATTCCCTCCAGGGGTGGGAGGGGGTTCAGGGGGGCATCAAGGCTGGCCGAGAAAGCCACAGGCCACAACAATGTATGGCAACAGAGCGAGGTGTGGGATGCGGACCCAGCACAGCTGCAGGAACTGAGCACATAGACAGGACAGCTGACACACTAATCAGGCCGGCAAGGACATGATGTTGCAAACAGGGAGAGGTGGGAGGTGATGATGACAGGAGACATGCAGCTGCAGCCTGCATGCCCGGACGTGCGCCGGTCCGTGCGCACGACTCCTGCCAGGGACAGCAGGTGCACTCAATACCGCACACCCATCACCCCGGGCTGCCCGCCCTGCAGGAGCCGGCACAAGCAGCTGGGGGGGGGAAAGAATGCCTGTCCCAGCCTATATCAGGGCTGCCAGAGGCCCCCCGGGACTCACCTCACCATGGAGCGGGACAGGTTGGGTGCATGCAGGATGCTCCTTGCGCTCTGTGCTGAGTGGTACCATGCCCACACCGATTAGCTGCACATCCAGACCACTGAGGTGCACCTGAGCGCCCGCCTGCGGCTTACCGCAGCCTGGAGTACTGCAGGGGCCTGCAGGGCTCACCGAGCCTGCAGGCGCTCCCTGGCCCAGCTCAGGGTGCAGCAGGTGTCCGGGGCAGACTTACAGGCCATGAGTCGCAGCTGGACCAGGCCTGCAACGATCCACGAGGCGGCCGGCCACCTCCAATGGAGGAGGGAGACCATGTGCTGGGCCGCCCTGCTCGCTATGTCCATTGTCCAGCTGCTATGGGTCACAGAGTGGGTCCAGGGCTGGTGGTCCCGGGCGCTGGCTCAGTGGGATGAGGCAGTCTGGAGGGCACACTTCCGGATGGACAAACTCACCCTACTGCAGTTCACGGAGCTGCTCACGCCGTGGCTGGAACGACAACACACCCCCATGAGGAACCCCATCCCCATGGTCCAGCAGGTGGCCATCAAGGTCTGGGCCCTGGCAATGCCTGACTCCTGCCTGTCCGTCTCACAGCACTTCAGTGTTGGGGTGAGCACCGTGGCCTGTATCCTCTGGGATGTCTGTGAGGCTGTGGAGGGCATCCTCCTGGACAGGGCGATCCAGCTGGTGGATCAGGGGCCTGTGATGGCCGACTTCATGGCTGGTGAGTTCCCAAACTGCATGGATGGCTGTGGACGGCACCCACATCGAGATCCTCCGCCCCTCTGCCTGGAGCCTCTGGTCCCTTGCCTCTGCCCACTCCAGGGAGTGATCTTTGACCGCCTCCATGCGGTCCATGGCCGCAATCATCCACTCCCCCTGTTCTGTGATGGTCCAGACAATGTCCTCCGCCTGGTCCTCCCTCCGGCGCTGTACCCGTGCCCGGTGCTCCCTCATCCGTTGGGCTGGGGGCCCAGGCCCAGGTTGCTGGGGCCCCTCTGACTGTCCTGTAGGGTACATAGTGGTTAGTCATTTTCTGCCACGGGCGCCCTCCCCCCATGGTGCCCTCCCCCCCTCCCCGGGCCCCCCCCATCCCACCATGCGTGTCCAGGGCCCACCCACCCTGCCTGTGTGCCTCACCTGGGTCCTCTGGCTGCTGCCTGGGCTGCATTGCGCTAGCCTCCTCACCTCTGGTGCTGGGGCATTCTGTGCCCTGTGGCGTATCGGGGGTGGTTGGTGGAGGGCTTCCGGGATGGCCGGGAGGCCGCCCCGGCCCCGTGTCACGGGCTGTTAGGGCCAGGTGGGGCCTGCCCCCTGGCCGGGCCATCCCCAACCCCCCTGCCCCGGGTCCATCTCCCCATCCCGTGTGCTTGCTTACCCTCAATGTCTGTCTCTGATCCCTCTGAGGCTGGCCCCCCCGTGTTGCTGTGCTCCTCCTGCGACCACTGGCTGAGGGTGTTGAGGGTGCCAGCCTTGGAGTCCGGCTGTCCGGCCAGGGGGTGGGGGCTCTCCGGGCTGCTGTCTGGGGGGGGCCTGCTGGTCCCCAAGATCCTGGGGTGTTCCTCCTGGGGGTCTGGGGCCCTGGAGCGGGTGCCTTCTTGTGGGGCAGCGAGGGGAGGGGGTTCCTCAGCCTGTTCCCTGCCCTGGACCACAGCGCTCCCCACGAGGCGTGGGAAGACTATTGAGCCCTTCATATGTAGGATGCAGCCCAGGATATCGTAGAAGGGGCGGTCCGGAGTCCGTGTCCAGACTGCTGGTTGTTGTCCATGGTGGTCTTGTACCCCCTCTTTAGCTCCTTGGCCTTGGAGTGGCACTGTGTGATGGTCCAGTGATGCCCCACCGCCTCCATTTCCCGCACTATCTCCCGGAACACGTGCTCATTCCTCTGATTGAGCGCTAGCTCCAGCTGATGTTCCAGGGTCCCCCAGATGCGTAAAAAATCCTGGGTCTCCCGGAGCCCCCACTGGCCCCCTGGGTGGTAGGGCCTTCTCCCCCTTCTCCCCTCCGGTTCCTCCTCCTCCTCCTCCACCTCTTGCTCCTCCACCTGGGCAGGGCCCATCTCCTGCGGGGGCTCAGGCTCCCGGGCCCGTTTGCGTGTCTGCGGAACAGAAGGGGGGTGTTGGTGGGTGTTCGGGTGCTGGTCTGCCCCGGTCCCGCATCCCTGCCCCTTCCCCCCCACCTGCCAGCCGGCTGCCCACCCACTCCACTGCCCCTCCTGGTGCCCCTGTGGTGCCGGGTCCACTCCCCTTCGTTTCCCTTACCCGTTTCAGGGGTGCCTCCTCCCTCGGTCCGGTCAATGTCCCCAGGGCTGCCTGTCCCAGCTGTTGCTGCTGCTGGCCCTCCACCTCCTGCATGTGCAGCACGACCACCTCCTCCCCCACCTGCGCCTCCATCACCTCCTCCTCCTCCTCCCTCACCCTCTCGTCCTCAGCTCTCCTCTGCCTCCCGCCTCGCTCCATCCTGCCATGTTCTTCTGCTGCTGTGTGCCCTTTAAATCTCCCTCCGTGGCCTGTGTTGTTGCTGGTTGCCTGACAGCGACGCTGCGTGCTTTGTCCCCGGCTGGGAATCATTTTGCTTGATTCCAGTCAGTGATTGCTGTCCAGACATTACTTTTTTTTGTTTCCCGTTGGGAATCTCTTTGACCACGCTTTCGGAGATGTTCCGGGCTGGAGGGCTGAGAGCGTGGTTGATTTTGACCCCATGTAGGTATTGACTGTGGTGAACATCTGGTGGCCGCCGAACAAATGTTCAGGGCGCTTTGGCCCCACCACGGGATTAACCGTGGTTCACTGTGGTTAAGCGTGATCTCATAACGTCTGAAAATACCTACAGATAAGGAAAGTAAAGGAGAGTGGGTGTGCTGCATGAAGAAATGAAGGAAAGGAGATGGGATGTAAAAGGGCTAATGAGTGATGGAGGAGAGAGGGTTCTGAATGTGGCAGATGGAATGAATAAGTGAGGAGTGCGAGGGACTAAAAGTACTGGTAGAATGATGGGTGGGAGAGACTGTACTTACAGGATTTGTATGTGCGCTTGGGTAGCTCCCAGGGAAAAGAGAGAGGGAACATCAATGGTTGCTACTGTACTGACTAACTTTGACTTTGTCATTTTAACTGCTACAGATGCAAAACGAATTTGATGGAGAATTGTCCATCCCTCAAAAAGAGATAATGGAATTTTCCTTTGAAAACAAAAAGTCACTGCTTTTACTGCTGTGTTCTTTCCCTTTCGATGATTCTCTATCGCTCTTGCCAGCCCACTGCAGTGGGTTCATCACATGTCCACCCCAACCCAAGCACACTCTTTTTAGGCTCCCCATCTCAAGTTCAGCTCTGTCTTGGTTCTTCCATGTCCTCTCTGTCTGCTTTCTGCTAAACTTTCCTCTTCTCAGGATGTTGACCTCTGTCACCTGTATCTGCTTTGCCTCTTTTTCTGCGAGGCTTGTTGCTTCCAAAACAGAGAGTAAAGACGATCACACACATACAGCATGCACTTTTCTTTCCAACTCGCAACCAAGCTGCCAGCCCCATAAAACTCCTGTCATTGCATGCATTGTGTTTTTTAAAAAAATAATAATTAAAAAATCATCAATCTGATTAAACACAAACTTTTCTCTCATCTTCCCCACTAGTATAACATTATTCTTCTTTACATCCGTTTCTATACCATGGCCTTCAGACAGACACCCACACTGACACCGTATATGATAACTCATCATTGTTTTCCACCAACAAAGCCAAATCATCCACACATGCATTTCCTCCGTTGGGAAAAAGACAAAGGATCTGCCTCTCAACAAAGAGACAAAGGATTATTTCTGCAAAAGAAACAAAGGGTTATGCACTGCCATGAAGGCATCCACCCATCTTCCTTAACATGCAGGGTGAGGCCCTTCCCCTCAAGTCTCACTTCTGAACTTACAGTTCGGAAATTTTCTTCATTTCCCCTGCTTTTGTAAGGACTCGTTTCTCTCTTTCTTAAAATAAAAGAAGTGATAGTAAAAAGAGCTCATATGAGGAAGGAAGAATGACTCCACAAAGTTTATTTCCAGTTTGTCAACTTACTTGTTTACTGGAACCTTGTCAGTGACCTGGAAGGCAAATTACTCTCTTTTCCAAGCTTTGAAAAGCTGTAGGAAACATGTATAGTCTCAGAAGCTGATCTAAGTAAACCATTCTCAGTGGAAGCCTGTTCCTTTGTCAGACAACAGATACCTATTACTTGTTTTGTCGACTCGGCTTGTTTTGGAGCTTAGCCCAGATAAGCAGAGGGGGCCCATTTTATCTGCATTTGTTTCTTTGCAGTTTGAATGCAAATATGGGAAAAAATTAAGCATGTGGTGATGGCAAGGATCATATAATTCATTGTTGTTCCTACCAACCACTAAGTTTCCCAGTGGGTTCATGACTCTTTCTGCATACCCAAGGGTCGTCAAAAGAAAGTTTCATTCCAACTTCTATGTTTTTTGATCGACATGATGTGGTTCTCACAAGACATCCTCACTAGTCTGGAGGATTCCAAGTCACTTTCCTCTTATTTCTCTCCCTCCCCCTCAGGATGAATACCCTCCTCAAATTCCCACTGAAGCTCATCATTACCTCCTCCTGGATCCATATTCTTTTCTCCCTCACCTTTTGTCTCTACATGTTGTGTTAGCAGCTCCAACTGTGTTTTGTAATCTAAATCCAAAATAACTGATTTGAATACTCAGCCAGAAGCTTCAGTGCAAAGTAACACAGGCCACTTCTTTAAGAGACTAGCCTCTATAGCAGAAGTTCTCAAAATGACTGGACCAATGGATTGCTGTGAATCAACCATCAGAATTTCCCAAAGAGCACCAGACACAGACACCCACTGGAAAGGACTGTAGCCTGATCTCTGCTCATTGCCAGTGGAGACTGCACAAAGCGAGCAGGTTCAGTTCTTGCTGGCACCTCAGCCAATTCTGGAGAAGGATAAGAAGAGATGACCATAATGCATGTGTTAGTCATCCAAGTAGCCATGTTACATTCATCCCCTGCCACCTGACTCTTTAGGGCTGTGCATTGAGGTTTTGATAAAACCCAAATAAACCAGAAGAAAGCCCTTTTGGTATTTCATATTTTAAATATGAATACTAGGTCTGTGTGTTTGGGTTTTGAATGAACCCAACATTTCCACAAAAACATAATATTTGAGGTCTCAAACTGGATCCCCAAAACTGCAGCACATATTCAGCTTGGAGCTGGGCTGCTCTCTGACTCTCAGCTTAGCCACCACCTGCTTGACGAGCCTGTCATGAGCCCTCCCTACCTTCAGGAGCTGTCTCAGAACTATAGTCTCCAGCACTGCAGCCAGGCCCAGCCCAGCAGAGCCCAGCCCAACCAAGGAGAAATGTTGAATTCTATGCAACCCTCACCAAGCCAGTGACCGCCCCTGAGCCAGCCCATATCCCATTCCCACCTAGGGATCCCACTTTCCACAACCCAATGACTCCCCTCTGGGCCAGAAACCACTCCCCACAAGCCACCACCATGCCTCATTCCCCCTCCCCAAGCCAGTGATCCCCTCCCTGAGCCAACCCCATTCCCCACCAACCCAGAAACTTCCCCTAAGCCTAGTCCCATACCCCATTCCCAAACCAGCAACTTCCCACACAAGCCAGCGCCATGTCCTAGTCTTCCCTCTTTCAAGCCAGCTACATGCCTCACTCCCAGGGCCTGATTTACTGTGGGGTGTCTTGGGGTGGCTGTACTAGGCCTTGCACTCCAAGAGACCCCACTGCCAGCTTGCCTTGCTTGGTCGAGACTTGGGCCAAGGCAAACCAGCACTGGCCCACTGGTTGCCCCACTGGCCCACCTGAACCCCCTCAGCAGCAGCCTGGATGGGGAGGAAGAACTACTGCTCCCCCCACCGCCTGTCCGCCCGCTTGCCCATCTGTTCGCCAGATTCTGATGCTGCCACTCTCACTACTACTAACTTGTCTCAAAGGCCCTGTGTCACTACATGCATGTGCCATGTTTCCTAGTCTGGGATGCTGGGAAATGTAGTCCCAGCATGGAAGACTAGGAAGCTGGAGCATGCAGCGATGCGGGACTTTTGACCACTGGCAGCAGCAGCAGGCAACCATTGTGTGAGTCTGTGTCTGTAAGAGTGAGTGAGTCTGTCTGTCTGTGAGAGGCTGTCTGTCTGAGTATCAGGCTGTCCGAGTGTGTGTGTGTGTGTGTCTAGATGCAGCCAGATGAGCAGGGTGGGCCCGATCCCTGTGGTGAGCAATTGGTCCCGCCACACTGGAGGGCTAGCTCAGGGAACCAGGCACACAAGTAGCTGTTGGAGGAAAGCATGCGCTCCTCTCCCCCACCTGACAGCTGCTGGGGAAGGGGATCAGATGTGGTGTAGAGCCAGCATGGTGTAGTGGATAAGGTGCCCTGGGAAGCCAGGGTTCAAATCCCAAGGCTGCCAGATGTTCACCTGGACAAACATCTGGCAGTTTCTGGACACACAAACCACTGCATCCAGTGGCTCATTTGTCTAAGGGGCAGGCATCGTGTGTGTGTGTGTGTGTGTGTGTGTGTGTGTGTGTGTGAGAGAGAGAGAGAGAGAGAGAGAGAGAGAGCATGTGAGTGGGAGAATGTGTTTGTGAGAAATAGATGAATGTGAGTCTGTGTGTGTGAGGGGGTTGCTCCCTCTCACCCTGTTCTCCCCTTCCATGGCTATCCCTTGTGCCCCCACCTCCTCACATGGCTTCCCCGCACCCCATGGCTCCTGGAGGCAAGATGGGAGCCACCACTCAGCCTAAGGAGAGACCCACCAGAATGTTCCTGCTGTTCTCTCCTGCCTAGCAGTCTAAACCTGCATCTGACTGACCACCAGCCCTCCCAGAAGACCCAGGTCCAGCAATAGGCACTGAGTACAGAAAGAGGAGAGTGCAGGACATATGAAAGAGAGAGACAGATGGGCAGCAGCAGCAGGCAAGCTCTGGTACTGGCATCCGAAAGGGTGACAAGGGAGTTGCAGAGAGTGCCTGAGGGTGGTGTTTACTGTGACTGCCACAGGGTCCACATGTGCTTATGATGCCAATTGGCCAACAGAGATGTCAATCATACCTCCTGACTGTCTTGTGACATCTCCCTCTCCCCTCTAAGTGTTTCAACTTGGAGAGCTTCAGCTAGCAGGCTGCATAGAGTGCAAAGGGGAGGGACAAATGTGGTCAAACAAATTTTGTTTTCTTTCACATCCATTTTAGTTACCTTTGTTACTAAAACAAATGTGGGCAAATTCATTTTAGTACCAGATGTAACTAAAATAAATTGCACATCCCTAATATGAAATATCAGATATATCTCCAAGGAAGCAGGTAGACGGAGGTGGAAAGTAACTGGATTGAGTTGCTTGTTGATGGTGCAGGGGCCAACGTACCTGTGATCCAGTTTTGCTATGGGTCAGGTGAATCAGAGGCAATGGGTGGAGAGCCAAATTTTATCACCCAAGTGGGCTGCCTCTTCTGGTCCATCTGATGTTTGTAGGCAGCCTTCGCAGCATCTAGGTGTTCCCAAAGCTTGAGCTGGATCTGGCTTAAGTGATGGAGTAAGCTGGCAGTGGCAGGGACTTGCAGTGCGGGGGTTGAGAGCAGGAGAGACTGGGGTGATATCTGTAGTTGACATAATACGGGGTGACACTATTGTAGGCAAACTTGGCGAGCAGGAGGAGGTCAATCCAGTTATCTTGGTGAAAACTGAGAAAACAGTGAAGATACTGTTCCATCATCTGGTTGACTCGGTCTGGCCATCAGTCTGGGGATGAATAGTGCTCTCACCAAAAATAGGATGTAAACTGGTGCCTCCTGTTGGACACGATGCTGGGTGGTAGACCATGAAGGTGGAGAACATGCTGCATAAATAGAGAAGCTGTTTCTTGGGCTGTGGGGAGTCAGGAGCAGGGTATGAAGTGGGCTGTCTTAATAAGTCTTCTACTCGTGATGATGATTGATTGATGATGATGATGGAGTAGAATCCTGTGCTTATGGGTGAGTTGCCTGTGGCAGGAGGGACGGGGTAGTAAATATTTAATATAAAATAAATAAATAAAATGTGTGGTCCATAAAATTCCTCAAGGCTTCAGAGTCGATCAAAGTAGCCTGGGAGAGAATTGCTAGATTAGGATGGTACAGCTGTATTAGGATTCAGAGCTGCATGGGTTTGTCCATAGGTTTCCCTCATGCTGGCGGGTGGGGGAGGCAGGTGTCAAAATGCCTAGGCTCAGCTGGGCCCCCTCTAACAAGGCTGAGCCAGGTTGTTTCCCTGCTGGGGTCCCCATCCTGGGGATCGAGGTGGCAACCACTTGGCAGGTTAAGTGACAGCATAATGGCCTGCCCTGTTATTATTATTATTATTAACAAACATTTATATAGCGCAAGCAGTGTACCTGGCACTTTACAAAGTAATAAAATAGACACGGTCCCTGCCCCTAGGGCTTACAATCTGAGAGACAGGAGCTGGGGGAGAGACTTAGGAAGGGGAACAGAGGGAGAGACAAGGGGTCTAACATTCATGAAGATGCGAGGTCTCAAGTGCACGTACTTGGCTTGGTTACGATGAGAATGACAGCAGGCAGGTCCATGTTGCAAGGATAAGGGTAAACCGATCGTAGGTATAGGAATAGTGGCTCAGCAGGATAAAGAGTCAGACAGAGCAGAGCGAAAGAGGTGAGTTTTAAGGAGAGATTTGAAGGTATGAAGGGAGGGGGCAAGGCGGATGTGGACAGGGAGGGAGTTCCAGGCATGGGGGGCAGCAAGTGAGAAGGGACGAAGGCGCTTAGGGGAGCAGGGAAGGCGTGGAAGGGTGAGAGAAGGGACAGAGGAGGAGCGAAGTGCACGGGCTGGAGTATGGAGGGCGATAAGTGCAGAGAGGTAGGGGGGAGCAAGGTTGTGAAGAGCTTTATAGGTGAAGACTAGGAGCTTGTGCAGGATTCGTTCAGGAAGGGGAAGCCAGTGAAGCGAAGAGAGGAGGGGCTGCACATGGTCGAAGCGACTGGCGAGGTAGATGACCCTGGCAGCAGAGTTTTGGACAGAGATGAGGGGAGAAAGGTGAGACCGGGGAAGGCCAGTGAGAAGGAGGTTACAGTAATCGAGGCGAGAGATGACCAGAGCATGAACAAGAGTTTTGGCAGACGAGACAGAGAGAAAAGGGCGAATCTTAGCAATGTTATGGAGGGAGAAGCGACAGGATTTAGCAACAGAGTCAATGTAGGGTTTAAAAGAAAGGGCTGAGTCAAAGATGAAGCCTAGGCTACGGGCTTGGGGGACAGGCAGGATGGTGACTCCATCAATAGTTATTGACAGTGAGGAAGGAGAGGAAGGATGAGGGGGGAAGATAAGGAGTTCAGTTTTAGCCATGTTGAGTTTGAGTTGACGTTGAGACATCCAGGTAGAGATGTCAGAGAGACAGTTGATGAGACGAGCTTGAACAGAGGGAGAGAGAGAGGGAGTAGAGAGCTAGAGTTGAGTGTCATCAGCATAGAGGTGGTATTGGAAGCCATGGGAGGCAATGAGTTTGCCTAAGGATGAGGTATAGATCGAGAAGAGGAGAGGCCCTGCCACAATATAGGCACACGCCCTGGTGCAGGTGCCTCTCCTTCTCTTTGGGAGACAAGCAGACCCAGGTTATGCTGATTTCCATGGGTTCTATGGAAGTAGGGGTGGCACTGAGCAGTCGTGCAGTTTCCTCTGCCAAGTGGTGACCAGAGGTTCTGGTTTCTTTATCGACAATATTTCCTCAGGCGGTCTTTGATTTGTATACAGAGTTGGATGAAGTTGTTAAGCTGAGGAGGTGCCACTGCCCCCGCCAGTTGGTCTTTCAGGCTCTCGTTTAATCCTTGGCGGAAATGGTGGTGCAGAGTTAGTTTATTCCATCCACTGTCTATGGCAAACTGGTGAAATTCTATAGTATATTCTGCAAACTGACCGGGCTTCCTGCCTCAGAGTTTGCAGGGCAGTTTTGACTGTACAGATGCAATTGGAATCACCAAAGAAGTCAGACAGGGCCTGCACGAACTGCAACATTGTGGGGATCAATTGTTCCAACAGGGTGGAGGCAAGGGGCATTCCAGAAAGGAGACGAATCACAAGTCCCACCTTAATCTAGTCTGTGGCATACATACGAGGCTTCATTAGGAAAAGCAAGTGGCACTAATTCATGAAGCCTCAGAATTGCAGTCAATCCCTATTAAAGCATTTCAGCAATGGCACCTTGGGGTTGGGAGCAGATGAGACAAGTCCAGTGGCTGAAGGAGCAGGTACTTCCTCAAAAACATTTCCCACATTGGACAGGGGCAAGGGTGTGTGAGCAGCTTGGAGCTCTCAGACCTGAGTTTGAAGCTCCTATAGTGAGGCTAATAACCCCTTTAGCATACTAGTGATCTGGGCTGGATTCATGGTAGGGATAAGTGCCTGAGTGGTGGAGATGCTCGGAGCAACTCCAGCTGTGAAGCCAGCCAGGGAATGGATGGCTTGCAAGTTTGGGACCTGAAACTGTGAGCATTAGCAGAATTGGGTCCTGAAAGGGTGAGTTCGGATGGTCAACAAACTGAGACCAGGTGTAGTATCTGGGAGTGATGCAAATGAAGTCTGGAGCAAAGCAGGGGTCAAACCAGGAAGTCCATAAGAGAGGATGTGCCATTCTAGGGAGAAGTCAACTAAGGTCTGGAGCAAACCACCAGGGGTCAAGCTGGGAAGTCGGTCCAAGAGCATTGGACTAGGTAGGAGAAGGCACTGGGTTGGGAAGCAGTCAGGAGGAAATTGGGCTGGGGAGTGGGAGACACAAAGAGGAGGCACTAGAGTAAGGAGAAGCGTGTGGAGCTGCTGGGAACGTTGAGCTGCTCTGTTGAAGCTTGAGACACAGCCAGGATCTTGTAGACAGCTGGGAGCAACAGTGGCCAATGAGAGGGCAGATAGCTGAAGCGGTGCACTCAGTTGCAATGAAATAAGTCATAGGACCATTAAAGTAGTGCGGGACCCAGGATTAGCCCTGGCTGAAAGCCATACTTAAACTGCCCGAGTGATGCATGCAGCTCCTGTGTCACAGTTTGTCCACACCTTCTCTAGTCTGTGTGGCGGAAGCAGGAAAAGGAATCAAATTGGCTAAACATTTTGTTCCTCTTATACAGTAAAACAACCATATATTGCACGTGCATTTACTACAACAACAAAATTGTTTTGTGACCTCTTGATATTTTATGCAGTTTTCCAATCAGATCAGACAATTTAGCAACCCAGAACTTTGTAAGAGTAAGAGAATGCCATTCCTTTCGTTTTGCTCATAGTTTGAATTATTGGACCTGCCCATTTTAAAGGGGTTTCTTGCTTTGGGGGGTTTTAATTTTATTTATTTATTTGTTTATTTATTTGATTTATCCTGAATGTTTGAATTGAATGAAAATCTAAGGCCGTTTTTAGACGAGTGCGGCGGCGCCCGTGCTTGTTTTCAAAAAAGCCGGCAGCCCGTTCCACACGAGACGCTGCCGCCGAATACGCGCATGTGCGGCCGACGCGCATCCATTTCCGGCCACGTATGACCAGCCTCGATCGCCGACCCGGTCAGTTCGCGCCCGGAAATGGATGCGCGTCGGCCGCGCATGCGCGTATTCGGCGGCAGCGTCTTGTGTAGAACGGGCTGCCGGCTTTTTTAAGAAACAAGCGCGGGCGCCGCCGCGCTCGTCTGAAAACGGCCTAAGATGAAAGCGGTGAATGAAAAGAGACAAAAAACATTTCCAACAAAGGCCCTTTTCTAACATGGGTGTTACCTTTTATTAAACATGTTGCAGGGCACCCATAGAGCATACCTGCAGCCCTGCAACATGTAACACCCATTTTATCAGTGTTAAGAGTGTCTGTGTGAAAAGCACCATATTAAAGAGGGAGCAAACTGCATGGCAAGATGGATTTGAAAACAGTTGAAGTCCAAGAACAAGGCTGAAAACATTGAAGACTTAAGTCCACCAATTTTTATTTTTTCGTTGAAACAATTAAAAAAAAAAAAAAAAGAAATAGACAATTGAATAATGAAAGAGGTCAGCTCAGCTACATGGTTCAGGCAGCATTAGTGAAAGAGGTGAAGGAAAAACCCAAAATCAAACAAGAAGTCCTAAAACAAGCTCAACAACAGGGTTTTGCTGAGGCAAAGCCTGCAGACAACTGACAGTATTTTTTAAACTCGATGCCTCACCGCTGCCTGAATTCCATTAGCATGAGACTTGGAAGGACACATCTGTTATTCTTTAAGTTACTCAAACAGTTGGCTGCTCTCCTAACTCTTGAACAAAGTGTTCAGGGCTCACATGGCAACACTTTGCTGCATATAATGAATCTGTTTAATTTAAATTATTTTACTAAGGGGAAAAGGGGGGGGATGAATAAGGATTAAGAAGCATCTGCATAAGATCTGCTACACTTCGCTTTTTTGTTGTTTTTGTGTAAAGACTGTCTCCCATAAATTTGCTTCATCCATCATGCAGTGAGCTCTGCTTTGGTTGCTGGAATCAGTACAAACATGTGGAAGTACTGTAGATAAAAATGCAATGTCTGGAGATTAGTTTAGCTTCCTGTTTTACTAAGTTTTATATGTGAATGGGCAGTTACAGAAGAGCCATGAAAAGGCAATGCTTAGCAGATTGATAGAGAGACCGATGGGATGAGCCAGACATTCCCAGTCTACACTAAATCTGTTGGACTGCTGCTGGTGCAGGATGCAAATCAAAATCAGGTTCCCCCTTTGTTTAAAAATTCCCCACCCTTGTAAACTCAAAGTGGAGGGGGATGAAAATAAGTAGTTGATAAGATCATATTTTTAGTAGGGACAAAAGAAAAGTTAGCTAGAAAGCAATCCGCCACATACAATACCACGAAAACCACAGCAATAAATCAGATATGCAGAAAGCGTGGAAAAAATAAGATGATGATTCATGCATCAGTAGAACATAGTGAGACAGGAATTGCCATAACAAATGAGAACAATGAGGCACTAGTGGAAGGATGCGAGATCATCACATGATTTAGATGTGGGATAATCTGCTCCTCCACATCCACATGAGCAGGGACGAGCAATTACAGCTGCCACACTTTGGGCCAGCGGACACACATGCAGCCCTACTTTGGGCAGCCTTATCCCACTTTGAATAACCTTGCTATGCCCTCCCCCTGCATCACCAGCCGTTATCCAAAGACAGGATATAGCAAGGTTGCCCAAAGTAGGGTAAGGCTTGCCCAAAGCGGGATGAACATCTGGTGGTCGCTGACCACACGAGCTACTGAATTGTGTGGTAACATTGCCCAATGTGGGGTAATGTCTCGTGTGGCTGCACCCATAACCTATGAAGTTTTCAAACATAGTTTTTCTCCCTTCCTCCCTCCTTTCAAATCTCTCTTTAAAAACCTTACCTCTTCTGTCAGGCTTTCCCTAGCTCTTCACCTTCATAGACTGTTCACTGATGCTCCTTCTACTGTCCTGTCAGTCAAGGTCTCCTCCTTTTCCCCTGTAACTATTAAGCTAAGCATGTATACCTGCAACTTTTCCTCTTTCTGAATGTATTTTTGTCTCTCTCCTATGTTCCCTTCCCATGTCCATTTTAGATTAAAATCCCCCCAGGGCGGAAGCTCTCTCTAATTAATGATTGTTTGGTGTCAGATAGATTGCTGGCACTATGTAAATAATTTCTTCTTCGTCTTCACCATCATCATTGTTAATAACTTAAAGATTGCCTTGAGCTCTGACAGGTAAAGTTTTATATAATTCATTTCCCATACATGCTTGCCTATGCATTAAGCTGTAAATTAAACATGAATGGATGTGTGTGTTGTATACATATCCATGTGTGTTCCCTGTAGGCCAATACACTGGTCAGAAAATGAAGGGGTACTTTTTTGTCCAGCTGGCCCCCTTGCAATGACAGACATGCCTAGTTGTAACTATTAAGGCTGGCAATTGGCAAAGTGGAAATCAATCTGTCGTAAGTACTTCCAACCCCAGCTCCTATCTGGCCTGGGGAGCTTGTGTTAATTTTCAAATGGGTCATGAGAGAGAAAATGTTCCCCACCCCTGATGTAGAGCCTCAGATGTGAGGCCTTATTAGGGCAGGCCTCCATAGCATGGAAGGTTATGTGACCAGGAAGCCCAGTGTATATAATATTGGCTAGATGTCTAGCTAGAAAGAGCACCAGGGAAGTCTGGAGAATGACTATAAATTAAGTTATAAGGAGCCACATCCAAGTCAAGGAAGGGACTGGGAGAAGATCTCTGCAAGGCTGATCCTAACATTTGCAGGGCCATGTGCAAAGTCTTGGTGTATGGCCTAATTTGCATAATTTACATAATTAGCATATTTGCATAATTTGACCTCATACCTGCACACACGCCTTATCAGCCCCATCAGTTACTTACCCCTTAGCTCCCCACACGCAGTGCCTCTTCACCACTTCCATCCCAAAGATCCCCCCCGCAAGTTCTCCCACAGAGTGCCCCATCACCTAGCCCCCACAAACTTTTCCACCCACAGTTCACCCCGGCCAAGACAGGGAGGGAATGTCAGGAAGGGGAGGGCAGCATTGGTGGTTTTATGCAATTAATATAAAGCACAGTTGGGGGGGGGGCTACCATGGCCACCTCAGTCCCTGCAGTGGGGCTTAAGTTCCACTTGTCTCCGGCTGGCTTAGTGCTGTGGCACTGGGTGTTTTTGCAAGCACATCCTGAACTTTCTGTGTATCTAAATCACTCACCCAGATCTTAAACATCCAGCTTTTTGAACTTCTGCCTAGAACCTCTTCCAGAACTTTTGTGTGTAAAAAGTTTTCCTGGTAAACTGCTTTGCTCCAGGCAGCTGTGGGCAATTGGTTTCCATGGCAGCCCCTCACATCTACAGCTGTGGCTACTTTAGGCTGCCTCAGGGCAGTGTTTGTGTGAAGAATGCATCCAGGAACTGCCTCAGGGCAGTGTGTGTGTGAAAAAAGCATCCAGAACTTACTTGTGGACTTGTAAACCCAGAAGATTGAAAAATCCAGAACTTTAAGGTGTGTGTAAAAATGCCCATGGTCATGCTGCTGCTGTTGCTCTGCTCTGCTCAGCAGTGGCGGGGAAGGTAGCAGCTGCCACCTGCACTAGTGGCTGGAAGGGAAGTTGGCTTTTCTCCTGGCCTGCTTGTCTCAGGCACCATATGCAACCCTGCAACATGCATAAGAAATGTTAAAGCAGTGTTAAAGTGGAGTTAAGATGCATGTCTGTTTTCACCTTGTGTTGATCCCTTGGACTACTGGAAGTTTGGTGCAGTGAACAATAAAGTGGACAAGACTGAGGAGAGCTTGTGGAGCCTTATTCCTGGGGAAACGGAGACACACGTACTAACAGCTCTGCGGAGGCAGACTAAGCTGTCTCTACTGCAGTCATGTTGTATTAAAAAATGAAAGAGGAGAGAGAGTTAATAGGGTTAGTTTCTCAAAGATTTGCATGATATAGCCAAATACCATACCATAATTCAAACCATATATTATCCTCGTAACGAATGCAGTCTGTGACATTTAAAAATAAAATCTAGAAGGGGAATTATTTACATTATGCTGTATCCTGAATCATGTGTATGTGAAGGCTTTCTGGCATTCTCTAAACCTCCTAAAGCCTCTTTCATCATCTTTATTAACCCTAGTACTTCCACATGTTTGTACTGTTTCCAGCAAGCACAGTATGGCCATGAAGGACAGACAAAGCAAAGCTAGCAAAGATTGGTTCTGCAGTTGTTATTTATTCCCTTTGTAAACTCATTAAATATCTATATGAACAATGAGTTTTTTCTACTAAGGCCACTTTTAGATACCTCAAAATCAAGGTATTTAATATGCAGCGTATAAAGAATGCTCAAGCAGCAGTTTTCGTGGGCGGTGTCTTGTCTAAATGTTGCCCGTGCAACTTTTCTCTGGTGGATTATTTAAATCTGTGACCCCCGGGGCATGTCTAAAAGCAGCCTAAGATAAGTGGAGGAGACTGGAAGAGGGAATACAGGTACTGATTTTCATCATCATCAGAGGGACTTTGATTTCTTTATAAAAGGAAAATATTTCAACAAGGAACTAGTTAAGAAGATGAGTCTTTCTGTACTTAAAGACAATGTTATAGTGACAGTAACAGATGAACTCCAGTACTCATGTTACACTGGAGGGTCTACAGCAGTGTGACCTCTCTGGGGTGTGAGTCTTGCCCAGATCCAGCCCACCGTGGGATCTTAGCTCCGAGTGTCCTTTATTAACACATTGGGTGCTTTTAGAAAGACAGCAGCAGCCCCACCTCTGCTCTACCACACCCTCAGGTGGTCTACACATCTAAAGGTGGGCTGTCAGATGTGCAGGAAGAGACGATGTGGGGGAGCAAGTTGTTCCTGCTCCGGGACAGCCCCTGTGGTAATGCTTCAGAACATCCCAAAGCGCCACTGACCGAGCAGGCTGGCCAAACCTGGGGGCCCCAGCCCAAGGCAAAGCTCTGTCTCTCTGCTCAGTGGACAGCTGTTGCAGCTCATCTCTCAGCAGAGGGTTGCGCTGAGAAAAACCATAGAGTTGCGGGCAGAAGCCTAGAGTGTGTGGGAGGGGGGTGATGTGCAGGTGGAGTGTGGCCACAGCAGTCGCTGGGTCTGTTTAAACCTGGCCCAGGTGGGGCTGCAGGAGAGAAGACATGGGGTTCCCCCCCTCCCCCGGGAGCAACTTTGGAGTGGTCAGCCCTGCATCAGTCTGAAAACACCCAGTGTCCCATCAACACAGTTCATTTCACACACAGAGTCAAAGTTTCACTGTATTCACGCACAATCCCTTCTGTAAGCTAACCAGGCTCGCCCCAGATCCAGCCCTCTTCTGTCTTTGAAGCAGAGCTTCTCCTCAGCTCCTGCTTCCTACACTGTTCCTCCCCCAACTAAGCCCCACTCAGGCTTGCTAGGCGTTGGGATGACCTAGTCATGCCCAAGCCCAGTGTGAGGCATCGGATGCTATCCTCAATTCACTCCAGTAACTGGGCCTCAGATAGCACCTGCCTTACTCTTGCTGGCACTATTCCCTTTACGGTCTAGTGCCCAAATATTATTATTATTATTATTATTAACATTTATATAGCGCAAGCAGTGTACCTGACACTTTACAAAGTAATAAAATAGACATGGTCCCTGCCCCTAGGGCTTACAATCTGAGAGACCGGAGCTGGGGAGAGACATAGGAAGGGGAACAGAGGAAGAGACAAGGGGTCTAACATTCATGAAGATGCGAGGTCTCAGGTGCACGTACTTGGCTT
>QEPC01004580.1:149344-160469 GCA_003113815.1 Sphenodon punctatus
GGATGTGGACAGGGAGGGAGTTCCAGGCATGGGGGGCAGCAAGTGAGAAGGGACGAAGGCGCTTAGGGGAGCAGGGAAGGCATGGAAGGGTGAGAGAAGGGACAGAGGAGGAGCGAAGTGCACAGGCTGGAGTATGGAGGGCGATAAGTGCAGAGAGGTAGGGGGGAGCGAGGTTGTGAAGAGCTTTATAGGTGAAATATGCTGCTCCCTTCTACACTTGCTAACAGATATCTTTCTTGCATCTGCTCAGGCTTCGCTCACATGGCAGCCTGGTTATTATGTCCCATATAACTTCCCTCATTCACTCAATGTCCCATTTTTAACTATAGCTCAGGTCCCTCACCAGTTCAGTTGATTGCACAAGTCTCATCAAGCATGCTGGTCACAGAAGAATTTTCAATTCCACATGCCGTAGAGCCTTCAATTATAAAAGCACTATAATCATACATTTAGGAAGATATAGTTAAATTAGTTAAATCTATTTTAGACAGAACAAAAACTGATGGGGGGAGAAAAGCCTCAGGGAAGATTGCAGCACATTGAATAGAGAAACAAATAGTTTTTCTTCCTTTTTATAAGAGCCCTGTGATTAAAAGCTAAAGACAATGCAGAAAGCTATTACCCAGAATGAGCTATATCAGCAGCAGACTGGGCTTGGGGCTGGGAGTAAACCAGTCTTTAGTTTTAATCCTATCTCTGTTGTTGACTTGCCGCATTAACAGGAAGCAGTCATTTAACACCCCTGTCTCAGTCATTACAGCTCTACAGGTGTGTTCAGATATTCAGGCCTGCCATCCCAAGGCCATGTTCTGGCATACATTTCATTTTGACATAGTTGATCCTTACTTCTGTTTTATACCTCAGGCATTCACATGTACAGAGCATTAAACCAAAGTTATTCAGGAGCAAGAAGAGAATAGGTACTCTTGAAAAGTCAGGAGTGCACACTCCCCTCTGGTTTGTATTTCACAGTAACTGTGGTACTTTATTGTTTATTGTTCATTGCTTTTTTTTTTCTTTATTGTTTATGGTTATGATCGTCGGTCACGCCTAATAAATTCAATTCAAGTACCAAGTTGGGGTAAGGCTGCTCCTCGATGCGACCTTGGAATTTTTCAGAGTATGTGTCATGTAGCAGCCAGCTGTTCATCCTTCCCTGGGGTGGGGGATATTTGGCAGCTGTCAGATGCATGATACACTGCATCGCATGGCAACGATGGCTGAAGTGGGGTAAAGCTGCCCAAACTGCGGTAGGTGTATTGTGTGGCTGCACCCACTGTGTGCATAACATATGTGCACTGGGTGCATAGTATGCATGCATTGCACAGGGTTCGCACACAGTGTGAGCGCATTCTGTGCATAGTACACCCAAGGTGTGTGCGTGCATTGTGTGCATCGTGCATGTGTACAACTTGAATTGGACCCACTGTTCACGTCCACTTCATCTGGATAGTCATTTTGGTTTTTTTCAGCTGGTTTCCAGTTATTTTTTCACCAGTTTTTCAACTGCTTCATTTTGGATGTTTGATTGAATAATCAAATATCTGAACTGAAATGGCTGAAAACCCTCCAGAAAAACAGGGGCATTAATGAATATGTGATTATTCATTTTGTTGGGGAATATCCATCTGGATATTCAGAGCACTATCCAAAAATGTGAACAGTATTTACAAAATGGAAACTGATATTTGAACTCTCTTAAAATTGTTATTTGTTTAATGCCCCTCTGGTTCATGGGTAGTTACTGTGACAAATGAAAGCATACTAATTTAACTCACAGATGGACTGAGAGGATTCATTCATTCATTCACAGAGACCTGGTGGAATGAGGATAACCAACAGGACACTATAATACCAGGGTACATGATATATCGAAAGGACAGAGGAGATTGTGTTGGTGGTGGGATGGCTCTGTATGTTAAGGACAGCATTGAGGCAAGTAGAAGAAACATTTTACAGGATGCAAACTGTTCCCTCAAATCCCTATGGATTGAAATTCCAGGTATCAAGCAGAAGAGTATAGCAGTGGGGCTATATTATCGCCCCCCTGACCAGAATAGAGAGACTGATTATGTAATGCTAGCAGAGATTAAACAGGCTACTAAAACTGGGAACATAATAAAAATGGGTGACTTCAACTACCCCAATATTGACTGGGTGGATGCCTCCTTGGGGCGGGATGTGGAGGTAAAATTTCTGGATGCCATAAATGACTGCTTTTTAGAGCAATTGGTTCCGGAACTAACACGGGGTGGAGCTACTTTAGATCTAGTCCTAAGTGGCGCACAGGAACTAGTGCAAGGAGTAACTGTGGCCGAGCCACTAGGCAATAGCGATCATAATAGAATCAAAATTTGACATAGTTGCTGGAGGGAGAAAGTTAATTAAAAGTACAGCACTGGATTTTAACTTTAAAAAAGGCAGACTATGCCAGATGAGGAAGCTAGTTAGAAAGAAACTAAAAGGCACAGTTGAAAGGACTACATGTTTGCAAGAAGCATGGAGGCTGTTGAAAAGCACCACCTTGGAAGTCCAGATTACATGCATCCCACAAGTTTAAAAAGGTAGCAGGAGGACTGAACGTCTACCACTGTGGCTAAATGGAGACGCAAAGGAGGCTATTAGAGGCAAAAACGCATCATTTAAGAAATGGAAAGCTAGCCCCAATGAGGAAAATACAAAGGAGCATAAACACTGGCAACGTAACTGTAAGGTGCTAATAAGGCAGGCCAAGAAAGAATTTGAAAGGAGACTTGCTAAAGAGGCAAAAACAAATAATAAAACCTTTTTCAAGTATATCAGAGGCAAGAAGCCTGCTAGGGAGTCGGTTGGGCCATTAGATGACCAGGGAGTAAAAGGGGCACTCAGGGAGGACAAGGACATTGCAGAGAAGCTAAACGAGTTCTTTGCTTCGGTCTTCACTGCGGAGGATGTTGGGGAGATACCCACGCCGGAACCCTACTTTGTAGGTGATGAATTGGATGAACTGTCACAAATCAGCGTGACCCTGGAGGAGGTTCTAGAGCAAATTGACAAGCTTAATACGAACAAATCACCAGGGCCAGATGGTATTCACCCCAGAGTTCTGAAGGAACTCAAATGTGAAATTGCAAACCTACTAGTAGTAATTTGTAACCTAACGTTGGCATCTGGCACTGTACCTGAGGACTGGAGGGTGGCAAATGTAACCCCAATATTTAAAAAGGGATCCAGAGGTGATCCTGGAAACTACAGACCGGTAAGCTTGACGTCTGTGCCGGGCAAAATGGTGGAAACTATCATTAAGAACAGAATCACTGGGCATATTGATAAACATGGCTTAATGGCAAAGAGTCAGCATGGATTTAGCAAAGGGAAGTCATGCCTCACTAATCTCTTGGAATTCTTTGAGGGCGTAAACAAGCATGTGGACAGGGGAGACCCAGCAGATATAGTGTACCTGGATTTCCAGAAAGCTTTTGATAAGGTCCCACATAAACGACTCTTGAGAAAATTAAAAAGCCATGGGATAGGAGGTAGTGTTTTGCTATGGATTGGTAACTGGTTAAAGGATAGGAAGCAAAGAGTGGGACTAAATGGCCAGTTTTCACAATGGAGGGATGTAAAAAGTGGTGTGCCCCAAGGATCTGTACTGGGACCAGTTCTTTTCAATGTATTCATTAATGATCTGGAAAAGGGTGTTAAGAGTGAGGTGATCAAATTTGCAGATGACACCAAGTTATTCAGAGTAGTCAGAACACGAGCAGACTGTGAGGAGCTGCAGCAAGATCTTACAAGACTGGGTGCCTGGGCATCTAAATGGCAGATGAGATTTAATGTGGACAAGTGCAAAGTGATGCACATTGGGAAAAATAATCCAAATTATGAGTACACAATGCTGGGTACTAAGCTAGGAGTTACCACTCAGGAAAAGGATCTGGGAGTGATTGTGGATAATACACTGAAATCCTCAGCCCAGTGTGCCGCAGCGGTCAAAAAAGCAAATAGAATGTTAGGAATTATTCGCAAGGGAATAGAGAATAAAACTGAGGATGTCATAATGCCTCTATACAAATCAATGGTGCGACCGCACCTTGAATATTGTGTGCAGTTCTGGTCGCCCCATCTCAAAAAAGACATAGCGGAACTAGAAAAGGTACAGAGAAGGGCAACAAAAATGATCCAGGGTATGGAATAGCACCCGTATGAGGAGAGGCTTGATAGGTTGGGGCTCTTCAGCTTGGAAAAGAGACGGCTGAGAGGAGATATGATAGAGGTCTATAAAATCATGAGTGGTGTGGAACTTGTAAACATGGAACGGTTATTTACCCTCTCAACTAGTACTAAAACTAGGGGACACTCCATGAAACTCACAGGTGGCAGAGTAAAAACAAACAAAAGAAAGTATTTTTTCACTCAGTGTACAATTAGGTTGTGGAATTTACTGCCAGAGGAGGTGGTCAAGACCAGCAGTATAGCTGAGTTTAAAAGAGGTTTGGACAAGTTTCTGGAAGATAGGTCCATTGGCAGCTATTAACCAGATAGGATTGGGGAACAAAACTCTTTACTGTCAGGAGCCTGGGGATGGCCCACAGGTAATGGATAGCATGGTGACCTGTTGGGTGCTTCTCCCAGGCCCCCGTGATTGGCCACTATTCGAGACAGGATGCTGGGCTCGATGGACCATTGGTCTGACCCAGTATGGCACTTCTTATGTTCTTATGGTTGCTATGGATGTTCATCATCTTTACTCAAGTTTGGAAAGGTTCTTCCTACATGCTGCCCAAGTTGTGAAATTGCACTATTTTTAAAATTAATTTGCTTGTAACAAATCCATATCCAAAACAATACAGTTTATTCAGTAAAAGATAAACAAGAAAGAATGACTTCCTGACAAGGGATTACTCTGTTATTTTTGAACTGATTCGTTATTAAAATTATGTCAGCAATATAAATATTTTCTGACAGATTATAACGGCAGAGTTTACCTATAAGATTTTAGTAGATATCTGTGGCGTGTTGGAGCTGTTGGGTAAACATGAGTCCACTGTATAAAATGTGAGTTTAGAAAGGGAGCATTGGTCTGGGAGGTTCCCCAGGACACTGCCATTAGTGCCATAGGTGAGCAGGCCTTCATATATCTGCCCCCTCCCTTTCTTCTAGGAGAGGTACCGCAAGCCTACACAGGATGCACTTTTTACAGATACCAGCAGAGATGTTATGAGTGGTGAGCAAAGAAAGAGAATTGAAGCAGGGTCCATTTATTGTACTTACTAAACAAGAAAGAGTTTAGACTGGAGGGAACTTGAGTTGCCTGGGTATATCAATTAGTCAGCTCTCTTCATTCCAAATGGAACGTGAGGTTCCACATTCCTTCCTATTTCACAATCCAAGGAATGCCTGGACCTTGCTCCATGTTAACTCCCTGTCATTGCAGAGGCTTCTGACATTGGAACACCTAGGCTCCTCCTGCTCTCTATTGGTACCAAAATGCAAATTAGTTTTTTAATCGCTGTATTGTTTTTTTGGTCTAATTTAGAGTTGTACTGGGATAGTAGAAAGCAGTTTGCTGGTCAGTTGTGTCCAGACAGGCAGGTTCAATGATCTGTGCTTCCTTTCAAGCTTTTGACTGGATAGCTCTATGATAACATGATTGATTGATTCTTTCTTTCATTCACCCTGGTTGCTATTGCGGGATCCACACCCCTATGGAGTCTCTTTTTCTCTCCCTTTCAGTTGCACTGTACTTTCTAGCTCAATGAAGCCATTAAAATTCCGCAGCTTTTTTAACCAATTGAAGTTAAAAACAGATTGCAGCTACTCCCCGGAGCAGAAAATCCTGGGTGACATGACCTGGATCAGGTCAGGGCACTGACCTGACATGACTGCGGCCAGGGAGCTGTCCCACCGGCCGCATGTCCCGGGTACGGCCAGGAGCAAGCAAACATGCGGGCAGGCAGCACCGCCCATACTGGGCTCCTAACGCCCCACCCCTGCCATAATGGGCAGCCATGGCCCCTGGCCTGGGCCGAGAAAGCCACAGCCGCACAGATGTGCTTGCACACTTCATCCCACTCTGGCCTAGTCTGGCGAGACTTAGCCCAGGCTGTGACCTTGGAGGTTGTCCAGAAGTCACAGCCCAGGCTAGCCCCAACACCGCTTGGGGCAATCCTGGGCAAACATCTGGCAGTGTGTATTTATATATGCTACCAGTTCCCAGGCCAAAGCAGATCCAAATCACATGCGTTTTTACTTGAGACAGTTACCCCCGCACCCCCTTTTCAGCCTACAATGGGGTGTTTGGGAAGCTCTGATTCCCCTCTATTTGCCTCTGTCACAATAGTGTCAAGCAACCCATGTACGTTTCCAGCATTCTGAATCATAGATCAAGACCTCTCCCCTAAATTCTTGTTTGTAACTAAGACATAAAATATCAATTAGTGAGGACCAGTGGAAATCACAATTCCATGGACTATTTGGAAATGAGGAAATACTACACAGTCTGTGAAACTGGCCAGGTCAAGAGCTTTGGGTTCCTTGCTGGTCAACGTGTGAGCTGCTGACTACATGCCGAGCAATTCCATGGCAGCTTCATGTGGACCATGGGGTGTGATACTTTCCCCAGGATGCTGCCATCAATTTGTTCTAAATAGCTCATGATTTGTGCAAGGCCTTATTCCTTACTCTTTTATAGCATGTTTTCCAGGTGGATACACATCACCTGTTCCAGCATTTGGTATGTGGTTGAGAAGTCATTGTTGACTATGAGACTTTTCATTCCTTGCTTAGAACCAGTGCAATATTCACCAGTATTTTGGCATTAGACACAACATTGAAAAGGAAGAATTATCACTGTCTTGGATTACTCAGTCCCTTGTCACTTGCCTGAGGAAGTTGGTGGGGAGGACACTCCCAAACTAGCAAGATTTGCAAAATTTTGGACATCTGGATATATTCAAGAGGCCACAGGTGGCTGACTGTTCAAATTATTTCTGAATAGCTCAGCAAAACTTGTAATGGAAACCAAATGGATTTTCCTTCTAAGGCTTCCTCAGTTCAGAAACCAAGACAAAGTTCTATTGCTTTTTCAGTTGTAATATTATATGACAGAACAGTTGTTTATGGAACTTTCCATAGAAATTATTTTATGAAAACCCCATGGGATTCCAATTGGGAGATGCTGAATTTATGGTGGCAAAGGGTCCTACAGATAAACAGGTAAATGGCTGCTAATTAGGCAGCAAGAAACCTGTTTTTTCTCTTTAGTTCTACCACTGACACTGTGTGACAGGCTTAATAATGCTTAACTGGCTTTGTGAGGCACTTTGCCATTCATTCAGGTAGGGTACTTGAAACCTACCCAATTTAAGTATATGAGTTATCCCAACTCATATTTTTGAAACTGAAAGTTAGACACAGCCTTTAGTAAAATGCTGTCGTCCATTTTCATCTGGGGTATCATTCTCCTGATACTAGAATGAACTTTGCCACCACTTAACGTATTGGTGTGAATTACACCTTTGTTCCCCACAGCAAAAACTGTTCTGTGTGCAGCTGGCGAGCAGGGAATGGGTCAGAGGAGTTAGCCAGCACATCATAACCACCCCTAAAAAATGTTCACTTTTCCTTAATTATCTGATGCACGAGATACCCCAGATCATTAATATTGGCAGGATTTGCTTTTCCTCACCAAGATAAGCTCAAGGAAATTTCCCCATACGAATTTATTAAAACCGAGCAGGAGTGTTTCAGTTGTCTTTTTGGATAATGTACAGTAAAGCAATTTCTACCGTCGTTACTGATATTACAGAAGTCCTCAGCAGCCAGTGCTTTTCACCTCTCAAGAGAATCTCAGGCAGTTCTGTGCTGGTAGAACTGGTGGGGAGAGCAATGTGTATCTATGAATATGTATGTGTATGCACATGGTAGTGGAAGAAGTGTCATAATTCTGGCTCCTGCCCACACCCACATGTTCCCCAGACTGATGACTCACCCATCCGGCCATTCTGCCCAGCTGTTGCTCCTTCCAGCTGCTTCTCAGCTGAGCTGGATTCTGGCTTTTCTGAGTGGAGGGTAGGGCTGTAGCGGAATATCGCAGCGGTAGCTATTTCCGGCGGAAACAGTGTTTCCGCAATTAGTGGAATGGCATGGCAGAGGCTTTCATTCTGCGGTTTCATTCCGCGGTTCCGCGGTTCTGCTTATTTAATTCCGCAACTTAGTGGAATCGTGGAAACATGACATTTTCGCTATTTCCGCAATTCCGCCAGCGCCAAAAAATAGCGGAATAATGGTTTTCCGTGATTTTTCCGCAATTCCGCAATTTGCAGAATTCCGGCGGAATTAGCGGAATATCTGCAGAAAAGTCGCGGTGTGGCGCGGGCAGTTCCGAAATGGTGGAACGGAATCACGGCGCGGTAAAAGCTGCTGCTGCATCAGCCCTAGTGGAGGGGGGAAGCGAGGAGGCCTCTCCAATCACACCCACCTGACTAAAGGCATAGTACGCATGACACGCACACAACTCACGCGTACCCCTGCTATGGGGACCATGGCGCGCCACATGCCCAGAGGTCTCCTCACTCCTCCCCCCCCTTCAGAACAACAGCGTGGGACGAACCTGGCTCAGCTGAGCAGCAGCCGGGAGGGGCAGTCAGGTGGGTGAGTCACCCAGAGAGAGCGCAGGTGCAGACAGAAGCCAGGATCAGCGTCCTGGAAAGTTCCAGAAAATCCCAGAAAGTCCACTTCTGGGAGAGCTATTTTGGAGTGGAAGGGGCACCCGATGAGTGGCTGGGTAATCAATCAGGTGTCCAATGGGTTGCTTGAAATATGCTTATCCCACTGACTTCACAAAGGTGGGGTTTGTAATTGGCCTGCTGTCAGAAGAGGTGCTGGAGCAGAACAGCCCCATCCTGAACAACTGTGAGGGCTTCACTCAGGAGCCTTTGCTCATGTTTGGCAACTCAGACCTTGCCAGCAAAGCTGCCCAAGCTTCTCATGCTCCAGTGTCAACTGCCCCAGCTCCTGCTGCCTGGGCTGTTCCTTTTTGGATGGCCCCTGCTCCAGCACTGACACCAGCTCCCACTCTAGCACCCACATCAGTCCCTGCCATCCAGTTGCCATTGGCCACTTGGCCTCCATCAGCTCCTGCAGTAATGATAGCCTCCATCCTTTCAAATGGATTTACTGGGGCTATAAGCCATGGGCTGGCTGAATTGCTGGCACAGCTGGTGACACATTTCGACACCATAGCACCTGATAACTTTCCTCCAGTGGGCCGGTTAGCTCAGCCAGTCCCCCACCCTGGAGCTCCTGATGCAACCCAGGTGCTGCTGGCTAAAGCCACAGTGGAGGCCCAGGCTCCTGCTCTGGCCCCAGAGGCCCAGGCTCCTCCTCTGGCAGCTGCCTGCAACACCCTGGGGCCTGAGTGGACTGCGTTTCTGCAATTTGTAGTGATTTTTGCAGGATCAGTCAATTCTCTCAGACAGGCTGAAAGTGCAATGAAACTGCAGTGGAAGATGTCTGCAGGATCTTTAAATCCTGGCTCAGGCATAAGCCTGTCACCTGACCTCAAACTAAAACTGCTGTTGCCGCCACTGTCTCTCAGGGAGGTGCGACCACAACCCCTGAGGTTGAATAGGCCCCTGGGAGATGAATTGGGGGAGATGGGGTTATGGCCCTATGTTTTGGTAAGGAAGGTCTGGGGTTTTAACCCGAGGTGGGAGTTCGGGGGTGCTGAAATTCCAGAGGGTTTGAGTGGTAGTTGATTAACAAAGTTGTGATTCTATGTCAAACCTGTTGAAAAAGCATGTTGGTAAGCAAATTTGCACGTATAAATTGTTGCATAATTACGCAAACCAAGTTAATTATGCAAATGTTAATGCTGGCAGTGAATTTGCAGAATTTAGCTTCACTGGTTGCAGAATTTAAGATTTTTTGGTGCAGTAAACACGGGTTCCTGCTCCAAATCCCATGCCAGCCAAGAATCCAGCAAGTCTTCACAGAGGATCTCGCCTGGCCTACACTGCATACACCCAGTGCCTCTGTCTGGCCTTTGCTGCATGCACCAGGCCCTTCTGCCCGTTCCCTGTGACTCAGCCCACCAGAAGGCCACCCTGTCTCACCCTTTGTCTGCCTGCTGTCCAGCTTGCCTGTTATCTGCCTGCCCTTTGTGACTTTCTCCTTCAGCCTTGCCCCCCCATCACCTGCGTGTCTTGCCCATGGTGTCCCCTTCCCTATCCCCTTCCCCATGTTGCCAGCCAGTGTCCTGTCCTATAACTTGTCCCGTCCCTGCTCCCTAAGAAAAAGATATTTGGGGGGCTCATTGGAGCCCAGATGTCACCCCTTTGGAAGAGGGGATGCCAGGACCCAGGTCTTGAACCCCTCACCCCCAGGGTTTCTGAAGCAGTGGCTGGGCCTGCTGCACCAATGCTTTGCCTTGCCTCAGGCCCAACCGCTCCCTCAAAGAAGCCTTCCTGCCTTGTCCCTATCACACCCATCCTCTCCATCACTGGCCTGTCATGCCTTCCAGGTTTTTGCTTGGCTGCCAGCCAGCATATAAGGCTTGCTGGCAGCACAAGAAAGCTGGGCAGACTTCACTCTTTTCACTCCTGGTTCCTGACCCCCTGTTGTTTTGGCTGCCTTGTTCCCAGCCTTGGTTCTGTCTGCTCCCTTGTAGTATTGCCATCTTAGCCCTGATCCTGTTGCTGCACCCCATCCATAGGCACCCATGTCTGCCTGTGACCCAGATGCCCCTAACACCATCTCCCTTACAGACCCATACTTCATGGCAATATTTGTGTTTCAAATATGGAAGCCGGGGCTTTTTTGTATTTATTAGGGGTGGGAAAACCGGTAAATCCGGTATCCGATAATGCCGGTACTGGGCGTACCGGCATTATCGGATTCGACCCGGTAATCCGGTCCGGGTACGGGATTCCGGGTACCGGATTTTTTTACATTGCAGCCATTTAAAAATGGCTGCAATGTAAAAAACTTAAAGCCCCACCAAAAAAGTTTAAAAAAACAAACCCTCCCCGAGTCCAGGCTGCGCGGGTGGAAGGGGGGACACCCCCCACCCACCCTGCCCAGCCTGGATTTTTGTTTAAAAAAAGACTCAGAGGCGAGCCCACCCCCCAGCACCAGCGGCCGC
>QEPC01004580.1:161882-180151 GCA_003113815.1 Sphenodon punctatus
GGAATTAATTTATTTCATTGATTTCAATGGGGACACAGCGCCCCATTGAAATCAATGAAATAAATCCGGTACCGGTATACCGGATTTAATCCGGGAATCCGGTTTTTAGAGAACCGGTAACCGGTAAATCCGGTAGCCGGTAATGGGCCCAGGGTCCCACCTCTAGTATTTATTGGTGTTTTATCCAAACCCGAATGGAAAGTCCTAGTTCTCATTTAGAGATGAAACAAACAGCCCCATCTCTTTCTGACATGACCACTCCCACACCCTCTTGCACCCCCTCCAACCACCCATGCAGCTGAATCAGGCCAGTGAGAGGCATCTGAAAGGGATGAGCACAGTTAGAAATGGCTTGAGGACTCCTGAGTTATTCCTTTCCCCTGCACCTACACTTAGTGTTTTCAGTCTATAGAGAAAAACTTGTAATGTCTTTGTTCAAATCAGACAGTAATTTACAGTATGTTTCCACTGGGTAAGATTTTTAAAGTGTGAAGAGATGTATAACTGTTTAGTGAACAGTAAAGAGACAGTATATTATAAAAAGAATAATACATCTTACTGAAAATCATCCTCCGGGCCTGAGAAATAATACATAAAGAATAAATGATGGAGAAAAAGCACTTCACAAGCTATCTTTAACTGAACCAGTTTCTGTTGGTGAGAGTACGTAAGCTTTTGGACACGTGGAGGAAGGCTTAAAAGCTTACATACTCTCACCAACAGAAGTTGGTCCAGTTAAAGGCCCTTTTCAAATGGGCCACGGTGGGTGGGTGGGTGCGTGGATGGATGGTTTGGTGGGAGTGGACCCACGGAGGGTGTGTGCCCATTCCCACGGGCACTCCCCCCTCTCCACCCACCTCCACCCATGGAGCATTGGGCATTGGAGCCTGTTGCTCCGTGGGTGGGTGATGGGTGGAGATGGGTGTGACGCCGGAGTGTGCATTCACCCCCACCCACTGCGGGCGCTGTTCCTACGGGTACGTGCCCCCATCCCCCTCACCGCGGGTGACATTTGCATGGGCGCCCCCCACCCACTGAACATGTGTGCGGTGGGTGGGGGGCACCCATGTGAAAAGTCCCAAATATATCATCTGAACTACTGTGGGACATCATGGCAACCATACTCTCTTTAAAGCAGCAGTTCTCAGCGGGTGCATCTTTGAGACCCACTGGTGAGTCCTAGAAGGAACTTTGATGGGTTGCAGAGGCTGGATTCAGGGCAGGACAGTCGACAACTGACCAGGCTTTTATTCTCAAGCTGTTGTTCGATAAATATGCCGGCCCACAGAAGCAAGCCCCCACTTTCTGCTGTTGTTTTGTGGATCTACGGGCGGCTTTTGATTCTGTAGACAGAGAGCGCCTATGGATTAAACTTGGGCGTACCCCGGTGGATGGGCGATTGCTATTTCTGATGATAAAATTGCACCATAATAATACTTTACAGGTTCAAACTGGTATGAGGCACCCATTAACAAAACCTATTAAACTGGAAAGAGGCGTCCGCCAGGGCTGCATACTGGCTCCAGCCCTCTTCAACTTTTACCTGAATGACCTGGTCCCTTTTATGGATAGTGCAGAATTGCATGCCCCTAGACTTGGCACTAGATGTTTAGCCCTGATCTTATATGCAGATAATGCGGTGCTATTATCTACGACCCAGATTGGGCTGCGACGGAGTATGCAGAGATTTGCCCTCTATTGCAGACAGGAAAAGTTAGCCATCAACTACGAAAAGACCAAGGTCCTAGTGGGGGGAGGGCCAAAAAAACTCCACCGTTGGCTTATAGGGGACAATCTGATAAAGCAGGTTAATCAATTCAAGTATTTGGGAATTATTTTTGATACAGCAGGGAGCGGGAACTCGCATTATATGGCTGCTTTACAGCAAGCCCGAAGCACAACTAAGGCACTAGTAAAGTTCTACCACTCCCGGGGTGGGAAACTGATTAGTCCGGCCCTTCGCCTATTCAAGGCTAAAGTAATTTCACAGATGCTATACGCACTGCCAGTATAGGGCAGCAAGCTGGTGGATAGGCTTGAGCTGCCACAGAACATTTTTCTCCGTACAATCTTGGGTCTGCCCAAATGTGCTCCGTGTGTAATCCTGAGGGCAGAGACAGACATGAGAACTATAAGGTCACAAGCGCTGACCTCTTTATTTAAATTCTGGCTTAAGGTAACGGTTTTCCCTCCAAACCCTCATTCATTGCTGCAATTTAGTATTGGAGAAAGAGCTTTAGCCCAGTGGTCGCAGCCCATCGAGGAAATGTACGCAATGCTGGGCCTGGCTAAAGACCATTTAAAGACCAAGGGGATCGGCCAAGCAGCAGCCAAAATTAGCCAGAGGTTGCTGGACCAGGAGGGCCAAATGGAAATAGCTGCTATCCAAGCAGAAGGGATAGCCCCAGAATATCCTTGCCCCAGAATTAATGGGGGACGGCCAAAATACTTGGATTGGCCCCAGGCGCGATGCCGGTGAGTGATAACGCTTTTTAGATGCAACCTCTTCCCATCAGCATTAGTAGAGGGGAGATACCAAAACATCCCAGCTAACCTAAGACTGTGCTTAAAATGTGATGCAGCTGTTGTAGAGACAATGACCCATATATTGCTTTATTGCCCTAAATACAGCGATATACAAAGGGAACTCCTGGGAAAGCATTTATTGGCCCTGCCTAAATACGCCAGGGATGAGTTGAGACTGCATATATTATTAACTGGGGATAATTCATGTTGCTCTAGAGCGGTCACAGCGTTTGGGGCTAGGATCATGGATGAAGCTGTTTGATAAACCTGTGGCAAACTAGTAGGGGCCAAGTTGGGCCATGGTAAGCCCCGGGGAAGAGCAAGATTCCATCCAGAGAGGACCGCAAGCTGTACCTGAGGCAATAATAAAGAGTCGAGGGCAAACGAAGCATATATGAAACCCCTAAATTTAGGAAATTGGAAAGGCCCTAAAGATTGGAGATAAAGGGCTTGATGATCAAGTGACTAAGAGATGTAAAGTCAGAATAAATGGTTATACTGTTTCAATGTTTGGATAAAACAATTTGATGCCCGAAATGGGCTTATTTTATATATTATATTTATTTTATCCTATGTTAAATGTGGAACCTGCCCTATTTGGTTGGGCAAATTTTAAGTAATGCCCTCTGGAGCAACATATATATACCGTATAAGGTGGTTGAGCATATAAATAATAAAGAATAAATAAATAAATAAAAATGTACTATACAGAGTTAAGAGCGGTATGGATTGAGCCATTGTTGAATCTTAGAATGTTTTCCTCCTCTAATCAAAACATTGGGGGTTTTTTAGCCTCAAAAGAGCTTAATATTATGAAATCTGTGGCAACACTTGCGTGTTTGGTAGAAAAGAAGAGGGAGCATAACCAGTTTTAGATAGTATTTCATTTATTGTATAAGGGATTTTATGGGGGAGGAGTACTTTTGATCTTCTGCAGGTTATTTATGAAGACTATGTACTTCTTTAGTTTACTGTTTCTTGTTATCAAGCACAGTCTGTAATTTTTAATTTTTTTTATTTCAGGGGTTGAGTTGGTCCAGACTTATGCTCTGTTTAGGAGCAAGGATATTAATTTTTTGGGCTAACATTTGGGATTATGAGGCTGAGCTGTATTTTAATATGTCCTATTGAGTTGATGTATAACTATAATTTGTAATTGTTTAATGTTAATATGTGTATAATTTGGGTAATGGCGAAAGCTAATCCCTAATAAACTTTGTAATTGGCATTGGGTTGCAGAGGCAGGAGTCAAGCTGGGGAAGACAGCGGTGGCTGAGGCTGCAGCAAAGAAAGGGATGCAGCCTACCAAATTTTACTTAATCTCACTGGGCCTTTCTTCAGCATTTATTTATTTAGATTTTTATCCTGTCCTACCCCTGAAGGCTCAGGGCAGTTAACATCATGATAAAACCCACACTTATAAGATACAAACGATAAAACTCCCAAACCACATAAATACCCATAAAACCCCTCAAATCCTTACTCTGCCTGTCAATGCTTGGCTGAATAAATAGGTCTTACACTGCCTCTGGAAGATGCTCAGAGTAGGGTTTAGGCGAACCTCTAAGGGAAGGGAGTATCGAGCAATCACTGGGAATGCCTCTCTGCGCGTCTGGGTCAAAGAGACCTGGGCCAGTGATGGAATTTTCAGGAAAGTGCTCTTGGCCAATGTTAAAGGCCACAGCAGGACACAAGGGGGGAGGCGGTCCTTTAGATATGTAGCGTCTACAGAATGAGCTCCCCCAGCACCAACTCAGGACACTGGAAAACTCTTGATCCCTGCTGTACCTTGTACACCCAGTCCAAGTGAATCCTGGATTTATTCACATGGGTCCTAGATGTTTGTTTTTGTTGTTGTTGTTTTGTTTTAAGTATTTTGGTGTGTCTTGCCCACAAAAGAGTTGAAAACCACTGCTCTAGAGCATAAAGTAGGAGGTGCTATTGGGCTAATACTTTATCCCTAGCAGTTTATATTTTTCAGGTGTATTCAGACCACTCTCTTATCTGATCAAAGATAAGTCCTGATTGTATTATTTAGTTATTGTGATTATTACATGTGGTTTTCTATTATTAATTATTATTATTTACTTCTTTACTTATTAATATATTTATATAGTGCCAGTAACATACTTGGCACTGAACAGTTATGGGATAGAGACAGGTCCCTGCCCTGAGGGCCTCACAATCTAGGATGGCGAAGGAAGAGGAGATAATAGGGAGAGAAAGGGATACATTTATGTCTCAGGTGCATGTACTTAGCATAGTTACAGGGGAGAAGAGAAAATTACATGGGAGAAAGGGAAGCTACAAGGAAGAATGGGAAAAATACCATATGTATTGGTAAATGTTAATTAGAGTCATGCTAAAAAGTAGCCACAATATTACGTTAATACCATGATGTTGTTTAATTACCATATTTTATTCCATGTTTCCCTAAGAGGAAAAAACAAATCTCCTTTTTACTGTCATAATCGTCATGAGATTTCACATAGTTTGCTGCTGTGTACCTGCAGGAAACTTGCTGCGTTACTATTGCTGATTACCCTTCTCAAGATTTACTTCGTGCTTTCTCTGTTAGTCTTATTAATTCCACTGCTTGTAAGAAATTTCCATGATCTCAGACTGTTCATTTAAGCCCTCCTTGTGTGCACTTCTTCCTTATATTACATTAGGGAGGAACTTTGTCTCACACTGTCAAGACAATGTGATTATGTTTCTAAAATTGTTTCACAAAAAATAACCTCTGTGTTTAAAGTAGTATGAAACAGGATGCAGTCAGCTCATTTTGCTTTTGACAGATATTTCAAACCACATAACTTCCTTGTGTCTGGTTTCTGTGGTGCTGGGCTGCATGTGTGGTAATTAGCCTCTGCCTGCACTTTTCAGTTGTTTCTTTTACCATGTGTTTAGGTGAGTTTAGTGCTTGTGAAAGGGGATACACTGACAGAAGTGGAGAAGGGAGTCCTTTGTGCAGTCATATAACATCTATAGACAAGGGTCTAGCAATAATAGGGACAGGTGGTGCAACTGTTCTGGGGTGCATGAACTTAGGGATTCCACGTCCCCTGGTGGAGCTGTATCCCCTACCAATGGGGAGCAATCCAGGGGTGGGGGGCACTCCATCTTCTGCACGAAGTCCCTTTTTAACCTAGCTACACTCTGAGTAGTGGAGCATTATGTTCAGACCTGTTGAGAGAAATTTGGGGACTAGCTGCATCCTTGTAGCTAGGGCCACCCTACCTCCCGTGTTCCCATCATAAGTTTTAAAATCCGTTTCTGAAGATCATACTTGTACTTGATTTACACATATATGATATTTGCAATTATTATTTTATTCATCATATTTTAACGTATGGGTGTTTTCAGACGTGACGGTACCATGGATTTCCACCCTTTTCCAAGCATGGAAATCTGTGGTTCTGTCACATCTAAAACCAGACACCAGATGTTGGCCTGGACCAGAACCCAGGTTTTCACAGGCTGTAGCAGCGCTTTGCCTGGGATGTTCCTTGGGACCATCCCCGAGGAACAGCCCAGGCTAAGCACTGTCATGGCCCGTGCAAGGGATTCTGGACTGGGGTAAAGCAGGACATAACCTCTGTTGGCCCCTTTTGCACTTACTCCAGTCTGGGTCCACAGTGGTTCTGGGCAGCCATGGCGGCCTCATAGGCAGCCCATCCGGAAGGGGGGTAGGCCACTCCTGTCACTGCAGGAGTGGGGCCATGCCCACCATGGCAGCCCGTCAGAAAGGGGGGTGGGCCACTCCTGTCACTGCAGGGGCGGGGCCATGCGGATACACATTTGCATGTCACCCTGTCCTCTCCCCGCCCCCTCCCTGGCCCACTGTTATGTTTGTTTGGCAGCCGGGCCAAATTCTGCTCAGAGGGCCCTCAACATGCATAAAATATAATACAATAATACAATAAGATACAATATTTAAAAACAAGTTAAAAATAGGCAATTCGGGACGTCCCTCCAATCGGGCAGGCGTTTCCTTTTAAAATAGAAAAATCAACCATTAAATATTTGGGATTTTTTTAATCTAAAAAACCTACTAATCTATTCAAAGATAACTTCCCGTACATAGTGGAAAACCTAAAAAAAGATACGGATAGTTGGAGTAACCTGGCCTGCTCGTGGTTGGGGCGGGTCAACTTATTTAAAATGTAAGTGCTTCCTAAAATCCTCTATAAGGTGTTGGTGCTACCTATTAAGATTCCATCTAAATTCTTTACAGATATTGCGATATGGTTAAAAAAATGGGTGTGGGCTGATAAACGCCCTCGAATTAGTCATAAAATTCTTAATGCACTCCGCCATAGAGGGGGACTAAATTTCCCAAATATGTTGTCATACCATAGAGTGGCCGCCCTTAGGTAATCAAATACTGGTACTTCTCCCTGAAGGATGCTAAATGGGTTAACAGAGTCCCTGATGATGGGGGTCTGTGATTGGAGAGAGGCATTAATAACACGCAAACTGCAGGACCCCCTGGACATGAGACACCATCCCTTTGTGGGTTTGGCATGGAATCTCTGGAACAGGTGTGCTACCAGAATTGACTTGAGTGGAGGGCTGTCCCCATTCTTTCCGATAGACTGTGAGGCTCTCCAAAGAGAGGGTGGTTTTTTGGAAGAAACTTGCTATGGATGGTTCCTCGTCACTTTTGACAGGTTGTTACTTAGAGCAGAAAGATCATACCGGGGCTCCTCATTTTGCATGGATCAACCATGTAAAACAATTAGCTTCTGAACTTAGTCTCCCCACAATGGCTGGTGAACTCCCTGACTGTAAGGTCTCGAAACGCGAACTTAAGTAGCGAATAATAGAGTGGGCCCATAAGAAGGATTTAAAGACGCTTGCTTCTTATAAATCTGCAACTTTGTACTCACAGTTTAAAACAACTGTTAAGATGGAGACATATCTAGAACAATTACAGGATCCAAGGCTCAGACAAATGTTCACTTTATTTCGTTTCAATTTATTTGAGACTTGCGAAGTGAGAGACCGCCGAGAGGGTATCCCCAGGCGCAGCAGGGTCTGTAGTCACTGCTTGGATAGTGTTGAGACCTTACTTCATGTTGTTCTTGACTGCCCTTTCTATGCGATCCTTCGAACTACATGGATTGATCCAATCTTTCCGGACTCTAATCTGGAGGGTATTAAGAAAAAGAAAATGGAGATTTTATTTACCTTAACAGATATTGCCCATATTAGGTTATTAGCAATGTTTCTATTATTGGTCGATAAAGAAAGGAGGCAATTACTGCTGGATACCTTTTGTTGACTGAATGGACATATATTATTATCCTGTTTTTAACTATGCTTTTCTTGAATTTAGAACATTTTTAATATGCCTGTTTTGGAGTTCTGTATTTGTTTTTTTAATTTTATTATAATATATATATATATATATATATATATATATATATGAGGGTGTAGCACAACCCCTTATTCGCGTCCTAAAACATAAAAGGAATACTCAGGGCTAAAGATTTGTTCCAGAATGACCAGTTCAAATCAAAGGATGATCTTGAGAGAGCAGTTCAGACCCCAATTGACTTCATGCAGTATAATCAGCTGAAACGCTTTTTTAGACTCCCAAAAGAAATGGGATTGCTTTACGTGCTTGCCCAAAGGACTGGAATCAATTTTGTTTGCTGCATTCTGGACTAAAGGTCTTGTCTTGCAAATTTATGCTGAAATCAAAGGGATTTGGTTCAAACCTCAATTAAATTATATCAAGAATTGGGAGAAGGACCTACAGATTAAATTGGAAAAAAAAGACCTGCACAAAGTTTGGCTTCATATGCGCAAATGCTCCACATCTATGGCAGTGGATGAGACGCAAACTAAGATCACGTTGCATCTCTATCTGACCCCCGATAGAATAGCCAAGATAAGTAGATCAATGTCACCATTGTTTTGGAAGGGGTGTAACGAAGTGGGTAGTCTGTTTCACTGTCTATGGAGTTGTGTCTCTATACAGACTTTTTGGATCAAAGTGTGGGCATTTGTTAATGAGGCGACGGGCCTGATGGTGCCTTTTCGACCAGAGATTGACCTTCTTGGCCTCTACCCAGATATTCCCTTGATGGAGGTGCACAGAAAGACATGCACCCAACTGTTTCTGGCAGGTTGCAAACATTATAGCCCACAACTGGAAGTCTGATAGGGCCCCCTTGATGTCTGAGGGGTACCAACGGGTTGGATGGTGATGACCATGGAGAAGGTCCTTGCTGATGTAGGGGGAGATTTTGAGAGGTTTTTTCGCACTTGGTCAAAGTGTTACACATGTCTGAAGATCCCATCCTTCGGAGAGACTTGTAAAGGGTTCTAGGATGGAGACTGGGTTTGTTACAAAAGGTTTATTGCCCAACAGTCTGCATGTTTTCTGGACTCTAGTCTAGAGTACTCCAGCAAGTCCAAAGAGATTTTTTGTTTGTTTTGTTTTATGAATATACTCGTTTGCTTGATTATGGTTTAGGGGTAAGATTGTTTTATATTCAAGGGTTGGGGGTGGTTGATAATAGTATGGAATTTGGAAGATTGAACCCGTTGTGGGGATAATTTGTATAAGTGTCCCGCGCTGGAATTAGGGACGCAAAATGTACTTTGTAACTTCCTTTGTTTGTCATGACTGGTTCAACTAAATAAAGTTAAATAGAATTTTTTTGAAAATAGGCAATTCAGTTAATAATAGACAGCTCAGCGCTGTCACATATAAAAGCACCCTATGTCAAGTAAGATTCTTGTAGCTTTGGAGGGCCCCTGAGCTTGTGGGCTGAGTACAATTGTACTCCTATTCACCCCCACAAATGTCAGGCACGACACAGTTCTCCAACCTACACCAGGCCCCCCAACTACTTAAATCATAAGGCTCCAGTCCTCAAAGCACTTGCTCATGTAAGCCACATTCGCTTAATTGGGGATTGTGGCAGCATTTTGCTTTGGGGGGTTGGAATCTCAATGGTGGGATCAATGTAATATGTGTTTAACTTGGGCAGCACAATCCTTTACAGGCCTCAGATGCAGCACCAAAGCAGCCACAGCAGCTGTGTCTTAGCACTGGGCAGAGTTGCCGCTATAAGCTTGTTCCACAGCTGTCCTTTCTCAAAATCTAATGACACCTAATTAACATGAATTCCTTTCACTCCAAAAACACAGATTCATTTATAATGATTTTTTTTGTTTTTTTTTAAATCCTTTGTTAACATAGAATCTAGGAAAACACTTAGTCCCTTCTAAATGAAATAGGATCCCTGGCCCCCTTCCAGGGACAGGAGATACAACTTATGTGGAAACATGGGGACCCCAGGCTTGTGAGTCCTGGTGTAACTGTACCACCGATTCCTATTATAGTTATGCCCTTGCATAACAGTGAGTACCTCAATCTTTAAATGTCACAAATTTGGGAAACTGAGAGTTAAGACAGGACTGTTCCATTGGCAGCCTGTGGGCCAGATATGGCCTGTGGCAGGCCTCCTTCTGGCCCACAGCTTTAAAATCTGATTTTATTGGGGTGGATTGGCCATAGGAAGCAACGGGAAGAATCTCAGTGGACTTCTGGCTCCCGTGAGGTCATGGGGCCGGTCCAGGTCCAGGCCAAGCAGGACCAGTGCCCGTGGACCTGGGCTGAACTAGGGCAGCCCAGGGACAACTGTCAGTCGGCACATCAATGCCGTGTGCCAGCTTCCCCCTCCCCAGGGTTCATTGGGTGGGTGGGTCCATTAGCTGCCTCACCCCCTCACCCCCCTTCCCAGCCTGGGAAATGACTTGGGGGAAACACCTGGCACTGGCGGCGGCGGCAGCTTCACGCACGCAGTAACGTGCTCTTCAGATGCTCCTTCTGGCCGCTTCCTGGCCCTCCCAATAGGGCCTCCAAGAGCGACGAGGTCAGATGACATCATTCGGCTGCACCACTTTGGAAAGCCCTGTTGGGAGGGGCTGGCCAAGAAGTGTCCAGAAGAAGAACTTAGGAGCAGCTGGGTGCAAGAAGCCGCTGCCCAGGGCAGGCAGTCCAGACAAAGGGCACATGGGCGCTCGAGTCTCAGCCTCCCACAGCCTCATGTCCAGAGCTGGGCTTGGACCCCGCAGCTGCTGCTGGAGTGGGAGCAGTGTGAGACCTTCCTGCTGCCCCCCCAACTAGACAGAGAGAGAGCAGCCATGGGGGGGGCAGGGTCCTGCCTGGGGGGCTCATCTCCCTACGGAGAGCAGGCACACTCTCTGCACCCACGCCTGGCCACTTCCTGGCCCCTTGCTCCCAACAGGGCCTCTTCTCTGGGAGGCCCTGTTGGGAGGTGCCAGGAAGAAAGCGATCAGAAGGAGCTCAGTGAGCCAGAAGAGCACACTGCAAGAAGTCGCTGGCCCACCACAGCCACACCACCACCACCAGGCCCGCCGCCACTGGGATGGGGTAAGTAAAGGCAACTTGCAGTCTGTCTGGGTATTTTGGGGGAAGAAGAGGCTGGGACCAGGCCTGGAGCACTGGGGGAGGGTTTGGGAGGGAAGGGGATGCTGGCAGATGGTTGGGGAAAGTGGGCTTCTGGGGGGAGGGTTTAGGGGAAGGGGCTGCTGGAGGGGATGGTTTGGAGGCAAGGGGCTGGGATACAATTTGCTTGGGAAAGTATTTGCAGAAAAGTTAATGGAAAAAGACACAAATGCCTACATACATAATGTGTGCAGTTTAATTTGAAAGAACATTTTCAAATGCTGATTTTCTATCTAGTTTCTTAGTGTTTTCTGTAAACTGGATTAGCTGTTAAGGTACTTCTGTTTTCTCTGCTACTTTACTCCTGCCTACTGGTGGTTATTGGAGACAGGTTCCTGCCCAGTGAGCTTACAATCTAAGAAAGACAAGCCCTGGTTGCCCCCATGCACCCTGGACTCACTTGGCTATTTTTAAATTATTATTATTATTATTATTTGTGAGAGAGAAAGATTTGGGTTGCCTGGTTTTATTCTGGGCAGATTTGGGGGTGGAAGGAAAGGTTTATGACTGCTTTGTGCCCCCTGTTTGCCCCCATGCACTCTGAACTCACTTGGCCGAGGCTCTGTTGTTGTTTGCTAGAACTGCTATTCTTGCGTGGTTGTTCTATTCCATTGATCATGATCATGTAAGTGTTTAATTTTGGAGATGGCTCCGCCTACTGTGTGGTTGGCTCCTCCCACAACATGAGCAACTTTCAGAATATTTTCCAGGGCCATTTTAAGTTCCCAATCCGCCCCTCGTAGCAATATTTTTAAATAAAATATGAATTTCAAGAATGGGGTCATGTACTGACAGCTCCAAAACTTGCATATTTAACTCATACAGTTTGTACTGATAGGTTTGAGCAGGGTTTGACTACTCCGGCCATATACAAATAATACACACTGGTGGCACGATGTGAGATTTTTGTACAATTCAGCCCACCAGCAAATTGCCAGGCATACCTCTCAACCCCTGAACTTTGGACTGAGGGACAGTGGGTGTTAAAAACAAAACAACAACATGCAGCTGCATATCTCAGGGGAGCCACCCAGTCAGGTCAGCTTGGGGAATGGTACATATGTTCCTATGGTCTGACCTGACTGGGAAGGAGAGGCAGGGAGCAATGCCCAGCTGGCCCGTTCTGCCCCTAGGCTGCAAATGGCACCCTGCCCCCACCATGATAGGCAGCTACGGCTGCCAATAACAGGCGGTCATGGCTGGCTGCCCCATGGCAACCCCCCACGTTAGGCCAGGTGTGTGTGAAAACAGATGCACTCGCCTGGTTTTGCCTGTTCTGGCCTGCCTAGTTCACTTCTGAGTCCAGATTGTGAGACCGGTTCCTTCTGGGCCCATATTTCTGACCCAGCCACCAACTCTGCAGTGGTCTGAACCGGGCCTACATCTGAGAGGGTTCAGTGCTGGCCCAGGCAGGCCAGTGCAGGCTCAACTGGGTGGAGTCACATTTGTTAACATGCTCTGGCTGTTAAAATGTGAGACAGTATGGATGTGATTTACATAACATTAACATATATGTAAATTCTTGCGTGTAAGGTGATGACGGTTCAGTGTTTGATCCAGAAGTTCCCAAGCAGAGTTGTGCCATCTGTGGATGGTATCATCTTTCTGACTGATATTTGATATACTTTGTATATCTCTATTGCTGCCTAGAGGCCATGGGAAAGTCTCAAAATGAGGTCACAAAATAAAAACAAAATAAAAAGTTGGGGATCCAATGGTTCAATCTATTCTAGTGGTTATTGTGTTTATCTGTACATAGTCATGGATTATAACACCCATTGAAGAGGAAAGCTAACTGTGTCAACCTTCAGCTGGTAATTTACACTACTTTCACTATCAATATTTATAGGGAGCTTACCTTTTCTCACAGGCCAGTAAGAAGCCATCGTTCTAGCTGTATCTGCATTTTAGGATGAATTATTCTTGAGCTGTGATCTGGGTGTTATCTAATATTAACACTAATCTATTCCAGCTTTGAAATCTGCTAGATCTAACAAAAGAGGTGGGGTACCATTTTATCAATAATCATGTTTGTATGCTGAATGACACCAGGCTGAGGACAAATGAAGAAGATGGCTTTATAGATCATGAAACAAAAGAAAGATTTTCACTTGTACTCATAGGTGATTCATGGGAGGGAGCACATGGGGCATGTGCCCCTTCCAGATTTTCAGAAACCCTGTACAACCCTATAGAACCCCTGCCCAGCCTCTACTCCTATGCCCCACTACCACCACCACCACTACTAGTATTGACAGTTACCAGTCACCTTTGCTTGTACTTCACTTAGGAAATGCTTTCAAGATTAACAAAAGCAGTTAAGGGTCATACACCGGCACCACTCCTCCCTCATCCCCAAACTTCCCTGCTCTAAACCAAACAATATGTTTTATGCTTTCCTTATTATTTTGTTGTATTGCAATAATGCACTATTAAAAGCATTTCACTGTGTCATGGATTGTAATCTACTACCCTGCAAGCCTTCAATATTCTGGGGGATTCTGTCTGCCTGGGGGATTCTGTCTGCGAATTTACATTCCCTTTTTCTTGCTTCCCCTTTTTTCTCTCTCCCTCTCTTTTTAAAAAGAATTACAGTGCGAGTGGGTTCATTTTTAGCTTTTGCCTTTGAGTTAAATCAGCAGACCTGTCTCCTTCTCACTGAGATCTATTCTGAAGTGCTTAGCTCTTCAGGAGGGTGTTTTTGTTGAAGAAGTCAGAGGGGAAAGAAAATAAACAATCTGTTTTGTTCCCCCTTACAAACTGCAATGTTGGTGAAGCCCTACAGCTAAAGTTTAGATATTGAAAAGGTGACCGGCACTGCCATTGTTAAATCAAGTTGCACAAAACTAGGACAGAACTAGAATTGGGGGTGGCAGACAGAAGCACTCTGGTGCTTTGATCAAATCAGGCTAGCAGCTTAGCTGCTCTACAATGATGCCATGAAAAATTATCCTTGTAGGTAACAGGAAGAATCATAGAATCAGAGAGCTGGAAAGCATCCCACAGGTAATCTAGTCTAGCTCCCTCCCATTATGCAGGATTCATAGTATATGCAGCATCCCTGAAAAATGCCTTCTAAACTTTTGGAATCATAGAGCTGGAAGGAACATATTACAGGTTACCTATTGTAGCATGTAACAAGGGCTGTTTTTATATGTGTGTCAGTCCAAATTAAGCGGCTATTAATGTGGATTAACTAAGGTGATCATGTGAACACTTTAGTCCAATTAATGACCCTGGATTCAAAGTTTAAACCAGGTTCTGGAAATCTAATTTGTAAGAATTTATTTTAATGCAGATTAAGCTCAGTCTGAATTAGTGATCGTGTGAACAGTTAATCCGGACTGAGTCCCAGACGCCATAAAGTGCTGCAGGTAGACATGTCTCCCCTCTAGCCATCCGTATCCCTGTGGTATCCCGCAGTTTTTCCAGCAGTCTCTGCTTGGCATGCCGAATTTAAAATCCACTCTGCTAAGGTGACTGATAATGACCCCTATATTTTGCAAGGTGACTGCTGTATATGTTGCTGTGTACTCCCAGAAATTAGAGCGGAAGAGTACACTGAAATCTGGCTGCACTGCATGATGAGATTTTGCAGTCTTAGAGGGCATTCAGATGTGTGTTTAAATCGCACAGCCGCGGCGGCAGCATCGTGCGATTTAAATCACCGCGCACTTCCAGGTTGGTGTGAATGCACCAACTGCGCACATTTCAGCCTAACGCGAACTGTTGGAGTGCGGTTTTGAAAGCTGCTCCGAGCAGCTTTTAAAACTGCACTCCAACAGTTCGCGTTAGGCTGAATTGGTGCATTCACACCAACCCGGAAGTGCGCAGTGCTTTAAATCGCACGATGCCGCCGCGGCGGCTGTGCGATTTAAACGCACATCTGAATGAGCCCTTACTTGTGACTCCTAATCTGGATTAAAACCTGTTCACACTGCAAATTAGGAGTAAGTCTTATTCCTGATTTTAAATGACCTTGTAAACAGTTAATGCTGACTAATAACCCCAAATTAATGGATCAGGATTAAAAACTAATTCTGATTAACTGTAATTGTGTAAAAACAGCCAAGGTTATGTATTCTCTCAATGACAGTTCCTTAGTCTCTTCCTCTTTCCCCCAGCATGTTGATTAGAACCTTATGCAATCATACCAGAAGAACAATATCTGGAGGGGAGATGTGATAGTTATTCTCTCAGCTTGACTCTCAGTGATCCTGAGTTTGTTTTTCTGTTACAAAAACTTTGTAGTATGAACCATTGTCCTTCCCATTTGAGGAAAATCAGTTCTGGATTTAAGCCTTCAGAAGACAGATAGCTTTCTTGACAAATATTATGGAGGTGCCATAGCAACTCCATAGTTAAAATAGTGCAAATATTTGCACTCACAGAAAGAATTAAACAAACTATTTCTTACGTCTGAATAATGGAGGATCTCTGCATAGCCCCCCACACATTTACATCCTGTCACATGGAGACAGAACAATTTCTCAATTTATTTATTTATTTTTTAAATGTGTCCATGTATTCTCTTAGTGATGATCATTTTAAATGTCCCCTCTTTTAATATATTCCTTAAATGGTGACTATAAGGTGTTTTTAAAAGATTCTCTAGCAAATGAAGTCCTGAAACTTGAGAGATAGAAATGGAATCATTTGTACATTCTCTTAAAATCTATTGGAAACAACTAAAATTTAAAATGCTTATGTTTCAAAGTAAACACTAAACAGGTAGATGGGGCAGTAGAAAAAACACAGCAAGAGGTTAGAACATGACTGACTTAAGCAGGTGGGGCACCAATCATTAGGGTCTATTCAACTGGTTCTTCTCCACGTTTTTCACTCTGCTAAGTTCCTGCAGCTTTACACTGAAAATGGTAAGTTGCAGATGGAGTCCCTGTTTTCTACAACTTTAAGGTTAAAATATCTAATCTTCCGGGTGGCTATTTTGTTGACTTCTTTTATACCAATAGTAGTCTAGACAGAGTGTGGTTGCCATGTCGGCCCCAAATATAGCACAGATGGAGAAAAGGTCATTCAGATGAGATCTTTTATTGGATCGACTTCTTTTGATTATAAGATGCAAGGTTTCAGACCATAAAGGACCCTTCCCCAGGCATGTAAAAAATTAGCATACCAACTGTAATGCTGCAGCAACTTCCTTGAGATAGAATAACCACAGTCATGGTTTTTTTCCACAGTCTATTCACAAGATCGTACCATGGAGAAAACCAAAATTATAGTGGGGGCCGAACATCATATTCCCCATACTGAGGGTGCATGCAAGTTGCATCTGTGCAGTGTGCAGGGGTTAGGATCAACCCCATAAGTCCCACAAAACTATAAACTCAAAGTCTTTGTTGTTTAGAGCGTCCTAATAGAACCCTTAGAACAAAATTAAACAATAGCTACAATTCTGAATGAACTTGTAGAGAAAAAAATATAGGAAAAAACAAGAACATTTGATGACCCATGGATGAACACTTCCCTCCGTTTGACCACTCTGTTTCTGATCGCTCAGTTCTTCTCCTGAAAAGGGACCTGTACAGAACTAAAATTCATAACTTTACTTGAGACAAAAAAAAAAAGGGCTAAATAGAAATAATGGCTTCATGAGTCGCTCCAACAATCTCCAACCCACTGTCTGATTAGAATGTCTTACATTTTTTTCATGTGCGGTCTGACCATTTCATTTCAAGAAGCCACCTCTACATTGGCCACTAACAATCCTATTAGCTTATTTTATAGAAGTTCTTAACTCTGGGCTGGTGGAACCCCTAATGGGCTCACCATCATGATTGAAATTTAATTTCTAAAATGAAAAGCTCAACAATTTAAAAAACCATTTAAAGGCAGAACCATTTTCAAAACAAAACACTTTCTTTTTCAAAACCATTTCACAAAATACATTTCCCCCTAATTTAAACTCCAAAAATCATGAAAATGAATTACAGTTACAATACAAAAAACATTTAACATACAACAAAAATTAAATGCTAAAAAGCATGGAAATTATTTACAGATTTTCTATCTATATTCCATAATTTACCATCAACATTAACGTAACATATGTACTTAATTCCTTACCATACATACTCTTATTATTTATCACTAACTAAAATATCACATTATTACTTTATTGATCATTTTTTTATTATCATATTTCTATGACGAAGTTTTTTCAAACTGCTTTAATTCTGTCCTTTTGCGCAGAATTGCATTGTGTACAACCGATTGTATAAAGTTGTCTACACTAACATTGTCAACAGTTCATTGTATAATGTGTACACAATTTTTATACATGTACATGACAGAGTTAAGGCAATTTGAAAAAATTGTTCATCGAATTACAATAATTAAAAAATGATCAATAAAGAAATAATGGTAGTTTGTTTATTTATTTATTTATTTATTTAATATATTTATATCCCGCCCTTCCTGCAAGCAGCACGGAGCAGCTAGTTTAGTTAGTGATAATTAGAGTAAGTATGTACGGTAAGGAATTAAGTACATGTATTATGTTAGTTGATGGTAAATTATGGAGTATAGATAGAAAATCTGTAAAAAAAATTACCATGCTTTTTGGTGTTTAATTTTTGTTGTAATATATGTTAAATGTTTTTTGAATTGTAATTAATTTTCATGGCTTCTGGAGTTTAAGTTAGGGGAAATGGTTGTAAAATGGTTTTGAAAAGGAAAGTGTTTTGTTTTGAAAATGGTTCTGCCTTTAATGGTTTTTTAAACTGTCAAGGTTTTTGTTTTAGAAAATTTCCTGTTTTTTGGGAATGTGATAAATATAGTAATGAGACTTTCCTGGCATGTCCAGTGGTGTGGGGTGTGTATATCCCCCATGGATCTTAGTGTGTCAGGGGAGACAGGAGTAGCTTCCCACCCATGGTTCTGCCACGCCACTGCTGCCCCCATGAATTTTGGAGGGCTCCCCACACCTAGCTCTGGTTAGTGCCGTGGTGCCCATATCCACTCCGGGGGGGTGGGGGAGTAGCAGTGGGGATTTCTTGGGGGTGTGTGTATGCAGAATGGGGGATTCCCCAGCAATGCCCCTTGCTCCCCCCTTAGGTGTCTCCAACCCCCCTCTCCCAGAAGTCTAAGCTGGGTCCCATGTGGCTGGTTCAGCCCCTCACCCCCAGCTGCAGGGCAGCAAGCCAGCTCCAACACTGATTAAAGGGAAGGCTCACTGCACTCATGCCAGCATGAGTATCAGTGTGGCTGGTTCTCAGAGCCCCCTATGTTT
>QEPC01004580.1:181579-231827 GCA_003113815.1 Sphenodon punctatus
CACAGGTAGCACAAGGCACCCAATAGCAACAAAGGCTGCTTAACTGACAGGGGTCCCCACAGGGCCAGAGCAGAGTCACGGGGGAAGAGACACCAATCCGATGAAGTCACTGGAGAGGGCCGAGGCAGATCCCAACAGCAAGACAACCAGTCCCGGAAGAAAATGCACAGCCAGTGTGGGAATCAAGCCCCGATCCACGTACAGCTGATGTAGCCCTCCCCCCCACCCCCAACCAGGGAAAGCCGGGTGTTGCGTGCATGAGAACCCCAGACAAACAGTCATGGAGGCATCATAGGGGGTGGGGTGGGGGCAGGTCACAGACACAGGCAGGGAGCCGGCTGAGCAAGGGATGCAAAAGTCCACGGTGAACCCCAGTACAGCTGTCAGACAGCATCAACCAGCAACACTGGGGTCTGGGTCACAGGAATGAACCCCATAGTTACAGATGGTCATGGGGTGCCACACAGAAGGCCTGGGGGTGCAGGCAAACCGACACAGCCGAGCGGAAGGGAGGCAAAAGATGGAGCCAGGACAGCAGCGGACCCAGAATGGGAACGATGGAGTGGGTCAAAAGACAGAATAACCAGGGAGGTGCAGGGAGCACATGGTGGAGATAACATCCAAGACACATATGACCCAGGGGGGAGCTACAACCAGCTGCATGGGGTCACAAAGGGGGGGCGGGACAGGGTGGCCCGACAGATTAACGTAGTGGGGCCACTGCAACATTCCCCGCCGACAGCCCATTCATGCCATGTGGTGGGAAACAAGATAGTAGGCCTCAAAAGGATCGGGACCGGTGAGCCCAACCTGAACATCAGCACGGGACCACACATCAGACAGTGCCAACAGCTCGGGTCCTGTGGGATCAGACAAGGCATAGTCAGCCGCAGGGGGCCATGCCAGCTGTCCAAGCTCCAAGAGGGGTAATAAGCAGCCCCACACAAACACTGGTAGTCATGGGCCCCAAGGATGCAGCAGAAGAAGGAAACAGCCAGGGCAGAGCCTCCCTCCGCCAGGCAGGTCTGGAAGCCAGACAAGGCACATAAAGATAGAGCTGACACCATCTCTGCCGCAGACCATGGCACATGTAAACCCCTCAACTCCGGAATGCACCCATCCGAAAAGGGACAGAGGCCCAGCTCCTCTTGCAAGTGCTGGCCACATATCCAAAACGGTGACGGCCCAAGCTCAGACACAAATAGGCATCAGGGAGGGTAACTGGGGAGCACAGGAGCAGTTGCACGGGCTGGGAATGCCACAGGTCAGCTAGAGCCATGGTCTCCCTGTAGGTCCAGCAATGCAGACCAGCTGCGGACCTGCAGAGCGGGAGCTTTGAGGCAGCATTACTGGCCATGGTGCAGCTGGCAGAGGGTTTGTATAGCAAGGAAAGAGGGGCCCCACAAACCAAAGTAGGGAGAGGAGGCAACCAGGGGAGCTCCAAGGACACACGATAAAGGTACAGGAAGCACTATGGGCAGGCTAGGAAGTGATGCATGGGGAGCGGACACAGCACAGCTGCAGGAACCGAAACCTGGGGATGGCTGACATACAGACAGCAGTGTTACACAGACAGCATACAGACAAACACACACCACCCTAACATAGCGACCTACATGCCTGAGGCAAAGCCTCGCCCCCACCCCCCGCTATTCACCAGAACACCTAAGAGCTGATATACGGAGAGCACCACAATACCTGCTTGCCAGTGGTAACAGGGAGCCCAAGATGTACACGTGGGGCCCTCCCAGTACAGCGGCCCTGTACCATTCAGAACACCTGTTAATGCATAACCCACCAGAAATAGCCAGTGCACCACAGTACATGGCCCAATGGACGGCCGCTGGCAGATGGGCGTGTGCCGGCTACAGCCCAATTAGAGTGAGCCACAACCTGCAGCACATCGGCACTTGCATGCCTCTGAGCAGTGTGTATGACAACGCCCTTTGCATTTGAGGCATATTCCTGCTCACTCCCTCGCTGTTACTCGGCATGGATGCTAACCAATGGGGTGCCCGTTGGCTCTTACTGGAGATCATCACTGAGTGGTACCGTCAGCACACTGAGCTCCCACGGGTCACCATGGAGCTGCTCAAACTGTACACTGGGGTCTGGGAATGCCTGATCCTCTTCACTGCAACCAGCCTGCTCGCCCACCACAGGCGCCGCCACATCTAGGCCATGCGCACGGCACTCAGGCTGTCCGGGGTTTACCGCAGGGCCGTGCTGATTGCACGCACCTGTCCAGCAGCCCTCAGGGAAGCAGCTGCTTGCCACTATTGAAGGAAGGCAGCCCTCCTCAGCGCTGTCATGCCATGCCCACCAAATGGGTCATGTCCAGGGCCCAGCAATGGTGGGTGGGGACCCTGACAAGGTGGGAACGATGCTGCTGGGTGGGTCCACTTCAGGATGGACCGACATACCCTCCTGCAAGTAGCAGAGCTCCTGCTGTCCTGGCTGGAGCAGATGCACAACCCCATGCACTCCCCCATACCCGTCATGCAGCGGGTGGGCATAGCCGTCTGGGCCCTGGCCACCCTGTATTCCTGCCACTCTGTGGCACAACACTTTGGTGTGGGCCTGAAAACCGTCTCCTACACAAGATTGTGGCAATGGAATTTTGAATAAAGTAAACAAAGTATTAAGTATGGATATTCATTAGAAGGTAACTGTGGGAGCACTGTGTTAGCAACCCAGGAGCTGTCCTTGTTACCTGTGGTGGTCCTCGCCAGGAGCTGTCCTTGTTATCTGTGGTGGTGAGGAATTATGGCCCCAGACCCATGACGGTGGGTCCTGGGGCTAGAGTGGCAGCTTCTAGATATTGGCCACAGCCCTCCCTGCCAGTAACCTGGTCCCAGAACCCTGGCAGTGGGTCCTGGGGCTGGAGTGGCTGTTTCTTGATGCTTTGGAAAATCGGCTCTCTGTGCAAGGAATGATGGTCCCGGACCCATGACGGTGAGTCCTGGGGCTAAGGTGGAAGCTTCTAGGTATTGGCCACAGTCCCCCCTGCCTGTAACTTGGCCCCAGAACCCTGGCGGTGGGTCCTGGGGCTGAAGTGGCTGTTTCTTGATGCTTTGGAAAATCGGCTCTCTGTGCGAGGAATAATTTCCCTAGACCCATAACGGTGGGCCCTGGGGCTAGAAGAGTGGCAGCTTGTAGATATTGGCCACAGCCCTCCCTGCCAGTAACATAGGTCCCAGAACCTTGGCGGTGGGTCCTGGGGCTGGAGTGGCTGTTTCTTGATGCTTTGGAAAATTGGCTCTCTGTGTGAGGAATGATGGCCCCAGACCCATGATGGTGAGTCCTGGGGCTAAGGTGGCAGCTTCTAGGTATTGGCCACAGCCCTCCCTGTCTGTAACTTGGCCCCAGAACCCTGATGGCGGGTTCTGGGGCTGGAGTGGCTGTTTCTTGATGCTTTGGAAAATTGGCTCTCTGTGCGAGGAATGATGGCCCCAGACCCATGATGGTGGGTCCTGGGGCTAGAAGAGTGGCAGCTTGTAGATATTGGCCACAGCCCTCCCTGTCTGTAACTTGGCCCCAGAACCCTGGCAGCCGGTCCTGAGGCTGGAGTGGCTGTTTCTTGATTCAGTTGAAAGACATTGCCTCTGTGCAAGGAATGATGGCCCCGGACGTATGATGGTGGGTCCTGGGGCTAGAAGAGTGGCAGCTTCTGGATATTGGCCACAGCCCTCCCTGCCTGTAACTTGGCTCCTGAACCCTGATGGTGGATCCTGGAGATGGAGTGGCTGTTTCTTGATGCAGTTGAATGATGAATCTCTGTGAGTGGAATGCTGGGCCCCAGAACCCGTGGCACTGACAGCATGGGCGATATTGGCAGCAGCATCAGACATTGGATTGCTGGGGTGCAGAACCCATGGCACGGACAGCAGAGGCAGCATTGGCAGCAGACACTGGATTTCCCAAAGGCAGAATTGACAGCTTGGTGCAGACATTGGATTGCCAATTTGCCTGGGCACAGGACCCGTGGCACGGACAGCAGAGGCAGCATTGGCAGTAGCAGCAGCAGACATTGGGTTGCCAGGGCACAGAACCCGTGGAACAGCAGAGACAGAAGCAGCAGGATTTGCCTGTACAGAGCACCCATGCAGCCAGGATGGTTAGATTTGCCAGGAAATAGCTCCCATACAGCAGCAGACATCAGCAGCAGGATTGTGTGGGCACATTTGGATTGGCCAGGGCAGAGCACCCATGGACCAGCGGACAGCAGCGACGGGATTACCAGACGAGTGGTGCACATCACCCAGGGTTGCCAGGGTAGGCAGACAGGCACTGTGTCATGATAGGCAGGCAGACTGAGGCAGGCTTTGATCCAGGCCACCTGGGCGGATGGGTGGGCATCATGATATGAGAGGCAGGCAGACTGAGGCAGACTTTGATCTAGACCACCTGGGCAGGTGGGCGGACTGGCAAACAGCGCAACATGAGGAGAAGGCAGGCAGACTGAGGCAGGGTTCAAGCTTTGCAACCTGGGCGGGCAGGCAGCGTGGTATGAAAGGCAGTACGGAAGGTGGGCTTGGGCAGGCTTTAAGCTAGGCAACCTGGGTGGGCAGACAGGCACCTTGGCATGGGAGGCAGGAAGGCGGACTGAGGCATACTTTGAGCTTGACGGCAAGCTGGACGGGCAGACAGGCAGTGTGGCATGAGAGGCAGTAGGGCAGGCTGGCTGGGACATTGGCAGCAGACACTCAGATAGGCTAGCAAAGACTGTGCGTGTGCAACACAAGAGAGAGAGAGCCAGTCAGCGTCACATAGGCGGGCCGAGATCATGTAGCTAGCCATAGGCTGGCTGGCAGGCTTACAGTTTGTTTCCCAATGCCACCCTATGTCATGAGGTCAGTCAGATAAGGCGGCCAAGGCTGTCTAGTATGCGTGAGAGAGAGAGAGAGGCAGAGACAGAGGAAGGGCAGGTGCCAGGCATTGGGAGGGAGGGACAGCACCTCAGCAGCACAGGAGCAGTAGCCCTAACCCAGGCTGAGGCAGAGGTGGAGGAGCCCCATCCCCAGATTGACCCTGGCATAGGATGGCGTGTGCCACTGCACCATCACTCCTTGTCCAGGGGCTGCTTGGGGAATCCCAGCAGCAGAAGGTTCACCTTCAGGAACAGCAACTGCTCCACCAACTTGGCCCCCAGTCTCAGGTGCTGCGGGGAGCAAATGTCCCCCGCCATGGAGAACACCCTCTCGCTGGGGACACTGGTTGGTAGGCAGGACAGGATACCCTTGGCCAATTTCGACAGGACTGGCCACACGTTGGCCTTGCCAGCCCAGTAGGCCAAGGGATCGCTGCTGAGATCAATGCATGGCTCCACCTCCGGGTAGGTCTCCACTGCTGCTGAGGTGCCATCATACTCCCTCTGGTAGCTCTGGGTGGGCATCACCTGCCCCACTGCCCTCAGCCTCGCTGCTTCCCTTTTGTGCTGGGCCTCATGCTCCCCAGAGTGGACTTCACACAGGAGGAGCTGCTGGCACTAGTAGGAGTCCTGCTTCTGCCGCTCATCCTGCTGCTGGTGCAGCTGCTACTGCTAGGGCTGGGGGCAGGGATAGACCCAGATGGCTGGAAGGGGTCGCTGCTGCTCCCACTCCCACCATCCCCAGGGGTGTCCTGCTGCATGGCCCGCTCTGCCGTCCGGACCTTCTGCCCCAGCGTATCCTTCCAGAGGCCATAGACAGCTGTCTCGTGTGCCATGCTGCCCTTGATCCTGGGGTCTAGCATGGTTGCCAGGACATAATCCTCCCGGCGCAGGAGCTCATCAAAGCACGCACTTCGGTTTCCGTGCCAGGTCAAGCGCCTCATCAGAGACCTTCCTGCCCAGAGGGCCACCATCCTGCCCCCCGAGAATCTCGTCCAGGCTCCTCTTGAGACTATGGACCAGCAGGGTCACCTTGCTGAGTGTGGCGGTAGAGCTGCTCATGGTCTCCGTCACGGCCAGGAACGGTCTGAGAACAAAGACTGTGTGAGCTAGCATCTCACATTCCTCCCTGTTGTACCCTGGAGGTGCCTCAATGTCTGTCTCCAGTTCCACCTGACGCAGGGCAGCTTTCTACTCAAGAAGCCGTTTGAGCATCAGGAAGGTGGAATTCCACCTGGTGGAGACATCTTGGATGAGTGTGTGCACCAGGAACCCTTGCTTGGCCTGCTTCTCCCGGAGGAGCTCAANCTGTAACTTGGCCCCAGAACCCTGGCAGCCGGTCCTGAGGCTGGAGTGGCTGTTTCTTGATTCAGTTGAAAGACATTGCCTCTGTGCAAGGAATGATGGCCCCGGACGTATGATGGTGGGTCCTGGGGCTAGAAGAGTGGCAGCTTCTGGATATTGGCCACAGCCCTCCCTGCCTGTAACTTGGCTCCTGAACCCTGATGGTGGATCCTGGAGATGGAGTGGCTGTTTCTTGATGCAGTTGAATGATGAATCTCTGTGAGTGGAATGCTGGGCCCCAGAACCCGTGGCACTGACAGCATGGGCGATATTGGCAGCAGCATCAGACATTGGATTGCTGGGGTGCAGAACCCATGGCACGGACAGCAGAGGCAGCATTGGCAGCAGACACTGGATTTCCCAAAGGCAGAATTGACAGCTTGGTGCAGACATTGGATTGCCAATTTGCCTGGGCACAGGACCCGTGGCACGGACAGCAGAGGCAGCATTGGCAGTAGCAGCAGCAGACATTGGGTTGCCAGGGCACAGAACCCGTGGAACAGCAGAGACAGAAGCAGCAGGATTTGCCTGTACAGAGCACCCATGCAGCCAGGATGGTTAGATTTGCCAGGAAATAGCTCCCATACAGCAGCAGACATCAGCAGCAGGATTGTGTGGGCACATTTGGATTGGCCAGGGCAGAGCACCCATGGACCAGCGGACAGCAGCGACGGGATTACCAGACGAGTGGTGCACATCACCCAGGGTTGCCAGGGTAGGCAGACAGGCACTGTGTCATGATAGGCAGGCAGACTGAGGCAGGCTTTGATCCAGGCCACCTGGGCGGATGGGTGGGCATCATGATATGAGAGGCAGGCAGACTGAGGCAGACTTTGATCTAGACCACCTGGGCAGGTGGGCGGACTGGCAAACAGCGCAACATGAGGAGAAGGCAGGCAGACTGAGGCAGGGTTCAAGCTTTGCAACCTGGGCGGGCAGGCAGCGTGGTATGAAAGGCAGTACGGAAGGTGGGCTTGGGCAGGCTTTAAGCTAGGCAACCTGGGTGGGCAGACAGGCACCTTGGCATGGGAGGCAGGAAGGCGGACTGAGGCATACTTTGAGCTTGACGGCAAGCTGGACGGGCAGACAGGCAGTGTGGCATGAGAGGCAGTAGGGCAGGCTGGCTGGGACATTGGCAGTAGACACTCAGATAGGCTAGCAAAGACTGTGCGTGTGCAACACAAGAGAGAGAGAGCCAGTCAGCGTCACATAGGCGGGCCGAGATCATGTAGCTAGCCATAGGCTGGCTGGCAGGCTTACAGTTTGTTTCCCAATGCCACCCTATGTCATGAGGTCAGTCAGATAAGGCGGCCAAGGCTGTCTAGTATGCGTGAGAGAGAGAGAGAGGCAGAGACAGAGGAAGGGCAGGTGCCAGGCATTGGGAGGGAGGGACAGCACCTCAGCAGCACAGGAGCAGTAGCCCTAACCCAGGCTGAGGCAGAGGTGGAGGAGCCCCATCCCCAGATTGACCCTGGCATAGGATGGCGTGTGCCACTGCACCATCACTCCTTGTCCAGGGGCTGCTTGGGGAATCCCAGCAGCAGAAGGTTCACCTTCAGGAACAGCAACTGCTCCACCAACTTGGCCCCCAGTCTCAGGTGCTGCGGGGAGCAAATGTCCCCCGCCATGGAGAACACCCTCTCGCTGGGGACACTGGTTGGTAGGCAGGACAGGATACCCTTGGCCAATTTCGACAGGACTGGCCACACGTTGGCCTTGCCAGCCCAGTAGGCCAAGGGATCGCTGCTGAGATCAATGCATGGCTCCACCTCCGGGTAGGTCTCCACTGCTGCTGAGGTGCCATCATACTCCCTCTGGTAGCTCTGGGTGGGCATCACCTGCCCCACTGCCCTCAGCCTCGCTGCTTCCCTTTTGTGCTGGGCCTCATGCTCCCCAGAGTGGACTTCACACAGGAGGAGCTGCTGGCACTAGTAGGAGTCCTGCTTCTGCCGCTCATCCTGCTGCTGGTGCAGCTGCTACTGCTAGGGCTGGGGGCAGGGATAGACCCAGATGGCTGGAAGGGGTCGCTGCTGCTCCCACTCCCACCATCCCCAGGGGTGTCCTGCTGCATGGCCCGCTCTGCCGTCCAGACCTTCTGCCCCAGCGTATCCTTCCAGAGGCCATAGACAGCTGTCTCGTGTGCCATGCTGCCCTTGATCCTGGGGTCTAGCATGGTTGCCAGGACATAATCCTCCCGGCGCAGGAGCTCATCAAAGCACGCACTTCGGTTTCCGTGCCAGGTCAAGCGCCTCATCAGAGACCTTCCTGCCCAGAGGGCCACCATCCTGCCCCCCGAGAATCTCGTCCAGGCTCCTCTTGAGACTATGGACCAGCAGGGTCACCTTGCTGAGTGTGGCGGTAGAGCTGCTCATGGTCTCCGTCACGGCCAGGAACGGTCTGAGAACAAAGACTGTGTGAGCTAGCATCTCACATTCCTCCCTGTTGTACCCTGGAGGTGCCTCAATGTCTGTCTCCAGTTCCACCTGACGCAGGGCAGCTTTCTACTCAAGAAGCCGTTTGAGCATCAGGAAGGTGGAATTCCACCTGGTGGAGACATCTTGGATGAGTGTGTGCACCAGGAACCCTTGCTTGGCCTGCTTCTCCCGGAGGAGCTCAATGCCCTTCACGCTGCGGTTGAAGAACCCCACCAGCTTCCTCCCCCATTTGACCAGGGAGCTAAGGGTGCTTGGTCCAATCCCCTTCTCCCCCAAGCCCTGAGTGTCCTTCACCACAAGACTGAGGGTGTGTGCGGCGCAAGGGATGCTTGTGAAGCCCCCGTCACGGACAAACTTTTTGATATTGGCCACGTTGTGCATGACCACACACCCCTTGGTGAAGGCCATGCCTGGCGTGACCCACTCCTTCACCATGGTGGCCAGGGCTGCCTCGAGGTTCCTTGAGGTGTGGGAGCTGTCCATGACTTGTGTCTGAAGCAGGGCCCATCTATACCCTGCTTCAGGATCTCTCCTGCCACTGCCAAGTGTTGCCTCTGGGTCCTGCCACCTGTGTGCAATCACTGCCAGGTAGACATGCTGGGCATTCCTGGAGGACGACAGGTCAGTGGTGAAGTGGACCGTGGCCCCCCCATCCCCTGCCAGCTGCTCCCTCACCTGCTCCTTCAAAGCCCTGTAGAGCTGTGGCACCACAGTCCGACTCATGGTGGAGCAGTAAGGCAGCTTAAAGTTGGGGTTCAGGAATCCAATCAGCTACTGGAAGCCCTTGTCCTCCACAATTGACAAGGGCTGGCCATCCAGGGCTATCATTTCTGGCAACAGGCACTTCGCTTTCTCTTGGAAGCAAGTGCCACGGTGCCCTGCCCAGTGGCGTAGCTACCATGGTGTGGGGGGCACATTTGCACCCGGGCCCTGCCCTGGGGGGGGCCATAGGCAGGGCCGTCCCCCTCACCTGCAGCGGCGGTGGCAGGAGCGGGAGGGGTGAGGGAGGCGGCAGGGAAAAGAGCCCACTGCAATCTGCACCGGCTGCCGGCTCCTCCGCACTGCGTCTCCCTCGCCCCTCCTGCTGCCGCCACCACCAGATGAGAATGCAGTCTATGTTCTTCTGCTGCCTCGCCTTCCCTCCCTGGCTCCAGTCCCTATCCCTCACCTGCCTCTGCCTCCTAGTAGCTGCAGCAGCAACAGCAACAGTGGGACACAGATCAGGGAGATAAAGCTATTTGTTTACAAACAGATCCTGCCCATGTGCTGATCAGAAGGTAAAGAAGGTTCTTCGAGATGGCTCCTAACATTCTCACACCTGGGTTGTGCATGCTCACCCTATTCAAATAATAGACCACATGATGGTCTGGAGCTCCTCTAGTATAAAAACACTCTCCCCCTCAGAATGACAGTTCCTTCCAACCCTTTCTAGAAATATAAGGAAAAAATTCCATGCGGGGCTGGAAGGGTGGGTGTTGTGAGAATGTTTGCAGCCATCTCAAAGAACCTTGTTTACAAGGTAGCAACCTTCTGTTCGTCTTCGAGTGGCTCCTCACATGCTATTTTTACGTGGCTCCGCCGGGTGGGGGAGGTCCGTGGGCATGTCAGTGCATGGACAGGGCATGCACCCGGCTGCACATGCATCCCCACTCACCCCCTTCTCATCCACACCCACGGAGTAACCACCGTTTCCCCCAGTTGCTCCATGCGTGGGGATGAGTGGGAATGCGTGTTAGGCGGACGTGCATGCACCCCCACACACCATGGGTGCGTGCACCACATTATTCACACAGGGCTCCCCCACCCATGAACACACAGAAATCTGCGTGTTCATGGGTGGGAGAGGCCCTTGTAAAAAGGCCCACATTCTCACAACTGTCTTACTTATGCTATCTTAGGTAGGAATTTAGGATGTAAAGCAATATATATTCTATCTTGGAAAATAAATCTGCAAATATGGTTCTGAGATTATTATGGCTGCTATTTCACTAACTTTTCTAAATGAAGTTATTGTTAACAGGAATACTGTCTTTAAACCCACACCCCATAACCAGTTCATTTGCGCCCCCCAAATAATTAATTCATGCTGCCCTGGGGGCACAAATTAAATGGTTATGGGTGAGAGCAGCATGAACTGATTATGGGGGCACAACTGAACTGGTGAATCAGTGTGAATTGATTATAAGGGGGCAGGTGCGCAAATGAACTGGTTATTGGGTGGGGGCAGCATGAACTGATTATGAGGCACAACTGAACTATATATATATATATATACACACACAGGCATAATGCACTTAATAAGCCAGCTGCATTTTGGGTGTCTGGTGTGTGTGATAGCGGCACCTCTGGACTGGTTGCACTGCATGCGTGCACAAGGCACAGGCAGCACCGGCAGCACCGGCAGCAAGAAGCAACAGGCCCTGGAGGCCAGACTGGCTAAGCTCACTCCCCTCCCCCAGTAAGGCAGTGGACGCAGTCAGTCTCCTGTGCCTGCCTCACTACCTGCCCGGCTGCCCCTACAGTGGAACCACTCCTGGGGAGTGGTGGTAGATGCTCGGCTGGGGAGGTGGGAAGCATTGGGAGGCCATGCTTGTCTATGGCCACAGTTATAACTCCTAGCCGCTGGATTTTGTATATTTAGAAGCTNCATAACGTTCCGCATGGCACTGAGACAGATGCCAGGGATGGGCAGGCCCTCCCCCTCCCTTAAGCCCCGCCCACTTTGGGTTTTCAGAGTGCACACACGTGCTTTGCACGCGTGCACATAGGTGCCCATAACTAAGGCTTGAGCCCGGGCCCTTCTCAACCTTGCTACGCCCCACCATGGCACTGAGACAGATGCCAGGGATGGGCAGGCCCTCCCCCTCCCTTAAGCCCCGCCCACTTTGGGTTTTCAGAGTGCGCACACGTGCTTTGCACGCGTGCACATGAGGGGCCCATAACTGAGGCTTGAGCCCAGGCCCTTCTCAACCTTGCTACACCCCTGGCTTCAACGTAGGAACTGCATCCATGGGCCCAACGCAAGAACTGTAAAGGAGCCAAATAAAAAACAGTGATGGCCCAGATTTGGCTCAGAGGCCAGTGGTTTCCCATTCCTGCTCTAGAAGTTGCTTCCTTATCCATTTACTTATGTTTAAGTGGTTTCAGTAAGACAGGTTTTGTGTTACTTGTTTTTTTAAAAAGTGAGTTTTCTCCTCCCTTTTCTCTTGTAAGTGTAAATGCTTTGTTGTGCATACACTGTGAACTTATACAGCAGACCTTCAGCTCCCTTAACATTTTTGAAAATCTCCCAAGGCACAATTAGGACTTAAACACAGTTATCCTGTTTAAATAAAAACATCTTGTAGCATGGAGTCTCCAGTGACATTTCCTTTGTTAAATACTTTCACTTCCATCCAGCTTAAAACTAATCCTCCATTCACCAAAAATGTTTAATTTTGTCTAAAATCTCCATCTGGAAACCATAAATTTAGAATCTGGATGGGTCTTTGTTAGATATGGCCTCTCTGCAATATTTGTACAGTCCACTATATATAACACTGCAGGAAGCCTGGTTGGTATGTTGTGCAATAATGTTCTACCACTGGCACTAGTATTATTCCGAATTCTACACCCACATGACTGCATCAGACTGTTAAAAACTCTGTTTGCTATTTTTATTTCTACTTTTCTAATATAGAGCCTAGCCAGGGGTTAAATTTCATTCATTCAGTCAGTCACATTTTTATCCTGCCCATTCCCTCAAGGCTCAGAGCAGGTTATAACACACAAAATAATTCCAAATAAAATAAGTAAGAACACAGAACAGGTAAAATCCACAACACCGCAAACCTACCCCTGCCTGGCGAAACAAGAAGGTCTTACATTGGGTGATTTCAGACGTGATGGGGCACTTATTGGCCCTGTCACGGAATCACCTTTTGATTCCCCGCCGGAATCAAAACGGCCCAACAACAGACGAGCCGACTGATTCTGGCGGGGAATCTGGGAAGGGGGCGGGGCTGCATGGCACAACATGTGGCCGCACAACCCCGCCCCCCCATGCTGCCCCAGCAGCCTGCCCTTCTGGAGACGGGCGGGCGCAGCGGCCAATTCAGCTGCTGCGCCCAATTCTGTCCCGGGGTCTGGGCCACAGCCTGGAATCGGCGGCAGTAATGGACGTTACCATCCACCGATTCCGGACCGTGGTTCAATTAACCACGCTTTCGGAGATGGTGCCCAGATCATCCTTGAAAGCGTGGTTATTTTGCTCACCACCGGTGGTTCACCATGGTGAACATCTGGTGGCGAGCAACCAGATGTTACGGGACCATCCGCCACCACAGGGGATTGTCCGTGGTTGACTGTGATCTCATAATGTCTGAAAATACCCATTGCCTCTGGAAGATGAGTAGGCTTGGGGTTAGACGAACCTCCAAAGAAAGTGAGTTCCATAATTCTGGGTCAGACACTGAAAGCACTTTGTGTATGTCCTTGTTGTAAAAACTTGATGGGCAGAAGGTCCTGGTAGAGGGTGCTCCTGGCTGACCTCGGAGGCTGCAATGGGACTTGAGGAGAGAGGTGATCTTTCAGATATTTGGCCCTGTACGTTCTGTAACAGAGTAAGATAAATTGTTCTGGGTTTTGTTTGAATTGAAATCGTTGCTTAGTTACTGTGTATAGTTTTTTGTTGTTGTGTTTTTAAAAAAATACATTAGTAGTAGTTTAGGCTGCAGAAAAACAGTGTTTTTTGTCGCTGGATATAGTACTTTCACAGGCAAGGGGCTTATTCAACTGTTGCTCATTAGCAGTTGGGGCTTAGCAGTTATGGAATGTCGGTTGGGGGTGACAGTTGACTCTGAGGCAAAAGGAGCTGAGGCTCTGAGGAAAGAAGTCCCGGCAGCTGGAGGGAATACTTTTCTACAGTGTACAGGCCACAGAGTGTTGGAGACAGACCCAACCCAACATGATACGGTATCATGTATAGGGACCCTCAAGCCTCTCAAAACCAGAGGAAAGAGCTGTGGGCGTGACTGTTTTGAATTAATTGAACTGTGATAAGTAAGCCTAATGTGTGAACCCTTGGAAAGTTTTAGGAGGTTATAGTTTTAGCCCTTTGTGTTTATTAATCTCTATCATCGCATGATTCCCCACTTCTTGTTTTATTTCCTTTTCCCTAAATGCCTTATTCATTATGTGTTTGTTTGTTTTCTCTCAATCTGAATACTGGGAAGATCTTTCTCTCTCAGTGAACTGAAGTAACTTACACTACTCAAGAACCTCAAATGCGAAAGGACAGATCCTCCCCGTTGTACCACAGACTCATAGGCGTATTTAGACATAACAAAGATCCGGTGTCAAAACCCCATAGCACATGTTTGGACACTGTGTGTAGGCACCATAGCAATCCCAACACCAATTTGACCACCCGTTGAACACGCAGTGTGAACACTATTGCATCACAAAGACAATTTGCATGTTTTGGCTGAACACATGGCGTGGTGTGTTAGCAGGTACAACACGGAGAATAAAGTGGCAATGCTTGTGTGCTGAGATCAGATGGTGAGCAAAACACCAATTTGCCCCAAGATGAGCTGTGTGTCTAAGCAGCACCATATGTTGAACAAAGGGCCAAACCGGTGTTCATATCAAGGTTAAAATGCACATTCAGACACCCGTTGACGTTATGTCTAAAGACACCCATAGTCACTTTAGCCTGTGAATGCTGAGGAAAAGCATTGTTAGCTACCAGTGCTACTTGGAGTTCTAAAAAGAAACCATGCATTAAGGAGAATCCTTCAATATTTTGGAGAATCTAGCTCCAATGGGAGCATTCACAGATAGAGAAGTTAATATTACAGTAGAACTTCACCTATCCAGTCCTCTTTAATTGAAATTCTTCCTTATTCTGGGATTGCTTTCTGTCCCACCCTACTGTTGTGGGAGACAAAGAATGGATTCAGCCACATGAGGAGTTATCTCACTTTGGGAAGCCTTAGTTATCCTACTTTAGGCAATGTTACCATGCGATGCAGTGGATCATATGCTGGGTGGCCACCAGATATTCACCCCACGGTGGGGTGGGGTGGGCAGCCAGGTACTAAACAATGCATCCTCTGAAAATGGCCAAGGACGCAGAGCGTAGTAAGGTTGCCCAAAGTGGGATAAGGCTGCCCAAACTGGGTTAATGGGCCAACCTCCTATGTGACTGGGCGGTGCTGCTCCACCTCATGGCGAGTTCTGCCAGCAACATAGAGCTGCAGGCTAAAGGCCCAAAGTGGACAGAAAAGAGATCACATCATGCCTCCAGTTCTCTCAAGCTGGCCCCAGCACCATTAAATGGGCCACATGGCAAATTGAAATCCACTTTGGGTGAGCAAAGATCGTTTAGCAGCAAGTGCCCAACACCCACCCACCCACACACCCCAATGGATCAAATGACTTGGAGGAACTTCCACAGGGCAATAATGGCACGTGAAGATAGCCATTATCTTCATCTTCCCTGTGTCAGGGGTGGGGGTCCTGACACAGATGCCCAATGGTAGCTACAACTCGGGTATGTGTCCATTATATTGTTTTGACAACCATCAACTAGCAGTGTCATCCCTGGGACATCAGCGGGACCCCAGATCCACACCATGCCTCAAGCAGTCCCTTGAGCCGCACGTCAGAGGGAAGCTGTCTGGATGGAGGAGGAGACCCGGGTGCCCATCAATGTGTGGGGGAAGAGTGGGTGCAGTTCGAGCTACTGCAATGAGGAGGTTTCCAAGGGCCTTGTTGAGCACATAAGGGTGCTCGGATATGACTGCAAAATGGGGGCAGTGCTGGCAGAGGGCCAAGGACCTGAATTGGGGGTACAAGGAGGTTAAGGAGATGAACAAGCAGACTGGTCATAGTTGGAGAACAATACCCTATATGGAGGCCTTTGACACCTTCCTTTACATGTGAGGGTAAATCGTTGCCTCATGCATTGTGGCCATTGGCCTCCACACTGGCCAGGTGTATGTGGACACACCACCTGCACTGCCTGGCCATGATGTCCCCACTCCAACTGCACCCACTTCACTCCCCTCCCCCCACAGTGTCCAGTCCCTCCCAGGAGGAGCCCTTGCTGCCCTGCCCCCCACCCTGGGTCTGACTCGGAGGACTCCAGTGCCACACATGTGACCCTTGGCCTCTACCCCTCGACCCAGAGAGCCAGACTGAGGTCCAGGAGCAAGTGGGTGAGGAGGAGGGGAGACAGAACACAGAGTCTCTGGAAATCATGCCAACTGAGGGGTCCAGTAAGTGAAGGCACCGGGAGGGAGAGAGATTGAGATCCCTGAGGGAGGAACTGAGGAAGGCCATTCACAAATGGGAATGTCTTTCTTCACTGTGTCCATAGGGAGCCAGGACAGTGAGGGGGAGTTGGAGGAACAGCCCTAGAATGATGAGGCAGCTCACAGTAATGGTAGGCATGACCAGAGGCAGCATGGGGAGGATGTTGGGAATCAAGTGACAAGCAGGTGCCTGGGGAGTATAGGGGCAACAGTAGGTGCAGAGGCAGCAGGCGCAAGGACCAGAGTGGGTAGATGGGATAGAATGGGGTGACCTGAACCAATGCCTATCTTGTCCTTCCTACTATAGGTCCACCAGTGCAACAGGCGCCAGATCTGGCACTACCAGCCCTGGTGGCCCAGTAGAAATGGGCACAGCAGGCACAGACTCAGTAGCGCAAGAAGGATCTGGTGTGGCAGCTGCTGGATGAGACCACCTGGTGGGTGGATGAGATAAGGGAATGCAGTCCTCTTGCTAGCCCAGGAGTACTGCTGTTTCTTGTGGCAGAATGCCACGGAACTGAGCTGCTAAGGCATGCTTGGAACACCACCAGGAGTATCACCAGTGGGACTGGCCTGCTGAAGAGGTCAGTTAGCATGCAGTGCACCCTCCTCATCCATGTGGGAACCACCTCTGCTGTAGCCATCACAATGGCTCTGGAACAGGTTCAACCACCCCAGCCCCTTCTGCACCTCCCCCTCCCGGTAGTGCTCCAACTGGGATCCATATGCCTGACCCAGTACCACCAGAAGCCTGTCCCATCCCGCCCTACCCAAGCACCCACTAGTGGCAGTAGTGCCCCGCCGTGCACAGTCCCACCTCTGGCATCTCTCACCAAGCCCAAGTAGGAGGAGGTGGCAGCAGAGGAGGAGGCGTCACATGCCCCAAAGAAACCAAGGCCTCCTGGGGGAAAGGAGAGGGTTGGGGAGGGGGAGATGTCACAATTACATAAAGGGTGGGGCTATGTTGGAAAGGAGGTTTGTTTAAGGCACACACACCCCTTTCCACAGAGTGCCATGACATGTTGGGCCTGGATTTGGACCAGGCTCAAATTTTCGGTTTACTTTTAGTCAAGATACTGGGACATTGTTGAAATGGCATGGGTGAGGAGAAACTGTATAAGCTAGCATCTTTTTTCTTTTTTTCTTTTTTTTTTAACATGCTAGCTCTCTCTCTTACTGCTGGGACTCTGCATCACACTAGCAAAATTACAGTCTCAGAACATTAGCAATTCTCTGAAATGATGCAAACGGGAAAAGAGCCAATACTTTCTTGATTACCTAGACTATGAGGGAAAGCTATCAGATTCTTGATCTCTGAATGGTGACAGCAGAAGGTCTTGATTGCTGGCTGTGGATTGCTTTTGTCCCAATCAAGGGAGTATGCCAGCAGACTTTCCATTCTTTGAAGACTCTCTGGAGGGTTCACTCAATCCCACGCTATTTCTCATCAAGTCTAGTAAAACCTCTCCTCCCCTTTCCTGGATAAGAGATAGGAAATTCTCAATGACCAAGAGAAAGAGACGCAAGTCACCTAGAAAATCCCATATATCAGGTAGAATAACAGATTCTGCTACAGGAGCACATGGTCCCTAGGGATGTGCGAACAGAACCGAGTTCGGAAATTGGTTTGAAAATAGAGTTCGGTTCAAAAGTTCAGTCAACCGAACTATTCAAGTTCAGTCGAATTCCGAACCGAGTTCGTACATTCAAAACCGGGTTTTTTGGCCTTCCAAACTGGTTTGAATTCCACCGAACAGTTCGGTCAAATTCGAGTTCAGTTCGAAAGTTCGGTTCGGTCAACCAAACTATTCGAGTTTGGTCCGAATTTCCGAACCGCGTTCACACATCCTTAGTGGTCCCTAGCACAGCTTTCATTATCCCAGTACTCACCTGTCAGGACCATGATAGAACGTCTGTTTGACAGAAGTAGTAAGAGCCTAAATAGAGCAAGACAATTACTACTGCAATGCAACTGCTATAGCAGTGGGTAAAAACAGATACGATGGTGGGCTGCTCTGGCCCGCTAAGTCACACTTAGACCTGGACCCGGCCTGCACATGTGTGCAGGTGCTGCCAGATGTTGGCCTGGGACTACTCTGGGCTGTGTTGGCTAGTAGTGCTGACACTTGGTCCTCGGTTTTCCTCGAAAAACCACAGAGGACCAAGGAACTCAACTTGATTTTCTGAGTTCTGAAGTTTCGAGAAATGGCCCTCGCAACTTCAGAACTTGGAAAATCCTCGGCCGAGTGCAGGGAAGGGGGCTGGAGGCCGGCGCTAGAGCCCTGCTCCCCCTTCCCTGGCCCCCACTATCCAGAAAGATTGATTGATGGATTGATTTTTATTGGTCAAAATTAAAATTACACAGACCAGGTGTGACATGAGCCATTGCCTCAGTTCAAATATAAACTAAGAAAATCCCATCTCTAACATTTTCCTTGCCATATATATGCTTAACAGGAACTAAAAGAAAAGGAATTAAGTCATAGTAAAATTAAATAACTAAAATATAATAACATGGGTTAACATACCCTCAATACAAATCTGTTTCAACCAATTCCCAAGAGCTACATGTATTAATAACCAAATTCTCTATATTCAGCAAGTAATGATACCCTGAAAGTCCAGGAAAGCAGCGCGGGTCGCAGCAGCTTTGCACAGAAATTGAGCTATCTTCTCCAGAAAACCCCGGTCCTTAGTTAACATTGTTATCCGGAGCAACTCCGAAGTAGCTCGTCCTGGGTATTTATCTAAATGAGATTGCAGCAATTGCTGTCTTAGGTTTACGTAGAGGTTACATTCAAACATAATATGAGCCAAAGACTCAATCTGCTCATAATCAAATGGGCAAAGACATTCCTCTATAGGTATTTTCTCCATACGCCCCTCAAATACCTTAGAAGGAAAGACATTTAGACGAGCCTTAAATAGGCTCCGTCCAAGAGCAGAGGGAAAGTCTAGCTTCAAGTAATAGGCCATATCCCCCTCGGCGGGCAATAGCTCCAGGTAATTACCCAAAGAATGTAGTTTCCTAATCTGGGCAATATCTTCTTGCTGGGCTACATCCTTCGTTCTTGTGATGAGTTCGATTTTGGCCACCCCACCACCTTTGGAGGCAAAGTAGTCTGTTGAGAAGCCCAAATAGGCAATTCTCTCCTTCATCTTGACTCTCCAGGTGGATTGAAAGCTGTCCTTTGCCAACCAGCGGAACAGCTCTATCTGGGGAGCCAATTCAACCCTAGTCCAGAGGGAAAGGGCAAATTTAGATGTTTTTATTTCCCAGCTAGTTGTTCCAGACTCCCGCCTAATAGCCACCGAGGGAGACCCGGCGGGCAAACGAAAAAGTTTGCGCAAAAGAGTGGACTGTAATCTGTTAAGGTTGACAGATCGAATCGTAGCCCAAATTGCTGCACCATAAAGTAGTTGGGAAGTAACTTTTGCTTCTAGAACTCTCAAGGCCATTATCTCTCTCCCTGCCCCTTTTCGTTGAAAATAATTCAATATTGCCTGTCCTGTACCCCTAGCCTTATTTAATGCCAGTTTGGCCTGCAGAGCCCAATTATTGCCTTTATCCAGCATAATACCCAAATATTGAAAGTTGTTTACTTGCTCTATTTTTTCCTGACCAATCGTCCAGGTGTACTGTTTCCTGGTCTTCCCAAAAACCATTATTTTGGTTTTAGTGTAATTAATCTGGAGGTCACTTTTGGAACAGAAGTTTTCAGCAGCTCTACTATCCAGGAAGAGAATAGGCCAGCGGGGGCCTAGTGTGGATTTAGGGATGGGTTAGTTAAGGGGGTGGGGGCCTAGCAGGGAGCGAGGGTTAGAGTACTCTCCCTCTGGAGAGGCTCCAGCGACACGTGGCTTCCTCCGGGCCAGGTAAGTTTAAAAAAAGAAAAAAACTGGGCATGCTCAGAAGGGCTGAATGGCCCCTTCTGAGCATGCCCAGTCCCTTCCCCCTTTAAAAAAAAAGAAACTTACTCAGTCTGGGAGGAAGCAACCTGTCATTGGACTCCCTACAGTCCCCTTGCTAGGCCCCTACTCTCTCTTCGCTTACCCATTCCCTCTCCCTCAGACTTCTGCCCCCCCAACCCCTTGGACTGGCAAGAACACTTGGGACCCACCCTTGGAAATACTCATGAGGAATGTTTCTATTATTCAGTGCATCTCTAGTGGCTAGCCCAGACTGTGATCTCTGAGACTTCTAGGTCACAGCCTGAGCTAAGGTCCACCCGATTCAGTTCAAGTGGGCCACTGTGTTCACACGTCTGTTCTCGCTGGCCTGGATTAGGTCCACCATGGTCGGGTACAATGGCAGCCATCATAGGCCACCATGGATGCCTGTCATGTTGGGGGATGGGGAGGTGGGCACAGCACAGGGGTGGGGCCAGGCAGCTGCACATTCATGCAGTTCCCCACCGTCCCTGGTGACCCAGCCACCAGCACATTTGTTGTGCTTCCAACCCAGTCTGGACTGTATAAATGGTGTCCTGACCTAGGTCGTGACAGTGGTGAGCCACTGTCACTTGTGGTTTTACCCAGTGTTTCCCAAACTGTATGTCACCTAACAAACAAACATCATAGAATCATGGCACATAGGGGGCCCCATGGCTCTTGGATCAGTGTTTTTCTTTCACCTCCCTTTCCTCAAGTGCCCACTGACTTAGTAGTCCCTCAAGATGTGGAAAAAAACAGGGAGCTATTAAGAGTTCTGTGCTCTGTACTTGCAGGAGGTCTGTCTTCCATCTTGTACATTTTACTGTGATGAAGTATCCAGTTATGAGATCATTCTGCACAGGGATCCGACCAGCCTACTTGTTGCTGGCTTGGTTTGTTCTTTCCAGCAACTTGTATACTGGTGTTTCACTTGCAGGTCACTCAGACTCAAGTTTACCCACTGACTACAAAATACTCTGATACAGAGCTGAAATTAATATCTACAGTGAATGTTGTATCTAAGGTCCCATGTTCACTAGGGATGGGCAAACGCAGTTCAGAAGTTTGGAGTTCGGACCAAACTCGGTCTGTTCGGTTGACCGAACCGAACTTCCGAGCCGAACTCGAATTTCAAACTGAACCGAATTTCTGAACTCCGTTCTGTTCGCCCATCCCTAGTGGCAACACACACCAAAAAACCTGGTTTTGAATGGCCGAACTTGGTTCGGAAGTTCGGAATTCAACCGAACTCGGTCTGTTCGGTCGACCGAACCAAACTTCCGAACCGAACTTGAATTTCAAGCCGAACCGAACCGAATTTCCGAACTTGAATTTCAAACTGAACCGAACCGAATTTCCGAACTCCGTTCTGTTCGCCCATCCCTAATGTTCACAGTGTTTTCCTTGCTGGCAGCAATAGGGAAAATGCAGTGAACGTTGCTCCCTGATTTGTATCCTATGAATCTGCCTGCTTCACTTCCACCTTGCTGGATATTCACTTCAGCTGTTTCCATTTGGTATTTTGGCTTGATCATTTTGGTGTTCGTTACTTCATTTTAGTGCTATTCTGTATGCACAGTAGTCAAAATAAAGTCACCAAGATCCTGAAATGACTGTATAGCAGGGTGCAGTTCCCCAAGGGTAAGTACCAAAGGATCAGACCCCCTTGGGGTTATGTTTCAGGGAATAAGCTTAAATGTATGTAACTGTCAAGTAGGGAATTAGTTCAGTCTTTATTCTTTGTACACATCTCAGCAGTATTTAACCAGGTACCTTATACAGTTTTCCACCCATAGTACATACACATAGTCTCAACATGTCAAGATACAACATCCAACCAGGCCACCAGCTCTGGCTTGGGGCTGGAGACAGCGCATCCGTTGCATGTCTGTCCCCCTTGAAGCCTCCTATCTAATACTAGGAAGGAGTCCATTGGCAACCACAGACCCAACTTGCCCCTAGCTCGGCCAGGCACAGGCCTTTAGCTGGCTACTCACAGGTATGTTCAGTGTCTTTTTCCAGGTTGGCAATCCATCTCCGAGGCCATTGCTTATCAGTCAACAGCCCATCCTGCAATGTTCCCAGCCCTTGCTTATCCTTCAGCAGTCACGTCAGGGAGATGCTTCTCTGGCCAGGAACAGGCACTGACTGAAGCCTTCTCTAGCTTCCTCCTTCTTATATTATGTTCGGGGGAGGGTGTGGCCAGCCTTCCAAACTATCAACCCTTAAAGGGCCAATGTCTTGCCATACTCCCACAAGTGTTCAGTACCACCCCACCCTCTACCCTTCCCCCATGCGCGCACACACATCATATGCTCAAATGCCTGGCCAAATAAAAAAGTTTTACATTTCCTCTGGAAAAAGGGACAGGAGAGTATGACAATTGTTAAAACTTGCCTTTTAATTTAAGCTTCATTGGAGTGGGAATGTCATCACATGACACTAATTAGCTATCCCTATGAACTGTTGAACAGCAAGGCACTGGAGCTTGCAGAGTGAGTGTCTTTCTGTTACAGCAGAAGGGCTAGTGTTGCTGAGACACAGGAGGAAATCATTACAGAGTGACAGAAAACACAATCAGAAGTGCGGAAGCCTAATTTGTTTCTCAAAGTAGGTTCTCCCTGCAAGAAGTAGTTTTTCTTTTACAGATATTCCTTCCTCACTCCTTTATTCTTAGATGCCTAATAGTCTTGAGAATGATTGCCATGTTGGTCTCAATTGTCTTAAGAGAAGGAGACAAAGTTGTTCACATGGTATTTTTTATTGGACCAACTTCTGTTGGTGCGTGTGCGCAAGCTTGGTCCAATAAAACAGAAATTGATCCAATAAAAGAGATCATCTGAAGTATTTTGTATCATCTCTTATACATACCCATTAGCAACACACACACATTTTTCCCAACCATTTGTCGCCACACCACATGGCTTCCTTTGATTAAAATGCAGTGTTTTCTTTTCCTTTTCCTTTTTGACATGGGGCTGCTGCTTCTCCCTGACAGAAGTACTTTATAAAAATAAAAACACACTTAGGTCATTAATGTATCTGACCTATAACTAGGAAGGGCAGAGTACAAAACTAGAATCCATGAGTTGGAACAAAACAGCTGTCTCGTGTTTCTCTTTGGCTGAAGGGTTGCTTCTTGCAGACTCGGAGTCCTCTAACAGTTAGGTGGGAGGCACATTCTGCACTCCACCATCATGCAATGGAAACCAGCTTTCATATATTTACCCACAATATTCTAATAATCACACACGTATTATATTGGTTACTCCTATCAGAAAGTAATAATCACAGTTCATAAAGCTACTTTACCTTCTGTAAGAACCTGTAGGGGGAAGAGAAAAGTACAAAGGAAAGTTTGTCCAGATTATTGTTTTTACATAATGATATATCCTAGATGGGGCAAGAAAAGAGGCTAGGCAGTGAGGTGAGGATACTCAGACATATATCAAATAAAACTAATTTGGTTTTGAGGTGTTTTTTAAAAAAAACCTAAAACACATCTTATGTGTGGGGAATTGGTGTGGGTGCGTCTAAAAACTAAAGCTGCTTTCTCCTTGGTATTGCATATATATTTGTGTATGCTATTAATTGCTTCCTGACTTTATGGATTCATTTCAAGAATGCCGTCTCTGAAAATTGATGGTGTCACACATTTTAATTAATCAGAAGAAAGTAATTCCTCCAGTAGGTGGATATCTGAGTCAATAGGATTCATTTGATAGAATTATCTGATGAATAAAAAAATATTTTTCATATTTGGGCCAGATGCACAGATTGTGGGGAGAAGGGGTGGGAAAAGATCTGGCATGGAGTGGGAAAAAAGAGTGAAGCAGTAAGCCTCTATCATGAAGTACTTCTCGCTCCCTAGAAATCTGCAATGCACTTGGGAGCAAGTGGGCTTTGTGAGCGTATGCAGAATGGAAGAAACTTGTCATGGGTGAGAGAGGATATTGCTCCATGGCATATTCTTCTTAGGTCCATGCAGAGTTCTACTGGGATAAGTAACGGAATATTAATGCATTTCCAAGCACAGTATTATTTTCTTTTCATACCTTCTGCCACTCACTTCTACTGGACTGGAGATGGAAGTAGGGAGAAGCCATACACAGTTCAAGCAATGGCAGCATGGAAATATGCTACACTGAGGTAGCAGAAAGCCTGCATTCAGCTTAGAATGGCCAGACTGCTCAAGGGATGGTCTAAGTTCCAAGCAGTGGCTTTCTGAGTGCCATGTAGATCCTTGTACAGGAGAAGATACCTGCAATAAAGGACAGTTTACACAATCATTTCACTTCCTTTGTATGAACTGAGCCTTGCTGTGGAACTCTCAGGGCCAGCCTGAGGCACAGGGCAAAAACAAAATATGGGGCCCCTAGCGCCCCACCCCACTTAATATTTGGCAGTCTGATGCTTGTTTATGAACACAAAGTGCTATATGTTTTTTTTTAAAACACACACAGGGAGGAGGGCGCTAGTGAGCATGCCTACAAAGTAGACGTGTGGTGCTTGGGCTCCGCCGGGGCTTTTCTACAACAAAGTCCTTAACATTGATTAATCCCGATTTCTCCAGATGAAAATAGTGGTAAGACCTTTCCAATGGCTAAGACTAAAAAGAGAAATGATAGATCCTCAATAAAAAGATTATGTGAGCCGCAGATTGCTCCAGCCTCTCAGGGCCAGGACTGAGTCTGAGGAAAACATGGTGGCTATGGGCTCAGAAATTCCTGGGGAGGGATCTGCCCATGTTTTTGAGGTAATAGAGATGTTTAAAGAGCTCAACAAGCATGTTAAGCCAGACAGGAACTGATGGGTGAACTGTGCTCGCTTAAAAAAGCCTTTGCTTCTGTTACTAAAAAGGTGGAGGTGGTCTCTAAGCAGGTGAAAACTGTGGAGCAGCAAGTGAGCAGGATTGAGGGTAAGGGCCTAGTTCAAGAAGATCTGCTGCAGTCTCTTTCTGCCTCGGTCTCCCATTTATCAAATAAATGCGAGGTCCTTGAAAATTGCAGCCGGCACTCCAACTTAAGATTTATGGGGATGTGAAAGGGAAGTGAGGCCCCGGACCTGCACAAATTCATACAGCGGCTCCTCGAAGGTGTGTTCCCAGCAGAGCCCCAGTAGCATGTTGCTGTGGTGGAGCGGGCACATCAGACCCTCTGAGCTAAACCCAGGGACAGGAAGCTTCCCCAGGCTATTATTGTTAAATTCCTAAATTTTTGGGACAAGGAGGAGAGTCTGCATCTGGCAAGAGGCTCGCGCACGTTAGAATTTGACAGAGACACCATAAAAACTTTTCTAGACTTGGCTCCTGAAACGCTGCCTAAGAGACAGGCATGGTATGAGTATATGGACCTCTTGAATAAAAAAAGGATCAAACCCCAAATCCGTCACCCTGCTTGCCTCTCTTTTGTGTAAAGGGGCAGAAGAAGATCTTTTGATTAAGTGGAAGGCTTAAACAAATTCCTGAGCTCCAATCCCGTGCTTTCTGGGGACTCCCCAGGGGCTGATGACTTGACTTTATAAAGGATTGGGGGGGGGTGTTGTATTGGGCTCTTGGGTGTTGGAACCCATTGCTATAGAGATTTGTTTGTTTGTTTGCTTGTTTTCCCAACACAATGCTGGGCTCGTGTTCTAATTGTTAATGCGTTCTGAAGGTTAAATATTCCAGAGGTGGTTTAGTTCACTCTATTTTTGCACGTTATTTTTTTATCTGGAGAACATTAGGTAGTCTTTTGCTTTCGTCACTAGATGGCAGTCTGGTAACTGATGAGAAGAAGGGGATTCATAGAGGCAAAATAAATGTTTCTGTTGGCTGGCTGAACCTTTTTTTTTTTCCCCTTCCCTTCCCTTCTTTATATATTCCATAGGGTCCAAACATTGCCGTTGTGTGCTCTGTTAAGAGCAAGGCTGGCTGTAGAGTCCTGCAGGGGACAAGCACTGCTTCCGTGTGCTCTGTTAAAGTGTTAAGCTAGGTTTTTTTGACACCCGCAGGGGCCAAGCGCTGTCAACGTGTGCTCTGCAAAGAGCAAGGCAAGGGTTGTTTTTTTTGTTTTGTTTTGTTTTTTCCTTTTCTTTACCTCCTTCTCCTCATTTTTCTTCCTCTTTATCGTGGGGGGAGGAAGAGGGAGGTAAAGGGTGGAAGGAGCCAATAGCCGGCATGAATGACAGTTAAACAACATTGACACTAATGCACTGACACTACAGAAGCTGGACTGCTGTAACGTGCTCTACGTGGGACTTCCCTTCATGCTGGCCCGGAGGTTGCAGCTAGTGCAGAATGGAGTGGCCCATCTCCTAACAGGGACGGGCCGATGAGAGCACATAACACCGTTGCTCTGTGTACTGCACTGGCTGCCTGTAACGTGCCGAGCCAAATTCAAGGTATTGACTTTGATCTATAAGGTCCTGCACGGTCTTGGACCTGGATACCTCAGGGACCGCCTCACCCTCTGCAACTCAGGATGGCCCCTCTGGTCCACTGGGGGCGCCTTCTTGGAGGTCCCCCACATAAAGCGGGGGGCTACAATGGAGAGGGTGTTCTCGGTGCCTGGGCCACAGTTGTGGAACTCCCTACCAGAGGAAGCATGGATGGCCCCGATTCTGTTGGCCTTCCGTCGGGCCTGTAAGACATGGCTGTTCTCCCAGGTCTTCGGAGGTGGGGAGGGGAGGGTGGGGTTAAATTTCTGTGGGGGCGTGTTTTAAACCTGTTTTAATAATAATATTGGAATTTTTTAGATTTGTAATGTGGTTTTTATATTGTTTTAAATTGTTTTATTTTGTGTTGGAAGCCGCCCCAAGATGTCATAGGCATGAGGGGGTGGCATATAAGTGCAATAAAATAAATAATAAATAAAATAAATAAATATATATGCCTTGAGTGTATACTTCTGTCCCCCCCTTACGGGGGTTAAAGGAGGCTACCTGTTTATAACATTGTGAGTAGTGTTGGGGATTTGACATCCTATTCAAAATAGATTTTTGTATATGTCCTGGCGGACGTGGACCATGGTTGGTGCGTAGGAGGCTTCACATGCCCCATTTCAGGGGTGGAATGAGAATGGTGAGAGTCTGTGAGGGGAGAGGGAGGGGTGGGATGAAGAGAATGGATGGTTGGGGGGAGAGGGTTTTAAGGTTTTTTCATTGTTGTCCTGTTTGGGATATTTGTTTTTGTTTTTTACATATTTGGTTATAATTGTTTGTTATAGGCTTTGGACCTGCTGCAGTGGGAACATTTACTGTGGACCTGACGACGTGGATGGGGGTAGTCTTTGCCGAGGGTAAAGGTACTGATAAGAAATCCTCACATATTAAAAAGATACCTTGTACTTGTGTTCACTTCAAAACATTACATGGCATGATGCATTTTCTGAATGTCAGAGGATTAAACTGCCCAGTTAAACAAAGGCATCCAATACATCTTATCAGGTCTCAGAGAGCGGAGGTATTTTTCTTTTTACAGGAGACACACCTTCTCAGACACGATACGGGGCGATTTAGGGATAAATATTTTGGCAACATCTACGTCTCATGTGCTGCTAAAAAGAGGACTGGGGTGATGATAGGATTTTCGGCTTTATTGTAAGCCACCCCGAGCTGTTTTAGGAGGGACGGGGTAAAAATCGAATAAATAAATAAATAAATAAATAATAAATCAGGCTTCCATTTACTGAGGCAAGCTAGAGATAAGGAGGGCCGCTTTCTTTTACTGGTGGTGGAAAGCAGTGGGGAGATCTTCACACAGGTTAATTTATATTGTTCCAATGGTAATTTGGTCCCATTTTTAAAGGTTCGTATTTCTAAAATCCTCAATCTGGCTCAAGGGAACATCCTAATAATGGGAGATCTGAACTATCCCCTCTCTTGCCTGGATAGGTCCTGTGGGTCTCCCTTGGAGGGCTGGCAGAATAGAGTGGCTGAGATGATCCGAGAGGCTAGTCTTACAGATATTAGCAGAGTGCTAGATCCTGGGCACAGAGATTACACATTTCTTCCACCCCAGCATGGGACTTATATCAAAATTGACCATGTCTTAGTGTCGCCAGAAGGTATTGAGAAATGTCTGGACTACACGATCATCCCAGTGGTGTTCATCAACCATCACGTTGTTATATTGACATTACAGGTGGAAAGCTGTTCCAGAAAGCCTCCTAGTTCCTGGTGCCTCTCTAATAATTTATTACAAGATCAACTGGCTAAAGAAAAAATAGTTGAAGTACTAAAAGACTATTTTAAGAACAATGATATCCCCCCTGTGACAACTCACATGTTGTGGGATGCTGCAAAAGCCGTGCTGCAGGGCGAATTTATTTCCTTGGCAGCCTTTCGCAAGAAGGACAGGGCCAGAGAGTTAAAGGATCTCTACTCACAACTGAATATTCTGCTGCTTGCTGATAAAGCTAATTCCAGCAAGAGAAGCCAAAGACACATAACCAAACTGAGGGGGGAGATAGATCTCCTTGAGGCTGATAAAATTAAGGCGGATTAAATGCTTATATTATGAAAAGAGCAATAAGGGGGACCATTTGCTAGCCAATCTGGTTAAAGCCAAAAGAAATAAGTCTATGATAACTCAAATCAGGAAGGCAGATGGTTGCTTGTCTACTAGGCATGAAGAAATAGCTGAGTCCTTATCTAATTTCTATCAGGACTTATACAAGTCCTCCTTGCCTGATGGAGGCAAAATTCAGGACTTCTTAAGAGCCCTAAAACTACCTCGACTAGATGGGTTCCAGAAAGAAATGCTTAACAAACTTTTTGCTTTTGAAGAGGTTAAAAATACCATTAAACATCTTCCTAAGAGAAAGGTTGCTGGTCCTGATGGCTTCTCATTGGAGTTTTATCAGGTTTTCGCAGATCAGGTAGCACCCACACTAACTAGAGTATACAGCGATATAATCAGATTTGGCACTATGCCTGATTCCTTCTCTTGAGGGAATTTTGCATTATGCCTGAAGGCTGGCAAGCCAGCTGAGGAGAGTGCTAGTTATCATCCCATTTCCTTAGAGAGTTTAAAATATTCTCAAAAACCCTGGCTAATAGGCTAAACAACTGTATAGGTTCCCTCATCGATCCGGACCAAGTAGGGTTCATTCCATTGAGACTGACTGGGTGCTGACAATGTTAGGAAGGCAGTTAATATAATCCATCACATTAATGTAACAAATGCAATGGTAATTTCTACGGATGCTGAGAAAGCGTTTGACAGGATTGAGGATCAATTCCTGTTCAAAACCCTTCAGCTAATGAGGTTTTCGGTTAATTTTTTGAGGTGGGTGAACGCTATTTATAAAGGACCCAAATCACATCTGATTATAAACGGTTCTCTTTCACCCACCTTTGACCTTAAGAATTTCCTTAAGAGAGGAATTCAACAGGGATGCCCCCTGTCACCACTCCTTTTTGATCTTGCATTAGAGGCCTTAGCTATAGCTATTCAGATGAACCCTGATATTCCCGGCATTTGAACATAAGTTGGCCCTGTATGCTGATGACATGCTTGTGTTTTTATCTAAACCATGTACCTCCATTCTCAAATTAATTCAGCTTATCAACCTGTTTGGATCATTATCTGGTTATAAAATCAATTTTCAAAAATCATCGACCATTCTGCATGAAGGATCAGGACTGGTTGTCCCTTCTATTGGTGAGGCATTTCCTTTCTCCCCCTGCTTCCAGATAGTCCTCCATGCGGGTAGCCTCTCCTTTTGACCACTAGGAGGCAGATCTCAAAATTTCTTCTGCGCATGTGCGCCCAGGCTACCCCTTCCCTTCTTGTCCAGTCCATTCTCTGCCTTCAGACCAACAGGAGGTTTTCCAGTGGCGCTCCAGTGGTGGCACAGCAGAGCACAGAAACAACATTTACCGCAGCCTGCGGCACTAAAATAGCTGCGGGGGAGGGGAGCAGGAGCTCCTCGGACGGGGCCGGAGGGCAAACAGCTCCAAGACCCGCTCTGGAGGACTGGAAAGAGGCCCAGGCCATCTCCTTCGCTAGTGCCTGTGAGTGGGGGAAGCGAGCAGGACGGAGTCCTAGACTGCACGACAGCCCAGTCCCAGCTGCTTTTCCCCCCATCACGGAGCTGACTCCACTCTGGCACAAGTCAGCCCAGCCAGGGAAGCCTCAGTCCCAACAGCCTCGAGGTGACATGAGCCCAACAAACAGGGGCAGGATGCAGAGCGCGCAGCTAGAAGACAGCTCCACAGCGCTCGAAACGCAAGTGCCAAGCGAGCAGGATACCACTATAGCAACCCTGGCTTTAACCATGGGAAAAGTGCTGGACTCTATAGATAGGTTATGTACTTTGCAAGAAAAAAGCAAAAGAAAGAGGGTTCCCACCAAAATTAGATCTAAGGCCTCCAAGAAACCAGGGAAGCCTAAATGCCCACAAGAGGGTGCTGGCCCTTCTCTATTGCAAACGTCCCAGGCCTCTGAGGAGGATTCCTCAGAGCACAGTCCCAAGAGGGCCAGGGCCCGGGGCCTGGAGTGAGGCCAAACCAGCGGGGACTCCCCCTCTGAAGATTCCCAAGGGGATAAATCAGAATTAGAGGAAGGGGAATTTGTGACTCCCAGGGAAGAGCCAAGGGACAAGGATAGGCAATTCCCCTCCCAGTATTGTGAGGAGTTACTGGAATAGGTGGTGAAAACCCTAAAATTAAAAGAAAAGCCAGCTAAGGATGATTCCTCTGACTCACAAAAGGAGGAGGAAAGAGACTATATCCCGAACATCCACCCCAGGGATCTCGGGGTCCCCCTGGACAAGGCCTTCGAAAGGCTCGTCCTAGAGGAATGGAAATCCCCCAATAAGGCACATAGAATTAACAGAGCACAGGAAGCGCCGTGTTCCCTCTCCAGGAAGAAGGAACCACTGCTAAAAAAATCCAAAAGTGGATGCAGCTGCAGCGTCCCTGGCCAGGCAGACAGTTTTCCCCACAGAAGGGGACTGTTTTCCCAAAGACCAAACAGATAGGGCAGTTAAGGTTTCACTCAGAAGGGTCCTGGACTACTCAGTGTCTTCTTTAAGAATCAATATATTATCCTCATATGTCGCCCGAGCTCTGTTATCATGGTTCCAGGCGCTACAGGACCCTGACATTTCTGACAGGAGGTCACATAAACTCTCCTCTTGTATCCTCCTCACCACCTTGATGCTAGCATATTCCACCATGGACGCTATGACATGGTTGGCTTGCTCAGTAGCAGGTTGCATATCAGCCAGAAGGTGAATCTGGCTTAGGTCATGGCAGGGTGATTCCACCACAAAGAACCTGTTAGTGTCAGGTCCCTATAGAGGCCTCAACTTGTTTGGCACGTTGCTAGACAAAGTCTTAGCAGATGCCTCAGACAAACCCAAAACTAAGACCCTCCAGCAATTCGGGTCTAAAAGGAAGCCCTTTGGGGGGCCCTCCTTCAAATTTGGGGGTAATTTAGGGGGGTTCATGAAATTCCAGCCCTTCCGCAACAGAGACCCACCCCCGAGTTTTTCCTTTCACCAGAACAACCGATTCAACAGGTTTGATAAGAAAAAATCGAATAGCCCGGCAGCAGGCCAATCCAAGCAGGATGCATGACTGTATCGGGGATGGCAGGGTGCGGGGCAGACTTTCCAATTTCTTGAAAGCATGGGGAAATTCTGTCTCAGACAAGTGGGTACTGTCCATTGTACAGAAGGGGTATTCAATAGAACTCGAAAAAAGCCCCAGAGAAAGATTCTTCCCTTCTCCACCCTCAAAAAATCAGACAAAACACCAGGCTATGCTTCTCGAAATAGCCAGACTACAAAACATCCTTGCCATAGAAAGGGTGCCCAAGGAAGAGTGCGGTACAGGCCTCTGCTCAATCCTGTTCTTAGTGTCAAAGAACTCTGGAGGGTGGAGGGCAGTGCTGGACCTAAAGTTTCTCAATCAATCGATGAGATACCAAAGATTCAAAATGGAGATGGTCAGATCCATCTCCCAGAGAATTAAGCGGGCAGACTGGATGGTGTCCCTAGACCTCAGAGATGCCTACCTCCATGTACCGGTATAGCACCAGACCATCACAGATTCCTCAGGTTTTGCTACCAGAATGTTCACTGGCAGTACCGAGTCCTCCCCTTCAGCCTGTCATCGGCCCCCCGGACTTTCACAAAGCTACTGATCCCACTCGTAGCAAACCTACGAAGGGAGGGGATCCATATATACCCCTACCTGGATGATATTCTGATCAGGGCTTAATCAGAGGCCACAATCATAGTACACAGAGACAGAACCTTTGAGTACCTAATGCAGCATGGTTTTCGACTCAGCAGGGAAAAGAGCGCGTTGCTCTCCACTCGCAGACTGGAACATCTGGGAGTTGTCATAGATACTGCCTTAAACCGCGCGTTCATCCCAATCAGCCGGCAGCAGAAGATATACAAGCTGACCCGCATGGTTCAGGTACAAAAAAGCATGTGGTTGAAAGCTCTAGCCAGGTTCCTGGGACTCCTCATATCCTGCACACAGCAAGTGCAATGGGGGCAGCTACACCTCAGGCCATTACAGCAGCTGCTGCGGCCTATGCAGCGAGAGCTAACTCTCGGCTTAAACCCTCGGGTACTCATCACTCCGGCATGCACGTCCTCCATGTCTTGGTGGTTAAACCCAACAACCTTCGCAGCAGGCACGCCGCTGGCAGAACCCAACACAGTGGTAGTCACTACAGATACCAGTTTAAGGGGCTGGGGAGCCCACTCAGGAACGCGATCAGCACAGGGTCTCTGGAGCAGGAGAGAGGCTGCCAAGAGCATAAACTTCCTAGAGCTAAAAGCAATCACACTAGCTCTGAGACAGATGGTCACGTTGATCCAGGGGCTCCATGTGCTGGTGTACATGGACAATACCACTGCCAAGACCTATATAAACCATCAAGGAGGTTCGAGGTCTCCCTCCCTCCATCAGGAAGTCAGCAATCTGTTACTCTGGGCACAGTCTCACCTATTATCGCTGAAAGCACTCCATATCAGGGGCACAGACAATTCCCAAGCAGATTGGCTGAGTCGGACAATGATAGATCCACACAAATGGGCCCTCGACAGGGAGACCTTCAGAATGCTGACCCAGCGATTCAGCCTACCAGTAATCGACCTGTTTGCATCTGCAGAGAACACACAACTCCCATTATTCATGCGCAAGTGCGTGTCTAGCGACACAGTAGCAGTAGATGCTCTGAACCAGCCATGGCCAAAGGGTCTGCTATATGCTTTTCTGCCAGCCCTTCTTATTGCGAAAACAATAACGAAAATATACAAAGAAAGAGCACAAGTAATTCTGATAGCCCCATGGTGGTGGCCCAGGAGACCGTGGTTCTCTGATCTGATTCAGCTAAGTCAGCAAACCCCGGTGACATTGTCAACACATCCCAACCTCCTCAACCAGGGCCCCTTGCTGCACGACAACTTGTAGGTTCTGAGACTGGCAGCTTGGAGGTTGAGCTCTCAGCCCTAAAGAGAAGGGGATATTCTGAGGCGGTCCTCTCAACCCTGCTGATGTCAAGGAGACCAGCCACCTGTAGAGCGTATAGGACTACATGGCGGGTCTTTGCTGGATGGTCGAGGACAAGGAACCAGGACCTGTGTAGAGCGGGCGTCCCAGAAGTTCTGGAGTTTCTGCAGTTCGGCTTGGACAAAGGGTTAAAACCAAATACATTGGCCAGACAGGCGGTTTCCGTTCTGCGGACTCTATCCAATAGACCCAGCTCAGGACATAGGCATGTGAGACAGTTCATAAGAGCATAAAGGTTGATATCTCCCCCAGTGGTCCATAGGCACCCTTCCTGGAATCTAAACCTAGTCCTAGATGCACTCACCAGAGCACCCTTTGAACTGATGTATCACATATACATTTATATGCTATCTCTTAAAGTAGCTTTCCTTGTAGCGGTAACATCAGCTAGAAGGATTTCAGAACTAGGAGCTATCTCCATGGAGGAAAACGTTTGTTCTTTTCAGAGGCAATCGGTGACACCATCTGTTGACCCAGCCTTTGTACCCAAGGTAAATTCGATTTTCCACAGGGCCCAGAACTTAGTGCTTCCATCCTTTTCCCCAAATCCTACACATCCTAAAGAAAAAATGTGGCACAAATTGTATGTGCGTAGGGCACTTAAAATATATCTAAAAAGGACCCAAGGGTTCAGACAATCATCAGCTTTATTCATTAATATCAGGCAGGGGTACAAAGGAACGAAGGCTTCGAAAACCCTCATTGCTAAGTAGGTAAAGCAATGCATAGTGGAGGCTTACAGGGAGAAGAATAAGATTCGGCCCACTCAGATTTGGGCACATTCAGTGAGAGAGGAAGCTACTTCATATGCCTTCAGGGCTAGGGCATCGTATGATGAGATATGCTGGCCGGCCACTTGGTCATCCATTCATACTTTCTTAAGCACTATAAAATAGACGTATACCAATCAGCTGAGGCAGCGTTTCGTAGGAGGGTGCTGCAAGCAGTGCTGGATGACTCCAGCGCTGTTTGTTCCCACCCTTAAGGGTAACTTGCTCGGGTATATACTGCACAGAGGACTATCCAGAAGCAGGGGGAGAAAAGAGAATTGGTCACCTACCTTGGTGAATTCTTTTCTCTCCTGCATTCTGGATAGTCCTCTGACCCGCCCTGCCATCAGCGCTCTCCACAGGGTGGGGCTAGTTCAGGGCAACCTGACCATGTCTGTCAAATAAAGAATTCTGGTTTGGGAAATAACCCTAGTGTTTAAGGTTCCTGTTGCCAGGTAGGGAGTTTAGGTACACTGACTACCTCAAGGTTTAAATCAGGTTCAGATTTACTGAATTCCTTAGGATTTTAAACTGTTCAGGTTACTCCTCATTGTTACTTGTTAAGCGAATTTAGTAGGTGCAAGGATGATGCTAATGGAGATTGGTCGATCCTCTGCTTTGGAACTGACTGGACAAGAAGGGAAGGGGTAGTCTGGGTGCACATGCGCAGAAGAAATGTTGAGATCTGCCTCCTAGTGGTCAAAGGGAGAGGCTACCCCCACAGAGGACTATCTGGAATTCAGGAGAGAAAATAATTCACCAAGGTAGGTGACCAATTCTCTTTTCAAAATATTTGGGATTTTTTTATCCAAAAAACCTACTAATTTATTCAAAGATAAATCTTCCCGTATATAGTGGAACACCTTTAAAAAAAGACACAGATAGTTGGAGTAACCTGACCTGTTCTTGGTTGAGTAGGGTCCATTTATTTGAAATGTCAGTTCTCCCTACAATTCTGTATAAGATGTTGGTGCTACCTATTCAGATTCCGTCTAAATTCTTGATGGTTATTGAGATATGGTTAAAAAAATGGGTCTGCGCTGGTAAACGCCCTCGAATTAGTCATAAAATTCTCAATGCTCTCCGCTATAGAGGGGGACTAAATTTTCCAGATATGTTATCATACCATAGAGCGGTCGCCAGAGCAATCAAATATTGGTACTTCACCCCAAAGGATGCCAAATGGGTTAACCTAGAGTCCCAGATGATGGGGGACTGTAACTGAAGAGAGGCCTTAATCACACATAAACCACAGGGGCCCCTGGCCATGAGACACCATCCCTTTGTGGGTATGGCATGGAATCTGTGGAACAGGTGTGCTATCAGAATTGACACGGGTGGTGAGCTATCCCCATTCTTCCTGATAGACTGCGAGGCTTTTAGAAGAGAAGGAGTAGCACAACCCCTTATTCACACTCTAAAACACAGAGATATATTCAGGGCTAAAGATCTGATCCAAAATGACCAGTTCAAAACAAAGGCAAACCTTGAGAGAGCAGTGCAGACCCCAGTCGACTTTATGCAATATAATCAGCTAAAAAGCTTTTTTTACAGGCTCCCAAAAGAAACGTGAGTGCTTTACGTGCACACCCAAAGAACTGGAGTCTATTTTGTTTGCTGCATTTAGGACTGAAGACCTTGTCTCGCAAATTTACACAGCAGTTAAGGGAATTTGGTTTAAACCTCTATTAAATTATATCAAGAACTGGAAGGCTGACCTACAGGCCAAAATTGAAGAAAAAAAAAAAAGACCTGCAAAAAATTTGGCTTCGTATGTACAAATGTTCTACATCTATGGCAGTGGTTGAGACCTAAACTAAAATCACGCTGCGTGTCTATCTGACCCCTGTTAGAATAGCCAAGATGAGCAAGTCAGTGTCTCCACTGTGTTGTAAGGGGCGTGGTGATGTGGGCAATCTGTTTCACTCTTTGTGAAGCTGTGTCCCCATACAGACTTTTTTGATTAAGGTGTGGGCATTTGTTAAAGAGGCAATGGGCCTTACCGTGCCTTTTTGACCTGAGATTGGTCTCTTTGGCCTTTACCCTAATATCCCCTTGATGGAGGTTCACAGAAAGATCTGCACCCAACTGTTTTTGGCAGGATGCAACATTATTGTTCGCAATTGGAAGTCCGATAGGCCTCCCTCAATGTCTGAGTGGTACCAGTGGGTCTGGATAGTGATGTCCATGGAAAAGGTTCTTGCTGATGCAGGGGGAGATTTGAATGGGGTTTTTTGGCACTTGGTCGAAGTGTTTCACGTGTCTTAAGAACGTGGGGCAAGCTAGAGAGACTGAGGAGCCAATCCTCTGGAGAGACTTATAAATGGTTTGGGTGTGAGGTTGGGGCTTGTCTCGGAAGATATACTGCCCGTTGGTCTTCGGTCTGAATGCTCCCTAGACTCTATTGTAGGTTACTCCAGCAGGTCCAAAGTGGGGGTGGCGGGGTTGTTGTTTTTAAAAAAAGACACATTTGATTGTTTGATTATTGATTTGTGGTACGGTTGTTTTGTTTTTAATGGTTGGGGTGGGGCTGGGGTTTGAGTTTGATATACTAAGTAACTTGGCATGTTGTGCTTCTTCTGTTGATAACTGTACAAGAGTCCCGCGCTGGACCTAGGGACTCAAAGCGTTCTTTGTAGCCTCTATTGTTTGTTATGACTTGCTCAACTAAATAAATTTAATTTAAAAAAAAACAAAAAGCGCACACACACACATCAGTACAGCATGCAAGAGAAATCAAGGATATGCAACTCCCACAGGGTTCTAAATTTTTCTCTTTGTGTTTTGTTTGTTTTTTGTAAGCTGCCCTGAGCCTTTGAAAAAAGGTGGGGTATAAATTTTAATAAATAAATAAATTAATAAATAAAATCATTGTGTTTGGGACCCCACTGGGAGAGGGATCCCGACCTCCTCTGTACTAGAGATTGAGGGAGGGGGGGAGAGAGAGAAGTTCAGGAAAGTGCAGGGCCTGAGGCCATGGCCCCTGACTAAAGGCAGCCCTGGGGTCTATTATAACCAAAGTTAGAGATTGGTTTCCTTTGAAATTTTGGAGTGTGTGTTGAAGGGGGAGGGAGAATGTTGTTGGGAAGGGCTTGGGAGTGGAGAAAAAAGCATCTTTCTCTTAACTACTGCAATTAAGTTCTGTGCTGCTGGCTAGAGTGGAAAGCAGCCCCAAAATGGGGACTCTTCCCATCTCCCCACCTATTTCAGGGGTTCAAAGATCCAAGGCAGCTCTGTGAACTTGCTGTTCTTGCTTGAGGAAGCATAAGGCCGGTGATGGTATACAAGCCAGTCCCTGCGGAGGGCGCCAGGTGTGCCATCTGACTGTTATTCCCCACCTCCATAGATACAGGTTTGCGCTCAGAAAAAGCTAGTCCCAGCCTAGCATTTAATATTGAGTCACACTTCATTTCTCCTCCATCTGTGGTTTATACTAAACAATATCATATTCCAGTTTAAAGAGCTTAGAGAGCATGCTCCCAGAGACTCTCATTAGAACAGTGGCTCCACTCCACAGCACTGCTGGCTCCCTCCACTTTCTGGTGAGTTTGCTGCCCCTTCCTCTGCTGCCCTCTGCCCCCTACCATACCCCTGATGCCCTCTGCCCCCTATTCCTGCCCCCCTTCCGGTGGCCCACATTCCACGATTGAGGAGTTGCTGAGTTTACTGACTACCTTTTGGTTTCTGAGTTTTGGTATCTTTTGGCTTACAAGTTACCAAGTACCTCTTACCACTGCTGCCCAGTGGTAGATGTAGCTGTAGTATGTACTATACTGATGGTGTGAAAGTATAACCCACATACTTGTTATTTTACCTATCTAATTTGGTCATGGGGCTGGGCACTGCATATTGGTCATATAAAGAGCTTACAGGCATTGCTCTGAAAGGGCCTTTCTGATGTGGCTCAGCTGCCCTGCTTTGAGGCAGCTGTGCCCAGGGTCCTGTGTCTGCCAAGCCTCCTCCTTTCAACTGGCTTTAAAAAATAGTGGGTATTCATGCACACACATGGTTTTCCTCCATTTTAAATCCAAAATGAATACTTTTTTGATACTATGCGAGTAGTTTCTGTTACCTGACCCACAAATGGCGGATTGGGTAGTCCATGTTCACCAAATATACCCTTTTTTAATAGTACTCGTTTCAGGTCTAGGAGGTACCTATTTGGCCTTGGCCTTGCTAGACCATAACAGCACAGACTTTTGTCTCTCAAAAGATCATGTTATCAATGTCATCATCAACTCTGCCCACTCTCTATGTTAGCAGAGGATCCTCTTTGCTTTCTCACATGGCATTCATCATGGTTAAAAAATGACATTTTAATTTTTTTACTCAGCGGAGGGCTGCTACTTCCATAAGAGTTTTTCAGCCTCTCTCTTATGGGCCACTAATAAATTGTGTATATAGTTATTGTGAGTTAAGATAAATATTTCACATGCTACAGCTGAGAATGACCTTCTTTCTTTTTAATCTTTAACAAAAATATGTTCCAGATGGAGGTTATAACAGTGGGGGTGGTAATGTTCTACCTAGAGCAGAAGTGGGTACCTGATTTGGTACCCATGGGTAACACCTGTATTTTCAAGTACCATTTCAGGTATCCAAATCAGTACTCAAATATCATTTGAGTACTCAAAATTAGGGCTAAAACTCGGTCCTTAGGATTACTTGGTTTTTGCTAAGTATCCCAGCACCCGACTTGGTTTTGCCAAATACTGAGCAACTGAGGAACTGGCCCAGTACTCAGTAACTTGGCAACTCCTCTATCATGGAATGTGGGCCACAGGAAGGGGGGTAGGAAGAGGGGGCAGAGGGCAGCAGGGGAAGGGGGACGTGGAGAGAGCCAGCAACACTGGAGTGGAGCCGCTGTTCTAATGTGAGTCTCTGGAAGCATGCTCTCTAATGCTCTCTGGGAGCATGCTGAGAAATGTAATCCAGCATGCTTCCAGAGAGCCAGCTATGGGCGCTTTTCTAATGCTCTCTGGGAGCACGCTGGACTACATTTCCCAGCATGCTCCCAGAGAACATGCTTCCAGAGACTCGCATTAGAACAGTGGCTCCACTCCACAGCATTGCTGGCTCCCTCCACTTTAGAGAGCATTACAGAGAATGCTTCCAGAGACTTGTATTAGAGCAGCAGTTCCATCCACTTGTGCTCCACCTGATTCCTGAAGGCCACCTGGGAAAGGACAGGAAAGGGGGCAGGGCAGCAAACTCACTAGAACGTGGAGGGATCCAGCATGCCACTGTGCAGGGGACGGAGCTTCTGTTCAATTCTCACAGAACACTCCACAGCGGCACTGCCAGCTTCCCTCCCTTTCTGGTGAGTTTGATGCCCCTTGCCCCCTTCCCTACTGCCCTCCCCCCCTCTTCCTGCCTCCCTTTCTGCCACACCGAAGTGCCAAGTATTCAGCCAAGTTACCAAGAAGCAGAGGGAAACTTGGGCCCAATCCTTGGAAACTCAGAAATACTCATGAGTAATTTTTTTAGTACTTGGTTCAGCCCTACTCAAAATACTGAAGTATTGACAACCGGTATATCAAAATACTGAAATCACATGAAAAATCCTGAAATCTGGGATAAAATCAGGGTGAAATCGGTATTTCAGTTGTTGGTAGTACTACTACTTATCATTTCTATAGCTCTACTAGACATACGCAGGGCTTTACAGTGACAGATCTTCAAAGACAGGTCTCTGCCCAGTGGACTTACAATCTAATATGGACCAGGGTGAGGGGAACACAGAGACAGACAGACACACATTCCCATTTTACAGATGGGGAACTGAGGCTGAGAGATTGTGACTTGCCCAAGGCCACCCAGTGAGTTCCTGGCCAGGGCAGGATTTGAACCTGGCTTCCCGGGTCCAAGTCCACCACCTTCTGCACCTGGTATATTGGTATTTTGGTTTGCTGGTTGTTGGTATATTGGTATTTTGGGTGCCCGAACAAAAACTGGTCCAGATACCAAAAAATACCCAAAATATTTGGCTTGATTCTGGTATTGAAAATTCTACAGGTATACATACCCATTTTTGTGTGTACTCATTTCAGCTCTAGTTCTACCCCCTGTTTGAAAAGCCATTTGGATGTCTGTTGAAGCTGTAAGACTGCTAACCGATCATAATTATTTGAAAAGCACAAGTGCAACACAGATGGGAGATCCAGTTTTTGCTGAATGACAAGCTTGTGGCTTGCTAAAAAGCAGGCTTGTGCTATAGGGATGGGCGAACAGAACCGAGTTCGGAAATTCGGTTCGGTTCAGTTCGAAAATCAAGTTAAGTTCGGAGGTTTGGTTCGGTCGACCGAACTATTTGAGTTCGGTCCGAACTTCCAAACAGAGTTCGGAAATTCAAACCCCATTGAACTAAATGGAATATTATCTTATAGGGATGGGCGAACAGAACAGAGTTCGGAAATTAAGTTCAGTTCGAAAATTGAGTTCGGTTCGGAAGTTCGGTTTGGTTGACCGAACTGGTCGAGTTCGGTCTGAACTCCGAACTTCCGAACCGTGTCCGCCCATCCCTATTGTGCTAATCCCAGAAAACATTACTAAGCACATGTAAGCAAATAATTAATTATTTAGGTTGTACATAGTAGAGATGCATGCTGTTTCTGCTCTCAAAATCATGGCCATTTTGTATAAAGAAAAGAATACATCTATTTTCCTCTTGAGTTTCCATTTGCAGTTCAGTCTGAGACTATTCCATGGGTCTGTCTCTTAACTCTCCTGGCAAACAACAAGAATCATAGTTAATTGTTTTGCTAATGTTTAATTAGTGTGAGACTGACAAGCCTATTTCAGTATTGTTCACAGTATCCACCATGTAAACAGTTCTTAATTATGCAATAAAGCTGCTGCTCTCTACCTCTGCTACTGAATTCTAAAATCCATATTTCTCAATGCACAATTTATATTTGGGGGTGTTTATATGGGCCAAAACATCACTTTTGTCATTGTTAGAAGAAACATTTACTAATAAGATCATTTTCTTTATGCAGACACACATCTGCTCCCAATTTAGTTTCTGCAAGCTTGGCAGAGTCTCTATCAACCTACAGTGATGTGACAATTTTTCATCTTATTTTCACTGGCAGAGGGAGCCCTCTCAGAAATTTTAGTGCATCCTCATGAATTGGATTCTGTGACTTAAAAAACACACACAAAAAATCCCAACAAAATTATCTCCCAATAGTATTCTAAAAACTAAATTGACTTTTAGTTAAAACTTGCACACACTTATTTTCTAGAAAAACAAGGGGTTTTCTCTGGATTGCCATTTTCTAACACTGTAAGAATCCAAATTACATTCTCATCCAATCTTGTTGGGTATTTTCCTTCTCTTGGGGCACAATTTGTGCAATAATTTAGAAGTTTGTAGTCCCCCAACTTTGTCCTTTTAGGACATTGTTACCGGCACCCCAGTACACAATGTCTCCAAAGGACAGTCAGTTACCATTAACCATTAGTTTTCTGTGGATGAAAAACCACCTGGGGTAAATTTGTACCCTAGGCTTGAAATTGGTTTTCCCATATGGGGTAGAAAGGTACCCCAAGCCCATGTTAACAATTGGGGTAACTGTATACCTCAATGCAAAACATTTAAAACATTTTATAACAATAATATTAAAATATTAAAACAGGGCTAAATATCATAAATAATATATAATAAATAACAAGTCAGGTGGGGGAGCTAAAAAAAAACCTCACCCTACCCTCCCACCCTCCCCAAAGGCCTGGGCGAACAGCCAGGTTTTGCAACTTCGCCGGAATGTCAACAGGCATGGGGCCAGGCGAGCTTCCTCCGGAAGGGAGTTCCAAAGGCACGGCACGGCCACCGAGAATGCCCTCTCCATTGTGGCCCCCCGCTTAACATGGGGGACCTCCAAGAAGGCACCCCCGGCAGACCGAAGGAGCCGCTCTGGGGCGCGGAGGGCGAGGCAGTCCCTGAGGTATGGGTGGAGGTGTCTGCTCCCACGCAACACCCATCTCCACCCACCACCCACCAATGGGGCAACAAACTTCACTGCTGATTGCTCCGCCCATGGTGTTTACACAGACGCCTCCCAGTGAAACTGGGTGAAGGCATCTCGTGTGAAAAGGGCCCATGTTTCAGGGCTTTAGTGTTGCCCTGTACCATGCATAAGAAAACGTAACACCCATTTTATCGGTGTTAAGAGTGTCTGTGTAAAAAGGGCCTATCATACTGCCTATGAGAAGTTAATTTTGTATTAGCTATCCTTTAATGTGTCCTTTGATGTTGGGTCAATGGGTCTGTGCTTTTGTTAAAAATGGAGATGGCAAAGCTTTCACACAGTCGATGTCAGCGATGTCATTAGGAGCAGTCAACACTACAGAACCTATTTAACGTCACCTTTCTGGTTGGTGTGTGGCACCAAAATTCCAACCTTAAAGCTATTTTTTCTCAAAAGATGTTAATGTGAGATTCAGTCGAACTCATTTAGCATGGGGATGGAGGAAAACAGATACACGTCATATCAGACAAGAAAGTAATTTCATGTTCTTTCATTGCTTTTAGGTTTCTATTCAAAAACGCAATGACTTTTAATCCTTAACAAATGGGTTTTCTTTTAATTCTCAAAAAAACTGGTTCAGCCTTTTTGAACATCTTTATATGTTGAGTAAATTGTCACACAAAATTAGAAGCACTGCTTCTGTGTCACGCTCACACTTAACCTTGTTGCCTTTACATTCCATTCAGTCACACACTTGACTCTTTCCTAATACTTTGAAAGGATCAAGTGTTTAAGCCAAAAATCTTGAGGGACAATGCAACAAGGCAGTGTATTGCAAGACATTTCTGTTAGAAATAAGAGAATCAATTGCAATACATTATTGTGTTACAATGGAACGTTCTGCATCAAGCACCAATGATGTCCACAACTGCAGGTGGGGCTGATGAGGTGTTCTGGTGCCTGAGTATTATAATATATGTTGGGTGCTAGACTGATGGTTCCTGCACACATATTCAGGGGAGGGGCAGCTGGTGGGGAGACTGTGGGGTTCTGCCCTGCATCCCACAGAGCCACCCCCACTTCTCTCTCATTTGCCTCTCCTCTGTCTGAATCAGTGAGAGAAGGGGATAGTGTCAGTGGGAGGGGGGTATGGGGAAGAGGAAAGGGGAGGACCATCCACACAGCTTTCATGCACCCAAACGGGGCCCACACTCTTGCTCTGTTTGGTGCTATGGGGGAAACAATGCCCATCAGGATAGAAGGGTGGCCTTGTGACCGTAACCAGATCAGGCCTCTATCATCATAGGGCACAGAGCCCACTACCACCAACCCCACTGCCCCCCCCCCCCCACCCCCACCCCGGAGGTCCAGCAGCCACCACTGACTCTCACATTTGGAATCATAAAGGAATTTTCCCCTGGGTCAGATTGGCAGTTGACTTTGAGAGATTTTTTGCCTTCTGCTGCAGCATGGGGCATGGCTAATTTATTTGAGTCCTCTAGATATATGTTTAAAATTGTGCCCTGTTGTTTTAGGTGTTAGTGTGTTCTGGTCACTACCAATCTCTGCTTGTGGCAGATTAAATTATGCGCTCCATTTCTCTGTTGGTAGATTTTTCTGTTGGGGTAGATTAGGTATGATGAATCCTGCAGGGGGCTGGGATAGAGGACCCTTGAGGTCCTTTCGAACAGATCCAGAATAATGCAGACTGTGCAACTGTACAAGGTCCTGTGTGTCAGGGGGGAAGAGGGGCACAGAGATCTGCCATACATAAGTCCATGAATAAACTGGCAATGACAATCTGAGTGTGGGAAGCACTAGTGTAAACTATGAACTCACAGAGTCTCAAATGTGGGAACCATGACCTATGGAGAGTCTATGGTGATTCAAGAGGTGGCACGGGGTGGGGGGCACGAATAAACCAGAAATAACCACATATGCATAACCTATGGGCCCATAGAGCTGCAATGCATGTAACCCCGGTCTGTAAAGAGAGTATTATTTTTAATTGAACATCAAAAAGAATTACAAAAATATATTATTATTGTTTTTAAATGAGTGAGTTGTATGTATCCATCAAACGTTTCTATGTTAGGAAGGGGCCTACATCACCATTTTACATGTCCCCTCCCCACCCAGCCTTTCTAGATCCAACACTGCCTTTTGGCCATTTGACTTTGGGCATTTTTAGACAAGACACTCTCCACCCACCACATGCAAATTATACATGTTGCAGGGCTGCAGTGTTGCCCTTTGTGTGCCCTGTAACAAGTATGGTGGGGGGAGAGTGTCTTGTCTGAAAATGCCCTTTGACATCAGCGCTTGCCAGAGGACCATATATCCTATGATTAAAATACTTGCTGAGATAAGTACAATTTTGCAGATACATTTTTTAAAATTTCTGCAGTAATTTTCATGAGTAGAAAAGTTAATTTCTGTACAATGGCTCCCCTTGTCTTCCTGCATTCATAAAATCTCTCATTCCTGTGAAATCATTATACTCCTATTTTGATGCTTGAATGACAATTAACCTTTCCCCACAATCTAACAATAAAGAGAGCAGAGAAAATAACAGTGAATTGAAAAGCATATTTATAATTATTCAGAGAGGCTATTACTCATTAACTTTATAGCATTTCTTAGTATTTTGACAGCAGTAATCTGGGTTCTCTTTTTCATATATAAATTTAAGCTGTAATTAGCGCATCTGCAGAGGAATCATAACCCAATATATAAATGCCAGTTCTGAAGCCATTTTGCTTTCTCTCTCAACACTTTCTTCAATATTTTTAGCTCTTTTGTGGCATCAACAAGACTAATGATATTTTATCATGGCACCATTTAGCTGCATTGTTTAGGTCTGGGACTAATATTAGACAGTGAGGTTTAATTAGAAGTTCATCCTAGCAGACATAATAGTCAAGTTGTTAGGCCTTGTTTGAAAACACCAGTGATCTGCACTTTCTTTGCTCTGTCCTTTGTTTCTGTGCACATAGTTATCTGTAGCTGTAGGGAGCACATTAACAACATAGTTCTATGTATTTGGGAAGGCCTATGAGCTCTTAGTGCCAACTCAGGGCAGGAAAGCAAGAGCAACTCAGTTCCTAAAAAGCAGGAACCATTGACTGACAGCTGAACATCCAGACCAAATGATATTCCCCTAGATAAGATATTTCCTAGAATTCTTTGATGTTCTTTGCTAGGATACTTTGGCCTAGAAACCCACGTATCATATACTGCTTTACATCTATTTTTCAGCTTTGGGGGGGTAAGTCTCAAATTCCATCCCTTAGGTCAAAAAGCTGAAGCACTCATGGATCCAAGATTTTGGACCCAAAGGGATCCTCCTTCCTTGACCTACATCAGGAGGTTCAGCAGGTGATTAGGCCTGAGCAGAGATAAGGAGAGACAGAAAAAGAAGGAAAAAAGCAGGACTACATAAGACAATGCCTCATTCTTTGACCTTCAGAGTGCTCAACTGGCAGTGAAAATGTAGAGGCCTAGGTTTAGATGGCTCACATCAAAACTTCATGAATGTATCCATCTTTCTCTTTCTCACCCTCTCCCTTCCCTCCCTCCCTTGTCTATCCTAGATTGTAAACCTCTTGGGGGTAAACACCTGTCTCTAATTAATGTACAGTTTCAGGTACATTACTGTTACTATATAAATAATAAATAACAATCCAATATTTGGCACCTGGCAGCCAAACTCATCAAGAAGAGATGGCTTGGACATCTGAATAGAGTAGAGTAGTCTAGATTGAAAGCTGAGGCAATGATATGGAAACCTCCCAGGAAAAGGATGGCCATGTCTTAGATGGAACAACAAAGGGCATTTTCACATGTGACGGCTGGAGTAGCCGCCATGCTTTGATCCTGCCCAGGGTGAGAGCCCTCACCCCAGGCAGGATCTGCCCCCGCTGCCGAACAAATGTGCCAGCAGCCATGGCTGGTGTGGGGGTGACATGTGGATGTGGTCTGCACTGCCCCACACTGCTCAGTGCAGCTCAGCCCCCTCCCTGACAGGTGAGTGTGGCAGCCTCCGAGGCTGCTGCGCCTGCCCGGAAAAGCTCCGACCACCAGCAGGAGTTATGTAGAGTGGGCCATCATAAGTGATGGCCCGCTCTACCATGGTCTGGGGATGGCTTCCCCGGACTGTGGCAGGGCCCACTCCAGGTTGTGCGTTGGCACAACTCTGCGGAAAAGATCTAGTGGGCGAGAACAAGACACCACCAGGGATGGCTACGTCGGGGATAAGCGTGGCCACCCATGGTAGCGTCACATCAGAAAACATCCACAGTAGACAACTATTTTGCCCAATTGGACATTGCATGTAGTGAGGCCCAGGCAATGTCCTCAGATCAAGAAAAAGGGAAGAATATGTTTGTTGCCTCATGTTCTGCTTGGAATGAAGAGAACTCACTAACTGACTAAATATTTTTGAATTTTCATCACCACTCCCTGTTATTTAGGAAAGGATTAGCCCCATTTTACAGATATAGAACTGAGTTAAGAGTGCTTAAAGTAGAGCTGAAAAGAATTTGTAACCTCATATTCATTAATTGAATTTAGGTATATGTTTACCAAAACAAATATTCAGATTTGAATTTGTTACTCCCATGAAGGTCACAGAATTCATAACTTTGGCAATTCATTTTTTCACTATTTGGTACTTTGGTTGGACTCATTAGATGCTTCAAGTGTTTGGCACTTTGGTACATCACATGTGCAGGTTACCCAATCAAGGATTTACAAATTTCAAAAAGAACTATTGGTAAACCAACAAACAAAAAGCCAACAATAAATGAACCTGCAAACTCCCAAAACCCGCAAACAAACAAGAAGTTCAAGTCCAGCAGCAAGGTCAGTTTGAATCAAATCATTCGAATATGGCAAATCCATACAATCTCAAGATTGCTTCAAATATTTGTTTCAACTCTCATTTAAGGGGTAAAATTTCTAAGGCAGGTGACTAAGTCCAACGAGACATAATTTCAAGTAGACACATAAACTGGACACCAATTGAAGCTAGGCAAGTAGAACTGAAACAAATATCCAGAGTGAATATTGTCTTAGGTGAATTTGCCCACTTTGATTCAGGTCCAATGAAGGAGGCACAAAAACACTATCCTTCATTTGGATCCGTCATTTGGAAATATCCTTCAGCTGGATATTTGGTTCAGCTTTCCAGATGTTTTTTCAGTTTGTTTGGTATTTTTGGTCTTTTTGTTTTGGCTATTCAGTCCAATAACCAAATACCTGAACAAGCCAAGCTGCCCCAGGCTGCCTGGCAGGAGGGGTAGGGTAAAAACATTTAATTAAATAAATAAATAAATAAATAAAATGTGTTGTCAAGTATGTGAATAGTATTAGCAAATACTGAATCTGCTATTTGTTTTGGCAGTAGAGGCAAACCAGGTCACAGTCCTTCAACCATATAGTCTGGAACAATCTCATCAATTTCAGAGGGACTACTCTGGATTAAGTTGTTTGAGGATCCTGGCTGACATGCTTTAGTTACCTTTGAAAAACTACCCATACATAACTTGCCCAGGATCATACACAAATCTGTGGCAAAGCTGAAAATCAAACACAGATTGCCCAAGTTCCTTCCTAACTACGGCTGCGTTCATATGAGACACTAAGTCTGGGGAAATCCCTTCCCCCTGATTTTTAGGGATGGGCGAATGCAGTTCAGATGTTTGGAGTTTGGACCGAACTTGGTCTGTTCGGACGTCCGAACCGCATGTCTGAACTGAACTCTCAAACGACCAAACAGTTTGGTCGTGTTCGGATGAGTTCGGGGGTGGGGAAAACGTCTTTTCAGGACTAAAAATTTGGTTTCGGTTCGGTTTCAGTATCAATAGCGCTATTTTTGAATGTTCGGCAAAGTTCGGTCAAACCGAACTCGGCTGAACCAAACCATCGAACCCAAACTTGGGTTTCGAACCAAACGACCGAACATCCGAACCGCGTTCTGTTCACCCATCCCTACTGGTTTTTCTTTTATTGTGTGAAAAGGCTAGGTTGCAGGATGCAGCTGGTATAATGTGTATCTAATGAAAAATATTTTCATTATTGAAATTGAAAAAATTGAAAACCAAAGTTTATCATGCTTATTCACACACATGCATTTCTCATAATGTGTGAAGGGATTAAGCCTGCTGTCACTCCATATGCATCATAAAGTCATGTGTTTCCTATGTATTTTTTGCTGGTTTAATTTGTTCCTTTTTGCTTTTCGTCTTCCTGTTTGTTCTATGGTCTGCAAAGTAATGCTAGGCTTTCAAAAGTTTGGGATACCTAGCAGCAACCATGACAATACAAGAGGTAACTTTTAAAGCTGGAGAAAGAAATGTGGGAACAGTTGAAAAAACACGAATAAAATTGCATGCAAGAAACTGAAAAAAAAGCATGTGTGAATGAAGCCTATAAGAGTACCCTTCTTCTCTGCCTTCCAGTTTATGCCATTTGAGGGCACAATCCTTCACCTATTGAAGTCCATGGCAAAACTTCAATTGACTTCGATAGTGGAGGATTGTCCTGACAGTGAGGGACACTTTAACACACAGTAAAAACACACGTGACGGCATGGTGGCCCATTTTGGCCCGCTGGGACCCACCAGCACGTGTTTACATGCTGCCAGATGTTAACTCAGGACTGTCTCAGAGCAGATAGGTGGCTGGCCTGGGCTATGTCCTTGGCAAATCTCCGAGGATGCAGCCTGGGCTAAGGGCCTCCATCATAGACTAACGTGGGCTACAATGTGTATTCAGCCCCACTTTCCCCACCTCAGGGCAGGGGCTGCCGTGGTCAAGAACCATGTTTGGTTGCCATAGCAGCCTGTCAAGGGCGTAGCTACCCTAGGGACAGGCAGGACATTTGTCCCGGGGCCCACCATGGCTGGGGGCCCATCCCTCTGGTAGCTAAGCCGCCCGGCCCCAGACGCCCGGCCCTGAGGGTTTTACATTTTTTAAATTATTTTTTTAAATTAACCCGGCCACCACCGCTGGCTGACAAATGCCTCCCCGATGCCAGCACAATGCGCTTTCTGCCCCCCCATAGGTCATCCGTGGGCTGACATCATGTTTGACCTGCCCCCCCATAGTCATGTATGGCTATGGGGGGCGGGTCAAGTGTGCGAGCCCTCCACATGGCAGAGACCTTACTTCCGGGTCTCTTCCATGTGGAGGGCTCATGGGGGGGCGCGTTTGTGCCTGGGCCCTGCTCCTGCCCTGGTGGGGCGTAGAACGAGCTGGGGCCTGAGCTAGCCACAGCGTGCCCTGGCCCAGCGATCCCAGCCCGGAGCTTCCCCCAGCTCCGTCCGGGCTGGGATCTCCAGGGCGCGCTGGCTAGCTCAGGCCCCGGCTCACTCTACGCCCCGCCCCCCAGGGCATGCCTCCTCTTCTCTGACCTGCGTACGAGGGGCAGAAAGCCCCCCTGCCCTCTGTTTGCCCCCCACAAGCAGTGCTGCATGCAGCGCTGGTGCCTACTTCTCACAGGGAAGCGGCGGTACCAGTGCTGCATGCAGCACTGCTTGTGGGGGGGGGGAAACAGAGGGCAGGGAGGCTTGCGCCTCGCACACAAGTCAGAGAGGACTCGGAGATGCACGGTGGGGCCCGGACAGGCCGGTACTTGCAGCCCCCAGGCTGCCCGGCTGTGTCCGGTGCAGCGCCCTGGCCGGCTGGAGCCGCTCAGGCGGGTCGTGCAAGGAGCGGAGGAGCAGCAGCCCAGACCCAGTCCAGCAGGTAAGGCTGCCACTGCCCAGCGCCCGGCACCCGTAGCCACCAGCCCCTCCCCCCCAAACCCAGTGCCCCTAGCCTGTTTCCCCCCTCCCAGTGCCGCCCCGCTCTAACCCACGAGGCCCCACTCCCCTCCCAGAGAACCCCATCCCCCCCTGCTCTAACCCACTAACCCCCACTCCCCTCCCAGGGAACCCAGGGGTCCTGGCTCCCAGCCCCCCCCCACTCTAACCCACTAATCTCCTCTCCCAGGCAACCCAGGGGTCCTGGCTCCTATCCCCCACCCCCTGCTCTAACCCACTAGCCCCCCTTCCCCTCCCATGGAACCCAGAGGTCCTGGCTCCCAGTCCCCCTGCTCTAACCC
>QEPC01004580.1:238728-269527 GCA_003113815.1 Sphenodon punctatus
GTTAAACCGGTAGTAGGGGTAGGGTGTAAGTTGGAAAAGTTGGTTAAGATAGGGCACAGGAGGATTCCCCTAGGGCTTAACCCGAAGACGGTAGAGGAGGGCACCAGGCAAACAGGACAATGCCTGGCACAATAGGGGAACCTCCTGTTGGGAAGGTTAACAGTTAGGGATAAGGGATTGAAAGGACCCCAGTTTAAAGGGGGAAGTGGGAGGGTTACCTCTTCCCCCTTTTTTGGGATAATTAATAAAGAGTGCGGCCGTTCAAACCCATATATTGTGTCCTCGTCTTCTTTGGAGGGGGGTGCGTCGACAAAAGGACGCTGGGGAGAGGAAGAAGGGGGCAGAGGAGAGGATGGGGGGATAGGGAGGATAGGGGAGCCCAAGTCCATTTTTTGTCCCTGGGCCCACTCCAACCTAGCTACGCCCCTGCAGCCTGTCATAGCAGGTGGCAGGGTTCTGGGAGCAGAGCAGGGGGCAGGGTCAGCCATTCACACATTTATTTAGCTCCCCACCCTGCCCAGGACGTGTGGGCAATGGGACGGCTCTTCGGCCACAGGCGCATTACTTCAGTGCCCCTCCCGAACCCAGGCTGTATCAGCTGTGGTTTCCCACGGGGAGCCACCACACCACCTGCACGTCTGTTTTTACCCACAGAAATCAGGTGACTCAACACAAAGGGCGCACACACATTTATAGGAATGGAGATCAGTACTGCTAAAACTTGAAGGAGAATTCAAAGTCTTCTGCCTTAAATTTAGTGAAATATAATTTCTGCAGCACCAAAGAAAGATGAAAAGCAGAGCAGTGTGCCTTTCTTATTATTCTGGAAATGTCCCTTTTTCCAATTAATATAAGAGAAATAGTTTCGGGGGGGAATTAAAAAGCAAATTAATGATATATAAAAAAAGGAAAAATGATAAAAGTCATTTTAACCCTCTCCTTGATTTATCTACAGTATTCATAAGGGTTTATTTTCCCAAAAACTATTGTCTTGAGTCATACAATTAATTAGGCTATAAAGTCAATCTCCGGCAGGATGAGTTACTAATACTGAATGACTAATAATCAGATTTCATTAGGACCCTTTTTTGGGAGGGGGGAATGTGACAGACCAGGGGGAGAATACATGGCATCTTAAAAAGTGTTACCAGGCCTACTGTTAGATTTATGACAAAATACTCTAAGGTATCAATTCCACAAAGTTGTTTAATTTTTTTTTATTTTTTTAGCTGTTTAGTAGTTAAGTCCACTTCAGTCAAGCAAGAAGGTGTCCTCACCAGAGGATTGTTGAATATGGAGGAATCGATAAGTGAACATTTTTCTACTTAGCATTTCGATGTGCCACTGCCAGCTACCACATAGTAGCCATCTGCTGCATCAGTGGCCTCCCAACCTTTTTGTCATTACAAGTAGAGCTGAAAATGGGTATACACCTTGAATTTCTAGTACCTGGATCAACTCAAAAATTTTGGGTACAAATTGGTACCCGATTTCAACCCGTTGTGCTGGAATGTCTTGAAATGTCAACTTCCAGTGCTGTAATGTCAGCTTCCAGTCTTGATATATGAGGTTTCCATCCTGGTATCACCCACTGATGCGAGGGTGGTTCTTGGGTCGATGAGGCTAACCGGTTGTGAATTAGATCCTTGCCTGTCCTGGCTCGTGAAAGCCAGTCGGGAAACTGGCTTGTCAACACCACCCTTTGGGAGGAGAGGGTGTCGGACGACAGGATGCCCTTAAAACTTCAGTGGTCTGGCCCCTGCTTAAGAAACCATCTTTGGACATTGACACCCCAGTCAGCTATCGGCCTGTCTCTAACCTTCCCTTTTTAGGGAAGGTTATTGAACAGGTGGTTGCCCGACAGCTCCAGACGCATCTTGATGCTGTTGGATTCCTGGACCCATTTCAGTCATGTTTTCATCCTGGGTATGGCATGGGAACTGTGCTTGTGGCTTTGGGCAATGACCTGCTGTTACATAAGAACACTGGGGGAAAGAGGAAGCCATAGTTAGTTGCTGGGGGATGGGATAGTTTTGGAATGTTCAGCCGGCCTGGACAGTGATTGGTGAGTTTTAAAAGAGCAACTGACCCAGGTGGACTGTTGAAGACGAGAGGAGGGGCAGAAGGGATTATAGGAACTGTGACTTGTCTTGAATCGATCTGAGCTGTTATCTGAACTTGAAACCTGAACTGTGACCTGTTCTTTATATATAATAAATTTAATTGTATTTACACCTAAGCTGGAGACTGGGGTACCAACTGTCGTGCCCCTGCTTGGCTATAACCCTGCCAATAGGGGATCACCACCAGGAATCAGGTCTGGAAAAGGTGAAACACCACTAGAGAGAGAGCAAACCTGGACCAAGAGTCAGGCCTGTGGACCCTTGGGGAGTGAGGAATAACAGGCTGGTGGCAGTGAAAAGTCCCAGAGTCCAGAGGGATCGCCACACCTGCACCTGAAGATGGACAAGCATAATTTTACCCTGCTGACCTTGTAAGATCTTTCTGTGGCCTTTGATGCAGTTGATCACAAGGTGTTGTTGACTCGACTGCGAGACATGGCAGGGGTGCATGGGGCCACTCTTGAGTGGTTCCACGCTTTCCTGTCAGGGAGGTCCCAGCGGGTGACGATGGGCAATTGCTCATTGGGCATTTTTACACACACCTTAAAGTTCCGGATTTTTAAATCTTCTGGGTTTACAAGTCCACAAGTAAGTTCCAGATGCATTTTTCACACACACGCTGCCCTGAGGCAGCCTAAAGTAACCGCAGCTGTAGGCGTGACAGGCTGCCATGGAAACCAAGTGACCACAGGTGCCTGGAGCAAAGCAGTTTACCAGGAGAACGTTTTACACACAAAAGGTCTGGAATAAATTCTATGTATAAGTTCAAAGAGCCAAATGTTTAAGATTTGGGTGAGTGATTTAGACACACAAAGTTCAGGACGTAAAAGCAAACATGCAGGAGAAATGCGTGTGTAAAAACACCCATTATCTCCTCAGGAGTTCTATTCTGTCTCCCTTCTTGTTCAATGTGTATATGAGGCCACTCTCTTTTTCATCCGACCCAGGTCCCACAGTCTCAGAGCTTAATCGATGCCTGGCTGCTGTTGGGAACTGGATGAGGGTGAGCCAATTGAAACTGAATCCTGGCATGACTGAAGTGATTATTTTTATTATTATTATTAACAAATATTTATATAGCGCCAGCCGTGTACCTGGCACTTTACAAAGTAATAAAATAGACACGGTCCCTGCCCCTAGGGCTTACAATCTGAAAGACAGGAGCTGGGGGAGAGACTTAGGAAGGGGAACAGAGGGAGAGACAAGGGGTAATGATGATTGGCCAGTCTTGGGATTGGGATGCCTCTCATTGATGGGGTCCAACCCCCTCTGGTCACTCTGGTTCGCACCCTTGGAGTGCTTTTGGATCCATTGCTGCAACTGGATTGTCAGGTGGTGGTGGCAGCCAGGAACCCTTTTCACCAACTCCAACTGGTAGGGAGGCTGCAGCCTTTTCTTTCTGATTCAGATTTGGCCACTGACATCCATGCTTTCATTACCTTAATGCTAGATTACTGCAATGAGCTCTACACGGGGCTGCCCTTGATGACTGTTCGGAAGCTGCAGCTGGTGCAGAATACAGCAGCTCGGCTCCTTTCGAGGTCGAGTTGCTGGGAGTACATTACACTGGTGCTCCGAAGTCTGCACTGCCTGCCTATAGTTTTCCAGGCACAATTCAAGGTGCTGGTTTTGACCTTTAAAACCCTAAATGGTCTGGGTCACACATATCTGAAAGACCGCCTCTCCTATCATGTCCTTTTGCAGCCCCTACAGTCGTCTGGGAGCGCGCCGCTCTCCTGCAGGTTCTGTCTCTTACCCTTGTCCATGGGGCAGGGGTGTATGGAAGGGTGTTCTTGGGCTCGGGCATCTTCTGGAGGTCATGCAACACTTTTTTATTTGGAAGAGCATTTGGATAAATGAGGCTTGGCTGGGTTTCTGGGGAGGGTTGTGGGAGAAATTTGAGGGGAGGGATGGACATTTTTACTGTATTAATTTAATTGTATTTTATGGATTGTACACTGCCCTGAGCCTTGTGGGAAGGATGGCATATATATTTTAATAAATAAAATAATAATTTACCAATCAGTATCCAAAAAATTGAAACATTGGTACTGGAAAATACTGGTTTTTTGGGTATCTGGTAACCAATTGGTGATCAAGTAGCCCATCAAATACCTGACACAGTGTTTGACCATGTCGGTATTATCCAGGGGTACCCAAAATACAGGTATTATCCAGGGGTATCAAATTAGATAGCCATTTGAGCTCTAGCCACAAGCCACTTTAAAAGTTCAAGATTTACTGTGAGCCACTCTAGGTAGAGCGGGGCTACCGTGGTAGCACATGAGAGTGCCTGGTGGATTTTTTCACCTTTTCCTTGCTGAATCTGTGGCATACACATCACCCCGCCCCCTTTACTCCTCCATTCCCTGCCAATATTTCTTAACTGAATTGTCACAAACAACATGAAATATGCGATATATTGCTCAAGAGCCACAGTTTGGGGATCACAGAAATACGTATTTCTGCCACTCATTCACATCAATTCTAAACACTACAGGCTACTGTGTACTAGCTCTGGGGTGGGAAAGCCTCTGGCCCATGGACTAAATCTGGGCCATGGCTGTATTTTATTTGGCACCCTTCTAATTTCTGGTCCTGGCCCATGGGCCATTTCCAACCCTCAAACCCTGAAGGAGTGAATTCAGGGGAAGGGAGCAGATATGAAGGCAGGGACTGTAGGCTAAGGGCAGACACTGTGGGCTTTCCCTTCCTTCCCCCATCCTAAGCACACACACTAACACTGCCTCCTCCAAACCAAACACCTATCTGGCCTATGGGAGAGAAAATATTGCCCACCCCTCTACTAGCTTCTATGTGGTCTTAGGGTCCAGCAAATCAGGGGGTCTCATAGCAGGGATTTCATTGCTGAGTGGAGTCCTGCTGAGACTGGATCGGCATAATTAGAAATGCAAATGAGAAATCCAAATCTTGTCACAAGGATTTTTCTTTTGTCACTTAGTGGGGTCAAAGCCTGAAATGTTTTGGAACCGGTGGCACAAATGGTAAGATTTGAATGGGAGAGGGAAAGGAAATATTGTGAGCAGTGATATCAGTGAAACCAAAACTCTGTAGAACATTAAATGTGAGGATGAGAAGTTTAAACCGGGTATAGGAAGAGATGGCGGCCTGAAGGGCATCTAGAGAGGGAGAGGTTTGGAACAGATCTTCATGAAAACTGTTGCCTCTCTCAGGCAACAGTGGAAACTGTAATGGTGCGAGGAAAGTTAGGAAACAGATAGTGTTTGCAGCATTCCTGGCTGTCTGCCTAACACAACTTTATTAATACTAACTGCTTCTCTTAGCTGGTTACTAAGATGGCTGCCTCCTAGCTTCCGTTAGGGGTTTCCTGCTTCTTAAAGTGACAGGCACATCTTAGGTATTGAAGTCTTTAGGATACTATAGGGACCACTCACAAATGTACTTTTCCATACCAGACCGGCCATATTGAAGATGCAGTCAGCAAGAAGTCATACCTTAATTGAGGCTGTGTGACATCTTTAAGGAATTTTTTTTGTTTTGTTTTTAGAGTATTTTATTTTGTATTTTAAAATGTTGTTAGCTTGTATCAGGATGGGGCGGCATATAAATTTTAATAATAAATAAATAAATATGTTGGTGGTTGGACAAGGCTGCGTGGGAGTGTGGTTAAGTTTAAAAGTTAGCAGATGATGGTTAGAGAGGGGAAGTACAGAGGTGGAGAGGGTTGAGAGAGAGTAGTTTGATGAAAAGACCAGATCAAGGCAGTGGCCGTGCTGATGAGTAGGGGAAGAAAAACATAATTGAAGGCCAAATGATGAGATTAGGGCAAGATGTTTGGCGGCATGGGAGTCAGTGGAGTGACTGACATGGAAGTTAAAGTCCCTAAGAATAAGGGAAGAAGGGACAAGTAAGAAAGAGAGCCAGGAATCAGTCAGTGAGGAAAGAGGAAGGGGACCTGTCCGGGGGGATGTGGGGTGTGTGTGTGTGTCTATAAATGACAGCTACCTGGAAAGATAGAGGGGCGAAACAGGTGGATGGAGTGGACCTCAAAGGAGGAGAAGAACTGGGAGGGAGGAGGCAAGAGGGGTTGAAACCTTCAGGTGTGGGGAGAGAAGCAGCCCAATGCCACCACCACGGCCTACAAAACAACATATGTGAGAGAAGAGGTAGCCTCCATGACAGAGAGTAGTAACTGAAGAAGAGTGATCAGGTGAAAGCCAGGTCTCAGTCAGAGCAAGACAATGGAGGGAGCAAGAGATAAAGGGGTCATGAATAAGTTTGTTAGAGATCGTGTGAGCATTCCATAGTTAGCAGGAAAAAGGGAGAGCTGAGGAAGGGAGAAAGGGGATAGCGATAAGGTTGTAGGGGTTACAGACAGATTCATGGGGATGGGGTGAAAAGTGCCTTACGGGTTCAGGATTAGGATGGATTTCTCCAGTCATTAGGAAAAAGAAGGAGGGTACAGAGGAGGGGAGGTGTGACAACAGCAATGAAGGTGCGGTATGCTAAGAGTGCAGCTACACAAGACCAGCAGGGGAGGCTACTACACCTTGGATAGCCTTACCCCCGTCTGGGCTGCTGGAACAAGTGATGTAGTGGATTGTGTGGCCAGCAGCTGCCAGATTGCCCTCCCCCCAATCCCAGGAGATGGGTGCATGCTCCATGGCGTGTCCCCAGAAAAATTCCAAGGATGCATCGGTGGCCAGGCCCCTTCTGCCCACTGCATAGCAAGCTCCGCAGCAGAGCTTTGAGCTGGGAACACTGATGCCCATTGTATGCAGCCACATCACAGCCGGGAGCATGATTTAGATCCAGCTGGGGGAGGGAGGCAGGGCAGGGCCAGACACATGATTGTGCAGCCAGCACCATGGCCAGTATGGCCATGATGACAGCTCCAACAGGGGACAGCTCACCTGGCTTCTCCTCAATCCTCTGACTGGCTCCCTACACTGGCCCTGCAGTGTGGTGGCAGCAATTGCTCACTAGGGATGTGCATCAGGCTCCCAAGTAATTTTTGATTTTCATTTTTGTTTTCGTTATTCAAAAATGTCGTTTTCATTATTGGCATTAATGACAATGTTATTTTAGTTTGTTATCATTTTGGGTATCATTTTTGATATCGTTTTTTATATCGGTACCAATATCGTTATAGGTATCATTTTTGTTATTGGTATCAATATTTGTTGTTATCGGTATCGATATCAGTACCGTTTCAAATGAAGGTTTTATTTTTGGTATCGGTATCATTATTGATTCCCATGCAAAACTTCTCTAAACCTAAGGGAGACAGGGGAAGGGAAAAGGAAAACTATTTATTATCTAATCAATTATCTATATAACTATTCTAATCTAATCTATATGTCTATAATATATACCTATAGCTAATCTATACTACCTATCTATATATAATGTACGGAGGGAAAAGGACAGGGAAAGGGAGAAGGTAAAATGTAGGGTATGAGGAAGGAAAGGTATTGGTGTGGTAATACCTAATAAATAAATAAATAAATAATACAATGAAGGCTAGGGAGGATTTTTTATGTGCAAGCACCACAGTTCTGTAAATGCAACCTGTCAAGCAGAGCTTTCACAGAACGGAGAGAAAAAGCCTGGCCCTCCCATTATAAAGGGTTGCAGTGCCCTCCCCCAGAGATCCCCTGATTGGTTGTGGGAGGCAGCAGGCATTGAGCAATCACAGAGTGCCATGAGACTCCTGGGGCCTGCTTGCGCTGCTCATTGGCCATGCTCATTGGCTCACTGCTCATGCTGAGCTGCTCCCCCCTCCCAACACAGGCACAGTTCAAGAGTTCAACCCTGTTAAGACTCTGAGATGTCTGCTCCCTCCTCCCCACTCCACATTTTCTCTCCAAAACCCAACTGTCACAGCACTAATAAATTATAATAACAACAATGATAACAACATTGTCGTTTTTGTTTCTTGTTTTCTTTATTGTTTTTTGTATCAGTATTGATATTGGTATTGGTATTCTCGGTTGTTATTTTTGGTATTCTCGGTTGTCGTTTTCATTATCCTTGTCGTTATTCTCAGTTGTCATTTTCATTATTGCAATAATGAAAATGAAATTTTTTGTTATCATTATTGTAATAACGAAAACGACATACACACCCATATTGCTCACTCTGAAGCCACATGGGAATCCAGCCGCCACCGCTGCTCGTGTGCCCTCACCCTAAGAGAGTACAGTGATGGCTGAATGACAGAATTGTTTGAAGCTGGAGAGCAGTGGACAGGGAAGAAGAGAAAATGGCTGGGGAGATGTAGACAAGGAGACCAGTGGGCAGATGTGCAGAGTGGACTATGGTAAGGAATAAGATTGGGAAGAATCAGGATTAGGAGACGGAAGGGTGTGGAGCCATGGAGAAGCAAGACAGAGAAAGAAAGTGCTACTTACCTGAGGTTGTTGGCAGAGACGTAGCTAGGGTGGAATGGGCCCTTGGTCAAGAAGTCAAGATGGGCCCCCCTCTTTGTGTCCCGCCAGTGGGCTTAGGGGTGCTGCCCAGCTCGGTGGGCCTGGGGGGCGTTGCTATCAAATACACAAGACACCCAAAATGCAGCCAGCCTATTAAGCGCATTATGCCATGCAAAGAGGCATATATACATATAACCAGTTTAGTAGTGCCCCCTTAATCAATTCACGCTGCTCCCACCCCATAACCATTTCTTTCCCCCACCCATAACCAGTTCATTTGTGCCCCCAGGGCAGCATGAATTGATTATGTGAGGGGCACAAATAAACTGGTTATGGGGTGCGGGTTTAAAGACAGTATTCCTGTTACTAATAACTTCATTAAGAAGAGTTAGTGAAATAGCAGCCATAATAATGTCAGAACCATATTTGCAGATTTTCCAAGATAGAATAGATATTGCTTTACATCCTAAATTCCTACCTAAGATAGAATAAGGAAGACAGTTGTGAGAATGTGGCCCTTTTTACACAGGCCTCTCCCACCCATAAACACGCAGATCTCTGTGTGTTCATGGGTGGGGGAGCCCCGTGTGAACAATGCAGTGCCTGCCATGAGTAGGGGTGCACGCACCCGCCTAACACACATCCCCGCTCACCCTCCACTCGTCCCCACACACAGAGCAACTGGGGAAAATGGCAGTTGCTCCATGGATGCAGATGAGTGGGGGGTGACTGGGGATGCATGTCCGGCTGTGTGAATGCCCTGCCCATGCACCAGCACACCCATGGACCCCACACCCGGTGGAGCCATGTAAAAAGGGCCTGTGAGGGGACACTTGAAGAAGAACAGAAGGTTACTGTCTTGTAAACAAGGTTCTTTGAGAAGTCTCCTAACATTCTCAAAACACCTACCCTTCCAGTCCCACATGGAATTTTCTTATATTGCTAGAAAGGGTTGGAAGCAACTGTCATTCTGAGGGGGAGAGCGCTCATTGGTTCGTTCAATCGACTCACCCCTAGTTGTTGGAATGTGCTATGAGTGGGTTGAGTCTGGGAGATCTTACATTCCGTTGGCACAGGAGAGCTCACAGTGTCCTCTGACATTGTCAGTCAAGGCTACTGGTAGAAGTATGGAGATGATCTGCAACCTTCCGAACCCCTAGCCTGCTGGTGAAAGGAGCAGGAGTGGCAAAAGCCCAAGACCTGGGGAGATGAGCTACAACCTCTGTAGCCCCTGCTTACTGTTGCTGTTGCAAAATTTCTTGCTGTTTTACAGAGTCTGGGCCGGTGACTCCTTGTGAGCCAGCTGGAATCCAAGTACTAAATTTTAATGGGCTAACTCCTTGGTGGGCAAAACTGCTACAAGTGTAGACCACCAAATAATTCTCCCCCTGTACCATACACCTCTCAAGAGCCAGGCAGAATGTTATGTTCCTAAACAACTCTTCTCAATTCCTTGGGATTTTCAACCCTGAATGGCAAAAGAATATGCCGGCTGTATCTGCATATCTGGGATATAGAGGTGTTCACACTATTTGTATATCTGTATATACAAATTGTGTATCTGTATCTGTATATCTGGGATATAGACACACTAGAGGTGCTCACACTATTTGTACTTCAACGCACTCAACCCTCATTTCTTTTCACAAATTTTTCTCTAAAACACTAGGATTTTCTGTCACTATTGAGTTTCCCCCTGGCAACAGCCAGTAGAAATTCTACCTCTGCTGTGCAAGGCTCTCTTTGGATAACTTGACAGTAAGATTGTCTCTCATACTTGGAATTTTATGATGCCCAAACCTGGTTGGGTTTTTGCCCCTAGAATAACAATGCCCTGGTCATTGGTTTTCATTTGTGTTGATAATTTCTACAGAGAAATTAAGTCTGTGATTTTTTTTTTGATTTTTTTTATTTGATTTTTTTGGTAATTTACCCAAGTTGTTTATGCACCTGTAAACACAGTACAAATGAAATGCTTATATAAGCAGATACTCCTCCACACCCATACATATGAAAGAGGCAGTTATGGCAGCCCTAAGCCCTTTACACTGTGGGAGAAAATGCTGAAATTAAGGATGGAACAAAATTAAATGGAAGAAAAATTTGCTTGAAGTAATGTGGCATTTAGTGAGAAGCAGATTCTGTCAACTTGAACTTTGATTGAATTGGCAGCCGTCTTTACAAATCACTTCTCTCACTCAGCACCCTTTAACTGGGACATCCTGGCATATTTGCTGCTGCCCTGCTGTGTTTACAAAATACTTTTGGCCCTACTTAATCTTCTTCCAATGTGGTAAGCTTAAGGGTTGCTATTAATAACAGCAAGTAGAAAATCAGAGATAGTAATAGGACTTCCATGTTGACGGTCCCTAATAGAAGCTGTGTTAATTAAATTACTTCCATGTTCAGAACTTTTTAGTGGAGCAATATGTCACTCAGGGACTCAAATACGTAACTAAGAGAGCAGTGCTCTATGGGCTGCTATGCTGTCCCCACCAGCTGTTCCAGGAAGGTACCTGGAGACACTGTGAGACACAGCTTCCTCACCTCAGGGACCCATTTACTCATTTCAGTCTGATATCCTAGAACTGCAGATGAGTTGAAAAGGCATCTCACAGGGCATCCAATCCATTGTCAGCACATCCTGGAATGAGAAAATCATGTGGGTTTTAATGGCCACACACTTTATTACAATTCCAATTGAACTAGGTGGGGTAATTGCCCAAAGGCAATTTAGGGTCCAGTACAACAATCATTAACAGGATCAACTATAACTTTAAGCAGAACTGACCTTGAGGTGCTCTCCAGTTTCTTATTAAAACTGCATCTCCAGCTCCATGCCACTGGACGTGGATGAGGAAGACAATGTCCTTTTTTGGACTGGAGTAAGGAGTCAGGTGCATGAGGGCTTTGGACCGTACCTGTCCCTTGCCACCCTCCCCAGGGATGTGACCCCAGTGCTTCCTGTACCCTGCTTCTTCGCCAGGTCTTGCTTCCTTATCTCTTAACGAGATGATGTCCCGTTTACATAAATCTATAGGTAACAACCCCACAATAGTACTGGACCCCCGCAAGAGTGCAACGTAAGTTTTACTATAATCAGCAAAAAACAAACACACGGGCCTTATTTATTTATTTATTTATTTAATCAATTTTTATCCCGCCCCTCCTGAGAACAGCTCGGGGAGGCTTAAAGAGGCCACATAATCCAATTTGCTGAGAAAGGTGAAAACCAGAAATCCCTTAGCCAATCTGGGGTTCCCATAAAAATCCCTTCCTGGCCCCCACAGGCTACAGGCTTATGCCCACAGTGGGTAATTTCAGACATGATGGGCCCAGAGGCCTGCCACGCTGAACCATGGACCAGGATCCGTTTCAGTTCCCGGTCAGGAATCAGGCCGACTGTCCTTTAGACGTGCCGGCCTGATTCCTACCAGGGATCGGGAAGGGGGCAGGGCTGCATGGCACGACGTGCAACTGCACAGCCCCGCCCCCCGGCACTTCCCCAGCCGCCCTCCCTCCTTCTGTCCCGCGGTCTGGGCCACGATCTGAGATGGGCTAAGGTAACAGACATTACATCTACCCATGGTTCTGGACCTCCGGCCGGCTGGAGGTCCAGAACCATGGGTATATTTAATCCCCACCAGGAATTCACCGGGGGGAACATCTGGCAGGCATCGCTCAAACGTTACGGTGATCACGGCCACCACAGGGGATTCACTGTGGTTGACTGTGATCTTGTAACGTCTGAAAATACAGTGTTACAAGGTGGGTGGGGTCCTCTCTGCGACTGAGACCCTTTTCACACAAGACACTCTCCACCCACTGCACACCTGCCACACACCCACTAAACATGTTACAAGACACCCATAGGGCAACACTGCGGCCCTGGAGCATGCATAGTGGGTGGGTGGTGGGTGTGCAGTAAGTGAAGAGTGTCTTGTGTGAAAAGGGTCAGAGAGTGAAACCACGCTGGTCCTAGCTGGCTGGTCCTAGCCTCAGAAGTGTCACATTGTGAGATGCAATTTTCCTCTCCTCAGCCTGGGTTGCTGTAGCAACCCAGGTCAGGTGCAGTCTTTTCTCACCCACGCAGGAGCTGCTGCAGCTGCAACTGGCTGCAGCAGACTTGCGGCTACAACCATGGGCAGGGGGGGCACCCAACCTTGTTCCTTTCTCTCAGGGGAGCTTGACAGTTGGCCCACTTGCCACCAGTAGTGGCAGGCAAAGGGCTAATATAATAGATAACCAAAGAAACTCCAACAAAAAACACAACCTTGCCCACCAAATGCAGGGTTCTTGCCCCTGGATAGTCCCTGTCATTTATGATGATGATGATGATGATGACTGATGATGATGATGATAAACAGAAGCTGTGTTAAATTACTTCTATGTTCAGAGCTTTTTACTGAAGCAATATGTCACCCAGGGGCTCAAATATATAACTAAGAGAGCAGTGCTCTGTGGGCTACTGTGCTGTCCCCACCAGCTGTTTATTAATAATAATAATAATAATAATAATAATAATAATTAATTATTAATTATTAATTATTAATAAATATGACATAAATGTACCATTAATTAGTACTGTACCACTGAGTGGTATCATTCAATGTACCACTGAATGTACCACCATTTACACAGACACACAGACACCTTCACCCAATTCCACCCACTGGGCTGCCTCCGGTTTTCCGAATGGCCCTGTGTGTGGAGATGGGTGGATGGTGTGTGTGTGCCGGGAGTGCGCACACACAAACACCCACCACCCTTGATGTTTACACGGATGTACACCTGGCACACACCCATCCCCCCAGCCACCGCCAGCCGTTTACACGGACGCCACCCCCAACACCCGCCGGAACACCGAGCGGGGGTGGGGGGGGATGACTGAGTAAAAATGGCCATAGGGAGAGAGAGGAATACATTCACAAGAATGAGAAGTTGCAGGTGCACATGCTTAGCTTGGTTACAGTTAATCTAGGAAGACAAGGGAGGGGAGCATACAGAAAGGGAGGAGAAAATTCAGCTAGATCCTATACACCAGGAGTGCAGGGAGTTAAATCCCATTATACAGTGTAATCGACAAGGGTGAAAGGGGACACAATCCTAAATTGAGGAATGCTTGAGACCCATCAGATGGGGCACATGTAAAGAAACACTCAATAAAACCATTTTTCAAAATGACAAAAGCAGCTAAACCAGTGAATCGGTTGTCACAGAATGTAATTGATGCCAAGAACTGAACAAGACTGAAGAAAAGGGATTGGACACTTTTATGGATACCAAGAACATCCAGTGTTATAGCAGTTAATGCTAGCAAAACAAATTGTGAAAGGGATATAAAACCTCCTGCTCCAGGTTTTACAACAATCTCTAATTGCCAGAGATTAGGCTGTGACCTTCGCAAGAGATAAATTATCCGACGACTGCCTTCTGTGGAGCCTGTGCACCTTCCTTTGAGGCATCTGGCCACTGTGGGAGACAGGCTATGTATTGGAACAAACAGACCAGGGACCTGCTCCAGCATGGCAATTCCCTATTCAGAAGATGGCTATTAAAGTACTCTGCCTGGTGCTGCATGCAAAGCTAAAAAGTTAAACACATGAACCATATGTTTACAATTCTGCTCAGGTCCATACTTCTTTTGACACATCTGTTTGCCACCCTTATTTAGCCCTTTTCAGCCTTGTTTGAGATGAGATGAGGGCTTATTATACAACCACTCCGTCTGGTTTAACTAAGCCAAAAATCCTAGATCCAGTCTTTGGGAAGTTTTAAGAACCTCGGATTTGAATCTATGTTTAGGATTAGCAATGTTTCTGTGGTTAAGGTATTGGACTTCTGCCACATCTGATTCAGTTTTTGGTCCAACCATAAACTGCCTCTTTGACCATGGCAAGTCACTTAATCTGAGTTCCTCATCTGGACAGTTAAGATAACATTCATTTCTCCCACCCATAGACTGCCCCATTTATTTAGACTAGAGCAGAAATAGAAAGTGGGTTTATTATTCACATTTTCAGATAATCCTTCCAGTTTCAATTTTTTTTTTTAAAAAAATCAGTGATGAAACAGGATATTATTATTCCATGTCTGAAGCAGATAATCACATATCCTTTTCCCCCAGATATTTTGTTTGGGGATTTTGGGGGGGAGGGGTTAGGTTATTTTGTTTGTTTGGTCATTTCAGTATTTGAGTTTGTCATATTTAATTAATGTATTAATTTATTTATTTATTTACCTTTGTGTCCAGTCCAGCCATTCCCCGAAGGCTCAGGGTGGCATATAAAAACCATAAAATACAATTTTAAAACATTAAAATACGATTCCTTCCAAAACCCTACCCACACCAACACCAATCCTCCAACAACCTCTCACCTAATCCCTATCCTCACCTGCCAAATGCTTTACTTTAAAGAAAAGTTTGACACCTCCTCTGAAAGATGCTCAGGCCCAGACTCAGACAGACCTCCAGAGGGAGGGAGTTCCACAACATTGGGGCAACAACCAAGAAAGCCCTCCTGTAAGCCCCCATCGTACGAACAAGGGTAACACCTAGAACCAATTAGGGGGTGCTCCTGAATGACTGTAGGGGCTGTGATGGAGCATGGAGGTCTGTCAGATATGTGAGGCCCAGGCAGTTTAGGGCTTTAAAGGTTAAAACCAGCATCTTGAATTGTGGCTGGAAAGCTATAGGCAGCCAGTGCAGACTCTGAAGCACCAGTGCAATGAGCTTCCGGTGACCTCTCCCTGAAAGGAGCTGGGCTGCCACATTCTTCACCAGCTGAAGCTTCTGAACAGTCATCAAGAGCAGCCCCATGTAGAGCATACGATTGCAGTAATCTAGCTTTGAGGTGATGAAAGCATAGACAACAGTGGCCAGGTCCCAATCAAAAAGAAAAGGCTGCAGGATCATCACCAGATGAAGTTGGTGGAAAGTGCTCCTGGCCACCACCGCAATCTTGATTATCCAAGAGCAGCAGGGGGTCCAGGAGTGCTCTATGGGTGTGAACCACCTCTGTGGGGGGCAGACCCCATCAATAACTGGAGTCCCAATTTTTCCCCAAGACACAGGGCCAGATAACCATCACCACTTCAGTCTTGTCATGATTCAGCCTCAATCGGCACATCCTCATCCAGTCCCCAATAGCTGCCAGGTATCAGGTAGGCACCGAGACTGCAGGACCTGGGTTGGATGAAAAGGAGAGTTAGAGCTAGGTGTCATCAGCATACTGATAACACTTCATTCCAAACCACCAAATAATTTTGCCCAGCAGCCTCATATACACATTGAATAAGTGGGGAGGCCAGATGGTCTGGAACCCTGTGGGACCCCAGAGGGGAAGGCAAGAGGGGATGATGAGCAATTGCCCATCACCACCCACTGAAACTTCCCTGACAGGAATAAACAGAACCACTCAAGAGTAGTCCCATGCACCCCGCCAGGTTCCATAGATAATGTCAACAACACCCCATGATCAACGGTGACAAAGGCCGCTGAAAGATCTAACGAGATCAACAGGGTACAATTTCCCCTGTCAATTTCCAGGTGCAGATCATCACCCAAGGCCACAAGCACAAACTTATGCACAATGGAATTAATATTGCAGAAATTATGTAACTGAACAACCCAAATGAGGAAACAACTGGAAAAACCAAAATGCAATAACCAAAACTGATGCCTAATGGAGCATAACCAGATATGAATTATTACCCAAAACTGCATTTTTAGTTTGGATAGTGAGTATTTGGTAGGTTTATCAATCTTTGAGATTGGTACTTTAATTCAGACTATAAACTATTTGGGGCAGGAACTGATCCATAGGGAATGATTCCAAAGCTGTTTGGCGCAGTGCTAGATTTTTGTACCAAAACAATTCCCACTAAAGTGAATGGAATTTGAACTGGTACAAAGGGTTAGTGCCAGCATCAAAACTCAAAAGATTGCCTTCTCCTGGGTTTGTGCAGCGCCTAACCAAGTAGATTGCCTGGTCACTGTAGGCACTGCCAAAATACAGTCAATACAAAGTATTTTGTGGCAGAGACCTCTTTCCAATTTTACCTGTGGGAATGATGTCCAATTTTCTCTGGGGCTGAAAGCATTAATCAATTAGTCAGAATAACTGATTAGTGCATGAAAAACCTGTATTTTTAAAAAAATTACATTTAAACATACAAACTTATTTTAAAAATAAATTTATAACAAGATTTCAGAGAACATTTTTTAAAAATAAATAAATCCATGAATGGTTTTTTACAAACCTATTTGATCTACAGTATTTTAGTATTTAATCAATTAATTAACCCATTGATCTGTTAAAACTAACAGTTTATCAACTAAAAAATGCAATGGCTCGATGTCCCTACTTTTCTCTTAAATCCCCTTTCGAAAGGCTGAGGTCTTTCTTTACATGCCAGCGGAGCCATAGGTCTGAGTCCTTGTGCTTTAATCAAATCCCCACAAAAGCAGCAAATAGCCCTTGGAGAATAATTCATTGTGCAAGCAAGGTTCCAGCTCTGCAGTGACAATAAGATGAAAGACAGTAGGAAGCAACAAGTTAAATCCTGCAATCTGTCCATTTAGTTTTTTTGGCTTTTGGTCAAGTCTGAATTCTCTGTCAGTTTCCTAATTTGAAAAGCAATCTGCTGCTAAGGCCCGTTAGACTTTTATCTGTTGCATTAGTTGGAACACAGACAATTTACAACTACAAAACTGACATATTTAAGGCTGCAGTTTTCCAGTCCAGATGTACAGTACCCAGTCATCAGAAACAGCTGGGGAATATGCTAGCAATACTCATTAAGAGATCACTGTTTTGTAGAAGGAAGCCACTTATTATAATAGGTGAACATTTTGTGCTGTCAGTGAGACTTGTAAAATTAGGAGTTGACAATAATTACACACGGCATCTGCAGTCATCTATCAAACGATGAAAACTGTCTGTCTAGCAGCATTCTGAGAAAGAAAATGGGTGAGAAATTTTAGGGGTAAATTGTAAAAGATACCAAGTAAAACTTTCAAATGCAGATATGTAACTTAGACTGCAGCTACACAAGATGCCTACTGCTCCTTGGGCAGCCTTACCCCACTCCAGGAATATGCCCAGAAAATGACCCTTGTTTTGGCTTACTTATTTGTCTGGTCCGTGGAGCAACTAGTAATTCCAAAGTCATATTTCTCATCCACAACCAAGCATAAAAATGAAATGCCGTCTGGCACTGAAATGATTTTTTTTCTCCCCCACATTTCAATTTCAATCTGATTTTATTTTAGTAGACACAGTCTTGGGAACAGCTACAGCAAGATCCAATCGAGGATGCCAACTGAAATCTCATCATCCCAACTCGTAAAGAGTATAAAGCATTAATCTGACTGCAGCAGGTCATGAGGGTCTTGGCTGTTAAAATTACGCTGGAATTAAACCGGGGGGGAGGAGGAGAGGGGGGGGAAACTATAATTACAGCTATCAGATCTTAAAGCACAGTTACAATCTAATGTGTTAAATTTCTTTCGTTATTCAAGAATAACTGTTAAAACCTGATGTATCACAAACCTAAAATACAAATGTATGTAGTGCGGCTGTCTTCTCTCTGGACAGATTTGAAACCATGGAAATCCTAGCATTGGCAAGTTTCCTGGAGCCAAGAAAAATCTGGCACTCAGGGTATTTTCAGATATCATGATTTCAAGGGGTACAGCCTACCAACAAACTGAAGTTAACCTGTGGTAGATTACCATGTGGTGCTTGTTTTGTGATGTGTGAATGCTTCTACCACATGATTGTAAATCCACAGGTATCCCTGCACCACATGGCAGCTGTCTATAAAGTATGTCACACTTTTTTCCTTTTTGTTGTTGTTGTTGTCATTTTACGCTCTCCCCCCCCTTGTCACAGTTTGTCACTCTGCTGAAGACCACCCCCCCTCCAAAAAGCATTACATGAATAACCTCCTTCCCCCATTCATAATGTATATTATATGTAAGGAATATTTTTAAGTGGGTAACCTGATTGGGAACCAAAGAACACTTGTCAAAGTTACTGACAATCCCAAGACTAGAAAGGTTGTGGCATGCCTCCTTTCTATGTCACACAAATAAATGTCATGACTGAGCCCTAAAGAGCCAGTCATCTAGATACAGGTATGCCAAAGGACCTTGCTGGTGAAGGGCTGCTGGACACTTTGTAAATGCTGATGGATGGTCACTGGAAAGTCCAAAGGGGAACATCGCAACATCAAGAAACCATCCCTTGATGTTCATGCCCTGGCGAGTTATCGGCCTGTCTCTCACATTCCCTTTTTAGGGAACATTATTGAATGGGTGGTGGCCCATCAGGTGTAGGTGCTTCTGTACAGCACCGGTTTTCTTGATCCCATACAGTCGGGCTTTCGTCCAGGGTATGGCATGGAGACAGTGTTGGTGGCCTTCATCAATGAACTGGTAGAACTGGATACAGGTCATATGACCCTACTAGTTCTACTGGATTTGTCAGTGGCTTTTGATACCGTGAACCATGAGATGTTGATGACCTGCCTGCGGGACCTCGTTGGGGTAGACAGAACCGTATTACAATGGTTCTGTTCTTACCTAGCAGGTAAATCACAGTGAGTGATGCTAGGGGACTGTAGTTTGTCCCCTAGGGCTATCTCATGAGGTATTCCACAGGGTTCCATTCTGTCCCCTCTCTTATTCAACGTGTATATGCAGCCACTCAGGGAGGTTGTGCACAGCTGGAGGTTCGTTGTCATCAATATGCTGATGACACCCAACTGTATTTATCCGTTTCAACTGATCCAGGTCCTGCTGTCTCCTTGTTTTCCTGGTGTTTGATGGCTGTGGGGAACTGGATGAGGTTGAGCTGATTGAAGCTCAATCCTGACAAGACGGAGGTGATCCTGGTGGGTGGGGGAGGGGTACACACCCATTACTGGCAGTGTTTGCCCTCCATTGGTTTAATCTGTGCAGAGCCATCTTCTTCTACTTCTTGGAGAGAACACATCTACATCTTGCTTGCCAGCAAGAAGACTGCTGGAACTATGGACTGAGAGGAAAGACTTTGCTTTCTGCCAACTAAGAGATCATTGCCCAGTCATTCTACATCACTGACTGAGAATGTGCTTTCTATAGGGTAAGCTTTATATAGAGATTCACCCAGTATAGAATAGGAATGTGTTATGTTAGTTTTCATTTGATTAGCCACTCTGTATCAACTGTACCAACGTATGTAATCAATAAACTTTCTTCTTTATGAAGAAGTGTCTGTGGTCTAACATTGGAAACACAAGCTGAGCAACTTGAGCTTCCAAGCTCTTGCGAACCCAGAGAGAGAACGAGTCTGTAAACAGGGAGCTTTCTGGACCTTGGAGTGGCAAAAGGATTCTCCCCCTTGCAGAACTGGACCAAACAGAGAGAGAACTGGTTCAGGTGGTCTGCAAGTGAGGGAAATTGAGTCACCCAACCCAGGAAAGTAGGGTGTTGGACCTCAAACCCATGGCAGAAGCTCCACCCATATGTCTCGAACTCCAGTCTCGTCACCATCATCCATCCATTTGTCACATTGAGACTGGACTATTGCAATGCGCTCTATATGGGGCTGCCCATGGTGACGGTTCAGAAGCTGCAGCTGGTGCAAAATGCAGTGGTCCATTTACTTACTGGAATGAGCTGCAGGGAGCACATTCAACCAGTGCTCCGAGCATTGTACTGGCTGCCTATTGTCTTCTGAGCTCTATTCAAGGTGCTGGTTTTGACCTTTAAAGCCCTACACAGCCTGGGCCCTGCTTACCTGAATAATCACCTCACCCCCTGGGTGGCACCTGCGGTTGTCCAGGAGTGCCCTCCTGGAGGTCCATGTTATCGGCAGGTCTGGACAGACAGGAGGGCATTCTCAGTGTCCACACCATCACTGACTTCCATCAGGCATTTAGCAGGAGGTGGAGGATGGGTTAATGGGAAGTTGTGTGGTTGTTTACACAGATCTTTAAGTACTGTACTTGTTTTATATTTTTATTTTGTATATTTTATACTTATAATATATTTTGTTTTTATATTTATGTAAGCCGCCCTGAGTCGCCATGTGCAAGACGGGCGGGATTGAAATAAACTAAATAAATAAAGGATTCCATCCAGCGTGAGGTGGGGGGATGGGTGTGCGCTTGGTGTTCACCTGTGTGAACACCGAGCGGGATAGGTGGGGGTGCGTGCGCGCTCCCACACAACACCCACCTCCACCCATCGCACACCCATCTCCACCCACGGAGCACTCAGGAAAAGCGGAGGAGGCTCTGTGGGTGTAGGTGAGTGGAGATGGGTGTAGGTGGGTGTGTGTCCATGTAAACATTTACAAGGACACCCACCCACCTACACCCACCGCGGCCAAACACCCATCCCCTCACCCACCTCCGTCCATGTAAAAATGGCCTTGGTCTTCTGCTGAGTCTGGGGTGAACCCCTGCAGTGCCACACACCCGACACCATATTCGAGCCCGAAGCAGGGGGAAGCACTAAGCATGGGTATCTGTCTCTGTCACCGAGAATCTTCGCTGTACACATCATGCAACACCAAAAGCCTTTCATCAAGGCCATGCAGTGTAGTGCTACACAACCAAATCCTGCGGAAGCGGGGAAAAAATAACTTAAGAGGCTGGTTCGTGAAGGCTGTTTATATGCCATGAGAAAGTGATGTCAGAGAGAGAGAGAGAAAGAGGAGGGGGAAAGTGTTCGCTATACTCCGGCTTAGGCACTAGATGGTGCCAAATACCTATAGCAGGACTTGGTGAGAGGATAACGAAGAAGAAACATAGGCTGCTTTTACACAAGCAGCTCACAGTTGCGTGACCAGCTTGCATGATTTAAAAAAAAATTAGACGTGAAGATGAATGCGATCACACGCATTAAAGGCAGTCGCGCATTGTTTGCCGGCCACAAATTAAATACCTCACACATTGAGCTATTTAATTCGCAGTCGGCAAACAATGCGCTACCGCCTTTAATGTGTGTTATCGCATCCATCGTTACGTCTAATCCCACTTTGCGGGATTTTGAAAAATCACGCAAGCAGGTCGTGCTACTGCAACCTGCTGGTGTAAAAGCAGTTGTTTCATACACCCCAGAAATGGCCAAACTATGAATCAGGAGCTGCATGCAGGTGTTGGGCTGTTCAAGTGCAGCTGTTGGCCAGGGCTGGTTCTTGGCCGTGTCCTGTTCTACTGGTCTTGTATCTTATTTCATTGCACTTGAGTCTCAGTAGATAAATCACAGCTGCTCTTCAGAATCTCATCAGCTCAATCATAGAGCAACAGCTCCAAGAGCCAATTATGAAGCAGGAGAGGTTTGTGTGTGTGCCTGTGAGTGTGTGTGTTGCGGCTCTCCACCATATGAAGCTTTTAGTATCCAGTTCTTAGGGTTGAGAACTGTGTCATCTGCAAATGTAATAAGCATATTTGTCATTCTTTCCTCAACATAATAGGGTGTAAACAGATGGACAGCAGCCCTGGAAGTGCCCACCGATGCCCCTGTCAACCCCAGGTTTACCGGTCAGTTTGAAGGGCACCCACCAGATGTGCAACCTAGAGCAGGCTGGGGAAGCTTCAGGGCAGCCCAGCATGGAATGCTCCGCAAGATCCCAGAGCATGCTGTGTGGATCAGGCCTGCCAAACATGGTTCTGCTGCCTGTCCGTTGGGGGGAACCCATGGTGCACCTCTGCGCCCATCCATTTATTGTCATGTTCAGCACCATGCAGTTGCAGACACCAGTCTAGAACTTCAGGTGAGTGCCCACAACTCTATGGTGCAGGTGAGACTACATGCAGGCAGACCATGGCCTGGGGACACTGCTGGTCCATCTGATGTGGCCATGAATGGAGCTGGTAACTAGGAACCATGGTTGTGGACCCCCAGAGCAGCTCCCCATCCATCTGAAAACACCCATAGTCATGTTGAAGAGCAGTGGATCCAGAACAGACCATTTGATTTGATAGACCAAACTCCATATGATACCTCCTTCTTCCAGTTCAACATCAGACCATTTATTGCTACTCTTTGAATGTGACTTTTCAATTATTTGTGTGCCCCTCTTATGGTAGTTCCTTTTAGCTCATGTTTTTTTTTCTAATTTACTTATGAGTATATCATGTAGAACTGTTCCAAAAGTCTTACTTAAGTCATTATTTATTATAGCTATGGCATTCCCCTTGTTCACTGTGAATTTGATACCATGTTAAAGAAAGAAAGTAAGTTGGTTTGGCATGATTAGTTACTAACAAATCCATGTTGACAAGTAATAACCATCTCATTTTCCTCTAGGTGTTTACAAATCAATGGTTACGGTATTTGTTCTTATAATTTTCCAGGTATTGAAGTCAGGCTGACTGCTTTATAATTCCCCAAGTCCTCCTTTCCCCCTTTTAAATGATAGACACTATGTTTGTCCTTCTCTAACCGCCTTGAATCTCACCCAGCTTCATCTATTCTCAAAAATAACTGCTAATGGCTTTGGGGTTTCTTTAGCTACTTCGTTCAGCACACTAGGGTTGGTTTTTATCAGAACCTGCTGATATACGTTCATCTAAGTCATCCAAATATTCTTTGATCTGCTCTTTTCCTACCTTAATCTTCATCCATACCTCCTCTTCAGTCACAATTCGCCTTTGTTGTGAAGGTTGAAGCAAAACATGCATTGAGCAATTCAGCCATTTTTAAGAGATCACCTTTCAAAGTCAGTGGTGGTCCCACAGTTTACTTTATCTTTCCATTAACTTCTAAAATATTTTCTTACTCTTTCCAACATCCCTTGTTAGCTGTAGCTCATTTTCTGCCCTTGCCTTTCTGATTTTTTGCCTAAATGCTTGTGGTATTCTTTTATACACATCCTTAGTGGTACATCCTTCCTTTCATTTGCTGTGTATTTCGTTTGATTTTCAGGTCATTTAAAAGCTCCTTGTGCAGCCACATTGATTTGTTAGGATTCTTGTGATGATTACTGTATATGAAGAATCAATGCCCTAGTAGTCAGAGGAACATAAGCACATAATAGGCAGATGTTGTATAACAGTTCAGGCAGGGAAGGGGTAAAAACAGATGTGACAGTGGGCTGTTGTCATGCTTTGGACCAGACCTCACCTGCACATATGTGCAGGCGCCACAACATGGCTGACATCATTGGCCACCATGGCTGTCCGTCATGGCAGAGACCAGGGCGCTGGGTACAGCGCGGGGGTGGGGCTAGCCGGCTGCACATTCAGCATGCTCCCCACCTTCTCCAGTACCCAAGCTGAAGGCATGTCTGTTTGGCACCCTGACCCAGTCTGGACCATGTCCACCGCGGCTTCCCACCCCAGGTCAGGTCAGGCCACCGCCAAGCGACTGTCACTTCTGTTTTCACCCAGGGATTGCAAATACTTTGAAGGACAGAATTCAAATTCAAAATGATCTCGACAAATTGGAGATCTGGGCTGAAACCAATAAAACAAAATTAATTCAAGAGAAATGTAAAGTATTATATATAGAATAAATAAATGATAAAATGCTGTGAAGGGTCTGGGGGATATAGTGAATCACAAACGCAACATGTCAGTCATGTGACACATGAAAAGAAAGGCAAATGCCATTTTGGGTCTCAGCAGCAGAATTATTGTATCCAAGAAATAGGAAGTAATAGTATCTCTCTACTTGGCCCTGGTTAGGCCTCAGCTGAAGTACCATGCCCAACAATAGGCACTACCTTTTAAAAAGATATAGACAAATTAGGGAAGATTCAAAGAAGATCAAAGATGATGACGGGTTTGGAATCCAGAAAAGACGAAGTAAAGAAGAGCAGCAAAGAAGATTCGGGAAGTGGGTGAATATCTACATGACTTTCATTAACCAGATGGAGAACAATTGATATGTCTTGTTTTCTAGGATCTCCCTTATCCTTCAGGATCTAATTTCTCCTCTTATAACTAAGAGACAAAGTGGTTTGAATGCTATCTTTTATTGGACCAACTGTTGTTGGTGGAAATAAGCAAGCTTTCAGGCCACACAGGGCCCTTCCTCAGACATATAGTGTAACCAGTAGAAATACATAAACTGAGCGGTATTTCTACTGGCTATGCTACATGCCTGAGGAAGGGCCCTGTGTGCCCTCAAAACTTGCTTATTTCCACCAACAACAGTTGGTCCAATAAAAGATAGCATTCAAACCACCTTGTCTCCGTCACTTGGGACCAACATGGCGACCACACTCTGTCTCTGTCTTATAACTAAGCAACATCTTAGCTTCTTGAATGTATCCCTGTCTCTTCCTATGTTTCCCCCATCCCTTGTCTCCTTTCTCTTATCCCTCCTAGATTGTAAGCCCTTTGGAGCAGAAACCCTGTCTTGAATTCATGGCTTTTGAGTGCCAGGCACATTGACAGCATAATAATAAAATTAATAATAATAAAAATATTATTTATTATTAAGTGAGGGGCAGGATTGGGGTAGTGCATATCCTTTGGCTGTGTATTCATTACAGACATAAGAAGATTGCCATAGTGAAATGCCATTTAAGCTCAGGGGATTTCCTGGCTTCCTCAGTGCAAAGATACCCAATGTGGAAAAACTTTTAATGATTGAAAGGAATTACAGGTCTAGAGCATGATGTGTCAGGCAGGCTCTTTCCTGTGACACCTAATGATGCTGGGTCCTAGTGATATCATTACGTTCAGCCCAGGAGAATTAAATGTGACTGTTTCTTTAAAGCTGACATATGACGTGGCAAAGCATTTCCTCTTCATAAACTATGTACATCCTTTCTCTATAAAGTGGTGAGAAATATCAGTCATTTTCATTTGACCTTCACCTATGCATATGTGCTTATCCCAAACTCACATCTGTTTGAACTGTCCTTTCTGTTCAAACAAAGCCTGTCCTATGTACTTTGACTCGCCTGAGAAAGATCATCATGTTCTCAAACAAATTCAATGAAATTAATTTGTTGAGGGATAAAGTGAACTTTAAAAAGGATTCACACTTAGAGAGCTTACTCTATCAGGTGAAGCACAGCATTAATTTCCTAGCTGGTAATTGAGAATTCCAAAATCACCAGTCACTGGGAGCAGTTAAATGAATCATTTCAGCAGCACAACCAGATAAGAGATACGTGTAATTTCAGATAGAAGACAGCCAATTGAGTATTTCCGTGAACTTAGCTGGGGGTTGTTCTTGATGCATTGTGTGGTGTGGCTATAGTCTAAGAAACATAGCAGCATGCTGGGCCAAATTTAGTTCTCAGCACACGTTTCTGTAAATCTGAAATAACTCCATTGATCTCGGTGAATCATTCCAGACATCCATTGTTCTAACAGACTTTGACCTAGAATGTCCTGTAACCCCTTGAGCATGGTATAATTCATTTAGGAAAAATAGGCTAGCAAGTTCTTTTTTTTATTTAATACATACAATGAATTGAGTACCATTGCTCACACAAGAATTGTGTACAGTCCTTTACAAAACCACAAGGTATGTACACTCAAACTAAAATGAAACCAACAGGGAGAAGGGCTGTTGAAAAGAGAAACCTGAACAGGACAGGAGGCAATGGAATGGGGATAAGGATGGCTAGCTGTCAGTGCTGCTACACTTCGCTGCACTGGGACTGTCTATACTGGGTGTATGTAACGCCCCAAAGTATGACACTTATGCTGCATTCACCCAAGTAAAAGACATGGCAGGGGAAGGAGGCGGAGGCTGACATAACTTCTGGTGCGAAAAGGGTTTTGCTGCGACAATGCTCGCAAATGACAAGGCTGGATTTTGAGCCCTGTCAGTCGCAAGCATTGCATTGTCGTGGCAAAGCCACATTTGCACTGGAGGTTACTCCAGCCTCTGCCTCCTTCCCCCACCATATATTTTGCTTGCGGGAATGCCGTCGCCACACTGCCGTAAGGTGTGAATGCAGTAAGTGCTGAAGCTATTGGGAATTATTATTAAAAGTGAGGGGAAATGTACATTTCACCTTAGTCATTACCGTGTACGGCCATGTTTCAACAGCTCCTTGTAAAAGCCTGTCAGTGCTTCCACTGCATGTGGTCATAGTGCAAGGCACTTTAAATGTAATGGTCTGACTGCCGTTTATTTCAAAAGCTAGCACATAACATCATAGCAGACAAGTTGGCTTTGAAGAGCCAAAAGATGATGTATCTTCTCCTGGAATCATAAAAGAGCTAAAACACATGGGAAGATGGCATGATGAACTGGACGTGGCAACTGGGCCGGCCAGATACAGGGTTCCTCAGGTGGAAAAGGAAATTCTACAATGAGTCAAAGAAGGTACCTACTAAGAAAGGTAAAGATCAAGTCTCCATAACATTTAATTTTTTGATCCTTAAATAAGAATTTATTGGGTAATTTCAGACGTGACAGGCCCAGAGGCCCGCCACACTGAATCACGCACTGGGATCTGTTTCGGATTCCGGTCAGGAATCAGGCCAACCGTCCTTTAGACGTGCCGGCCTGATTCTCACCGGGGATCAGGGAGGGGGCGAGGCATTGTGGCACAACGTGCAGCCGCACAGCCCCACCCCCGGCGCTCCCCCAGCCTCCCGCCTTCCAGGAGACAGGCAGGTGCAGTCGATCCCATCCCATGGTTGGGGCCGGATTACTGGACAGGGCTGGCGGCCAGACGTTCAGCATGGTCATTGCCAGCCCCATCCCGGATCGTGGCCAATCTAACCACAATTCCAGAGGTGAGGCCGGCCTCACCTCCAAAATCGTGGTTATTTTGATTCCTGCCAGGTACTCACTGTGATGAACATCTGGCGGGAATCTTTTAGACGTTACGGGACAAACGGCCACCACAGGGGATTCACTGTGGTTGACCCTGGTCTCGTAACATCTGAAATTTCCCCTTGTCAAATAATTTAACTCAAAGCTCTCATCAAACATCAATTTGGAAGGCAAAAGGGCTTGTGCTGCCAGTGTGAGGGAACTGTTCATTTGGGAAACTCTTGCACAAAGAGGCCACTCTCCCCCTTGGATTGTCTTGACAGGGTATGTATGCATATCTGTGTCATGTACTATTACAGAAAACAGAGAAGATCTCCAGGGAGTCCTGCCCCCAGGCCCTAAAAATTAATCTCTGGTGCCAATCAAACATCCTCAGGCCATCTTCCATGTGAGAACAAGCAATCCCATCAGATGAGTCACTAGAAGCCTGATGGGAAGAGACTGCAAATTTCAAGAGGTCCTGCTACAGAAGCAATGTGAGACCTCTCAACAAACTTTTCTTTTCTTTTTTANGGCCAGACGTTCAGCATGGTCATTGCCAGCCCCATCCCGGATCGTGGCCAATCTAACCACAATTCCAGAGGTGAGGCCGGCCTCACCTCCAAAATCGTGGTTATTTTGATTCCTGCCAGGTACTCACTGTGATGAACATCTGGCGGGAATCTTTTAGACGTTACGGGACAAACGGCCACCACAGGGGATTCACTGTGGTTGACCCTGGTCTCGTAACATCTGAAATTTCCCCTTGTCAAATAATTTAACTCAAAGCTCTCATCAAACATCAATTTGGAAGGCAAAAGGGCTTGTGCTGCCAGTGTGAGGGAACTGTTCATTTGGGAAACTCTTGCACAAAGAGGCCACTCTCCCCCTTGGATTGTCTTGACAGGGTATGTATGCATATCTGTGTCATGTACTATTACAGAAAACAGAGAAGATCTCCAGGGAGTCCTGCCCCCAGGCCCTAAAAATTAATCTCTGGTGCCAATCAAACATCCTCAGGCCATCTTCCATGTGAGAACAAGCAATCCCATCAGATGAGTCACTAGAAGCCTGATGGGAAGAGACTGCAAATTTCAAGAGGTCCTGCTACAGAAGCAATGTGAGACCTCTCAACAAACTTTTCTTTTCTTTTTTTAAAAAAAAGCATTTCTCTTCTAGGATAGAGTTTATTTCACTCCTCGGATGTTCTTGGAGTTAGTAAAGATTTGTTTAGTGAGGCATTACTAAGTGTTTGTTTTAATTCAGTCATAAAAAACCCCAAAAAAACCTCTGGTGGAACTTGGTTGAAAAGGATTAGCAGTGGATGAAAGTATAGAGTTTTGTAGGATGATATTGGAGGTGAAAGCTACTCATTTGGCTATAAGACCTTAAAGAAAGATAAAGGACACATATGTATGGTCAAAATCATGAAAACAAAGGCATTAAATGGGTTGCAACTGGCAACAGTCATAAAACATCAGAACAGGTTCTACAACTATGTTAGAGGAGAAAATAGAGCAAGGAGATGGTGTGTCTTCAGCTCAGTCTACATGGGGAACAGTGGAGCTGGTGAACTATTAGTAGAAGACACAAAACATCTGAGCTGGTCAATGTCTACTTCACTGAGGCCTTCATGAAAAACGTAAGTAGTAACTAGATGATTGGTGAAAATACAAGCAAAGAGGGAGAAGGCATGTAAATCATAAGGAACCTGGCCTTGAACCAGCATCTTGAAGCTCTAGTTGCGGTGGCTGGCTCCAAGTCCACAGAGCCAACAGTGCACTCTGCTGAGGGTCCAGGTTTTCCTTGTAGGGCTCTCCTGTGCCAGTCTGGTCACACCCATTTCACACGCCCTCTGACAGGATCCTGGTTCTGGCGCAGCCACACTCCCTCCCCCCAGTCACTGCCTGATTGGCTTCTGGTCTGGAAAAAAAAAAGCGCTCACCCATCAGTCACAGGAAGGTGGGAAGTTCATTGGCCACCTCATGTTCCAGTGACTTGGGCTTCTCTGCTCTAACCCTGACTCAATTAGACCTGCTCTGCCCCACTTTGTCCCACCCCACATCTACCCTGAAACACACTGTCTGATAGGGATGGGTGAACAGAACGTTGTTCGGATGTTCGGACGTTCGGTTCGAAACCCAAGTTCCGGTTCAGCTGTTCGGTTTGGCGGAGTTCGGTTTAGCCGAACTCGGTCAAACATCCAAAAATAGCACTATCGATACCGAACTCGAAATATTTTTTTCCGGTATCGGTGTCATTTGGCCCTGAAACCACCCCTGGTGTCCACCCCGTTGCCGGGAAGTCTGCTCCTCAGCTTCCTCCCCCTTCCAGTCACATTTTCCCCACCCAAAGTCACGTTTTTCCCGCCCCCAAACTCATCTGAACTTTTCCGAACTGTTCGGCCATTCGAACGTTCAGTTCGGAAGTTCGGTTTGGTAGTCCGAACAGGCTAAGTTCATGCTGAACTCCGAACTACGTTCGCCCATCCCTACCATCTGAACACAATCCAAATCTTGACCCATCCCCAATCCTACCCTGCTTCTGATCCAGATCCTGCCATCCCTGAGAAGAATACTGAATATGTTTCTATTAGTTGAAATTCATGTCAGGGGGCATAATGAAATATACTCTAGGCTGTTGAGGAAATCTCAGAACAACTAGCAATAATATCTGCAAAGTAATGAAAGCCAGGCAAGGTTCCAAAATACTGGGAAAGTGCAAATATATTTCCCATCTTTTTAAAAAAAAAAAAAAAAAGAGAGAGAGAGAGAGAGAGAAAAGGATAACTTAGGGAATTATAGACTGGTCAGCTTGACCTCAATAGGCAGGAAATTATGGGAGCAATTAATTTGCAAACATCTGGAACAGAGCTTCCCAAACTATGGGTTGTGACCCCAAGTGGGGTTGCCTTATGTGGATGGTGTCATAATCCCAATTGAGACTTGATATCTATATATTAATAGCCACTTGAATTTACTGTATAATAATTTTGGAGTACTTTCAGTCACATAATTTACATATGACATATATCAAATTAAAGTTCAAGAACTACAGATGTGCCATCAGCTACAACTACTCAATAAAATAAACAAAAATGCAATTAAAAATAATGAGATGGCCTTACATAGATGTCTAAGATGACCTCCATGACAACCATGGGTCTATTCCATTTAATATCTGGCTCATCACGTTAGGTGAGACACACATTGGATTTGATATTTTGCATCAGCCTGCCAATGGGCGGTCCGTTTATTGAGACTATTGCTAATCAATCAATCATCATCATCATCTCAGAGGGCTTAGTGAATTCCTTTTCTTGTTATATTGATTGTACTAATTGTATTTTTGTTTTAAATGTCAAAGAGCCGTAATAAATTTGGTGATGATGATGATTGAGGATTGATGATTATGATGATCAGAGTGCTCGTGTTCTCTAGGAACTGTTCTGTTTCTGATCTCTCCTTCTAACACCATCCCATCTCTGACCATTTCCTTGCCTCCTTCAACCTCTCCCACTGCTCCTCCTCCTCCTC
>QEPC01004580.1:277057-288134 GCA_003113815.1 Sphenodon punctatus
GTGTTTCTTCATGTTCTGAAGTTCTATACAGAGGGAGACTTTTCTAACTTCCCAAGGTGCTTCCCTGACAGGGGGAGAGGAGGATCTGGGTCCCCACCCCACCCTGTCAGGGCAGCCCCCCGGGAACTGCCCAAGTGCTTGGCAGCTTGCAAAGTGCTGCGCTGGGGGAGAGTCAATCCCCTGTTCTCTCACCCTGCACATGGCTTGGCATAGGGGCTTGGGCACTTCCCAGGGTGCTGTCCTGGCAGGGGGAGAGGGGGACCAGAGTCCCCCTCTCCCCCTGCCAGGACAGCCCCTCGGGAACTGCCCAAGCACTTGGCATCAGACAAAGCCATGTTCAGGGGGAGAGAGTGCATCCCTGCTCTCTACCCCCATGCACAGCTTTGCAAAGGGGCTTGGTCAGTTCCCAAGGGACTGCCCTGGTAGGGAAGAGTGCCACAGCAGCCCCTTGACTGCCCCTTGAGAATCCAGATTTGCAAAGGGCTTCTCAAGATCTTGAGCCTGGTTCCCGTTCTCCTAAGATTTCTCATGAGAACTTTTTAAATTCTTGTTTCAGCTTTAATTTTGTTGAGACTTTCTGTTTGGGCAAAATCTTGTTCTAGCCCTATCAAGCCCAAAAGGCAGACTTCAGGAGAGTGTCCAGATTAGATGCATACCAAACCCAGTTGTTGAACTTGCAACCTATCCCCGGAGCTGCATTCTCTGTTGAGAACAGCAGAAATGTATTCAGTGTGGGTTTTTTATTCATTGTATAATCTATAGTAACGTGTCAAATTTCAAGTGACCCAGACCACCACCCACCATCCTACATTTAGGCCCAGCCTAAATGTTCATCAGCCACCATTAATGTAATACACATAGGGAAAAGAATCTATATGCATCAGTTTTAAATGGGAAATAACTGAACTGATAGCAGCAATGTGGAGAAGAATCTGGGGGTGATAGTGGATCACAGATAGAGCATAAGACAGCAATGAGCAGCTGTTGTGAAGAAGAGAAATGCTATGTATGTTTGCATTCATGAAATCACTTTATGCAAGACACTGGAAGTCATTACACCAATATCCATAGTGCTCGTTAGGCCTCAGATGGAGTTTTACAAGTTGCATCCAATTTTGGACATCCATTTTTAAGGATATAGGGGTTGTTTGTTGTGAGCTGTCTGTGTTTCCCCCACCCCCATCCCTGTGTGTGTGTAGATGATGATTAGATAGATAGATAGAGAGAGAGAGAGAGAGAGAGAGAGAGAGAGAGAGAAACTGGAGAAGATGCAGAGAAGAGCAATGACAATGATTAAGGATTTAGAAAATAAGTTATATGAGGAGAAAAAGGAACTGGGTATGTTTAATTCAGAGAAGCGCAAAGAGGGATATACAATTTTCAGTGTTATAAAAGCTGACATAAAATAGATGGAGAACTTTTCTCACTTACAACTCAGGTTGGAAATGAGGGAAATGGGTTCAACTTCCACTCTGACCAGGTATTCAAAGGGCTACCTGAACATGCAAATAATACTACATCTGCTACTACCTGTTTGACTTTTACTTTCAACCCAAAATGGCAGAGGAAGACTGATTGGTTGAGTTACTGATGATGTCTCTCTTGAGTCTCTCTTTTTCATCTAACCCTGCCCCCTCAGTCTTGGTGCATTCCCAATGCCTGACTGCTGTCAAGAACTGATTGAGGTTGAGCCAATTGAAGCTGAATCCAGACAACACTGAGGTGATGGTTGCTGGCTGACCTTGTGTCTTGGATGGGATTAGGACTCCTGTTGTTGGTGGAGTCTGGCTCCCTCTGGTCAGTCAGGTTCACAGTCTTGGAGTGCTTCTGGACCCCTTCTCATGCCTGGATTGTCAGGTTGCGATGGTGGCCGGGAGCACTTTTCAGTTTTCACCAACTCCATCTGGTGAGGAGGCTGCAGTCTGTTCTTTTGGATTCAGATCTGGCCACTGTCATCTATGCTTTTATCACCTTGAGGCTAGATTACTGCAATGCACTTTACATGGGGCTGCCCTTGATGACTGCCCTGGTACTGTGGAACTCCCTTCCCCCAGAGGTTTGTTTGAGCCCAAGCCTAAACATCTTCTGGAGGCGGTGTAAGAGTTTTCTATTTGAAAAGGCATTTGGCAGACTGGGATGGTGGTGGGAGGGGTTTAGGGTGGAGGTGTGAGGGGGGTTGGATGTGGAGAATGAGGAGGTGATATTGGGTAGGTGTTGTGAGGGGGTTAGGGTGAGTCAGGGATTTGGGAGTTATTTTTGTATTTTAATGTTTATCTTTTATATGTGTTTATATATGTTTTATTTTTTATCTTGTAAGCCACCCTGAGCCTTTTTGAGGGAAGGGCAGGATAAAAATCTAAACAAATAAAATAATTAATAAACTCTCACAAATGAGGGGTCAGGCTGGAAGTTTTTGTTATTGGCCATGGCACCAAGGGGGGTGGAAGGGTCTAGGTTTAGGCAGAGGACACTTCCATGTGAGAAATGGAGGAGTGGAAGTAGGCAAGGTGGGATGATTGAGCATGGGGAGATGTAGGATTCTTTTATATGTATTTTAATTCAATGGTTATATTGTTTTTCTTTTGTAAGCCATACTGGGCCCTAAGGGGATACGGTGGAGTATAAATACAAAATGTAGTGTAATTCAGGGTCTCTGAGCAAGCTCCCAGCCTCTTCCCCTCCTGCCTCAGGTGAGGTCCAGCCCTTTGAGGCAACTCCCTAACTTTGCCTCTCCCTTGTAGTCTCTTCTTAGCTGGGAACACAGGCTCTCTTATACCCAGCTTTGACTTACCTAGCCCTCAGTTACCCACACCTACGCTCATTTCCCCTAACTGGGTCTCAGATACCCAGCGGAAAAGTGCTGATTAGCGGTGGGCCTGATCCCCTCCACTGTAAATTTACACATGCCGAGTCGGATCCTCTCCTCAGTGCCACCGATCCTTGCTGTGCTGCGTCCTAGGCTGCTGATGGCTGCCGCGCAGCTGACTCCTGCTCCCCCTCCCTCCCAGGCTCCCTCACAGAGTCGAGTCAAAGTTTGAATTGACAGGGAGGGAGGGACTCAGGGTGGGGGGAGGCTAAGAGCTGCACACGTGGCAGCAGCTCCCAACCCCACCCCACCCTGCACAGGCTGGGATAGGGAAGTTCATACCCAGGCGCCTCTGTGTGGTGCCCGGGTATAAACGTTAGCCCTGTCCAGCCCCTGCAATGAAATAGTGCCCCCTGCGGAAGAATTTCATTGCAGGGTCCCTTTATGCAGAATGGATGGCACTTCTAGCCACCCATTCCGCATAAAGGGAGAACGCTTCCCTTTTGTCCCTGAAGGTTTCCTTAGGAAGCCTTCAGGGTTGGTGGTGTGAGTCACTGGTTGTGTGTGCGCATGCACACAACCAGTGAGAATGTTCAGAGGCATCTCGAAGAACCTTGTTTAGAGAGGCAACAACCCTCAGAAGGTTTCTGCCTCTCTAAACAAGGTTCTTCGAGATGGCTCTAAACATTCACCGTGGTGCTGCGTGGCCGGTTTTTTTTCTTTTTTAAAAGTCTGCAGTGCGGAGGAGTCCTGGCGAGTCCTGGGGCCAGGAGGGGCATTGCCCCTGCCATCCTAGGGGACCCACCACCGCTGAATGGAACTAGATGACATTCTTTTAAAAGGTAAAAGGAGCATCAAAATCAGCCATGTCACCTAGAAATGCAAGCAGGCTAACTAGCACAGCAGGTCAGGACAGCTGCATAAAGACATGTGATGAGCATTACCAAAACAGGGGCATTCAAGAAAAACATGCTGGATGGTTAAAGTAAATGTGGCAAGTGATCCCCCTGCCCCCTCTGGTCAAGTGCTGATGGGTGGGGAGTCCAAGACATTCAGGAGAGGAGAACTTCCTCTCTCCAGTTCCTACAGAAGAAGCCCCTCTGAAGCTGAAGCATGGGCTTTATCTTGAAAAGCTTAGATGTTGAGAGGAGAAGCTGTGTCTCTGGAGGGGGCTTGGATCCTGTGACACCTGGGCCTGTTTTCCCCACCCCCACCTTCTCCAGGACTTTAAAACTTCCCACAGCCTGCTTTCAGGGAGAGGAGAAGTTGTGTCTCTGGAGGGGGATTGGGTCATGTGACACCTGGGGCTGTTTTCCCTGCCCCCACCTTCTCCAGGACTTTAAAACATCCCGCAGGAGGACTGTGATCACGAGAAGTTAGTGAAGGTATATACGTATTACTGAAATGGGCCAGAGCATGCATGAGCCATAGGCAACACCAGCATCAGCGAGCTCCTGCTCCTCTGGAGGTAACCTCCCAGCTAACAATTTGACCTGCTTGAAGACTGATAGTTAACGCAGGTTCATGATGGGGGACAGAGGCCGGACTGACCGAAGAAAGAAGGGGAACAATACCCTCGACTACTTTTTGGATTCTTCTAGAGTGCAGACCAGGGCCTGCAGCACAGAGATCGAGAGGGACAACGTGGTGGCACAGAAAGCAACCATGCTGAATAGTAGTTCTAGTGGGGATCCAGCCCTGTCCCAGATACTACAGGAGATTAGAACAGAGCTTCAGCAGCAAAAAAGGAACATGAAAAGATAATGGAGGAGGTAAATAAAGAATTTAACACAGAGTACACTTTGCTCAAGAAGGGGTGGATAATACAATAGAGTGTATAAATAAATTGGTTGATTTGGTAGAAGAGAGGCTGAGCTCCATAGAAGAGAGTTTGAATCCCAAGTACAGGATCTTAGTAAGAAAATCTATCTGGCAGAGAAATGTACTGATCTGGAAAACAGAAGTAGAAGATATAATCTGAGATGTATGGGTTTAAAAGATGTGGGAAAGGATAATGCAAGAGTGTTCATGAAACAGTTACTTAAACACCTGTTCCCTACACCCACCCATTATCATTCAACCCCTATAGAAAGGACCCACAGGACACTTCATCTTAGACCTAAGGATGAAGTTTTATTATTATTATTATTTATTATTTTATTATAATATTTGCATTTATATAGCGCCAGCGATGTACCTGGTGCTTTACAAAGACTAAGATAGATACGGTCCCTGCCCGAGAGCTTCCACAGAAAGCTTTTATTGTGTATTTTGTCAGGTATAAAGATAAGGAAGAAATACTCCAAATAGCAAGAAGGAACCAAAACGAATGTGGAATATAAAGGAAACAAAATTAAGATATATCAGGATCTAACTGCAGAAACTGTAGCTCAACATAAACAGCGGTATAAATGTATGGGACCGTTAACATTAGAAGGTTTGAAACCACAAATAAGTTTTCCAGCAAGGTTGTCTATCATGATTCATGGAAAAAGAAAAACTTTCAATGATCCTGAGGATTTTGAGGTTTTTTTGCATAAAGAACTGAAGGGTAATACTGGACAGCAAGAAATCTGATGTTAATATATAGGTGTTTGGTTTATGGTATAAAAGTGTGGGGTTTTGATTGTTTTTACTATTATGCATATTTTGCTTGGGTTGTAAAAAGATTGTCATTAGATCTTTATTGGTAAAATTAATATGACTTTAATACTATGCAAGCTAGGTATAGCTCATAAAAGGGTTTATAGTGGTCTTTTTTTTGCTTTTTTATTTGCTGGTTAATATGTAAAGATGTACGAACAGAGAGAATATACGATCATAGAGAAAAGCCTGATGGTTTATGATTTTATGCTGTGGGGTAGATTTTCATAAGATATTCAAGCTGAGGTATGATATAGGGAGTTATAAAATATAATATTTAAAACAGTGAGAAATGAGCAAGCAGTTGCTCAAGGTCCGGAGGAGGAGATGATTTGACCATGTTCGGTGCTGGTCAGACCCTTGAGTGGGTAATGTGTGAAATTAAGGTTCGTTTGAACTTGAGGTTGGTTAGTAATATAAAGTTTTTGGAAATGGTCAAATAGGGGGAAAGGTTGGGGTTTTGTGGATATTTAGAAAAGTGGTACATGTATTAATTGGGGATGGAGAAGATAAAAAGTTAAAGCTGAATAAAAAACGTAATAAAATACTGAAAGTTAATGGGTAAACTTACAATGTTAACACTAAATGTGCATGGTCTTAATGGCTTAAACATAGAAGGTTGCTTAATTGTTTGAGAGAGCAAAATGCAAGTGTCTTCTTCCTGCAGGAAACTGGTCTCTTCACTAGAGATGTCTTTAGACTAAGAACAAGCATTGTGATCAAGTTTATGCCTCCTGTGCAGCTAGTAAAAAAGCAGTTCTTACTGGTTTTCAAAAATTTGAGTTAGAAATTTGTAGGAAAGATGGTGAAAGGCAGTTTCTCTTATTAAAGGGATGGTTAAAAATAATGTTTGCTAATGTATATGCCCCAAATGAAGTCAGAAATGTCTTTTAAAATACATAGATATGGTGGTGAAGAAGGCAGAGGGACCAATGGTTATTGTCGACGCACTGCCCCTCACAAACACACACAGAGGCATATTATTGGTTTTAATCAGGCCACAGTCTTTATTAACCATAGCCTGATGACAGTGGGTAATTGCCCAGAGCAATTTTGGATCCAATATGCTAGCTAATTCAACTTTATTCAACTTTATTAACTTGAACTGACCTGGATGTGCCTTCCAGTGTCAGCTCTGATCAACAATAACTGAAAGACCCCCTCGACAGGCCCTAGCCGTGGCCGAATGGGGGAGAGTGAGTTGTGCAAACCCACCCTATACCAAGCAAGGAGTTAATGTGGCAGCGAGGCTCAGGATTGTGCCCATTCTTGGTCCCCCAGCTATCGCACACTCCCCAGGACGTAACCCCAGACATGCTGCGCCCAACATTATCTGTGTATCACGTTCCCATCTCTTAAGGAGATGACTTCAATTTACCTATGCCCTACCTATTTATCTACTTTCACATACTGGAACCGACACCCACCGCCTCGACTCCAAGCAAGACACCAGGTGTCCTGTCAAAACTGATAGATAAAGCTCGTTTCCTTTTGCTGATAAATACACACCATCGTCCAAGTCAGGGCTCGTGTGCACTATCCCTTCATGGCATAACGATGTACCGCCAATTCCTGTTATCCATTTATTTACCTCCCGGTTTATACTTCTCCTTGCCTTATCTAACCTGTCGGGTTTGTGAGCTCCTGCCCATTTTAAACAAGGAATTAAATTCGTCCAAACCAACTGGGTTTGAGGGAACCATTGTTTAATCACTAACAGATCATTTTTAACCCCTACAATCAAATTCACCCCTTTCCGGGCAGGAATATCATTTTCACCTAAATGCAGAACTAGTATGTGTGGCGCTGACCTCCGTACCATCACGATGAATTAATAACGTACCGGGAATACCCGGGCGCATTCCCATGTACATTTTTGCCTGAGACACGAGGCAGATATCATCAACCGCTGTCATATATAGGTGTACTAACTGCCCCTTTCCCCTCTGATCATTTTTTGCATACCGCAGGCACAGCTGCTGTGAGTCCTCTAATAGCCTGAGATCTCGCACTCCCAAGGCACAGTCAGATTTATCTCTCTTTGATGATGCTGTAACTTTGCTGACCCTAAAGGCTCCATAAAAAGCAATAACGTATGCAGTGGTGAAGAGCTGCACTTAAAAAACATCAGAGCACACCATTGGCAATGCCCTAACCAAATGCTGGAGGACCTTGGTGGTGATAGGTGCCCGAGCCAAACCAGGAGCTGGGGTTTCCCTAGCCCAGTTCTCTAACATCCGTTTCAGAAAAAATCCCCCATCTGGGGAAGGGAACCCCATGAGTTTACTAGCGAAGGATAACGCTGCCATTTTTCCTGCTATGGTTCCAGACACTAAACCTCTAGCCCGAAGGTGCATGGCAAATTGAAGGATGTGGCCCTCCGGTATAGGAAATCCCATATTCCACCCTTTGCTGGCCCTAAATACCTGGAATTCGCTGAAAGCCCTACCATAGGCCGTCTGTGTTCTGGAAACGAGAGATCCCTGAATGATGTTCTGAACCTCTAACTCCCAAGGTTCCACACCCCAGGTGGCAGAGGTTCCGGGTGTGGCCTGGCATCCGGTGCCAATTCTCGAAAACGGTCCATCTGGAACCGAGAAAGGGCATCGGCTACGTCAATTCCAGGTACATGTTGGGCCTTGAACAAAATATTGCGCTTTAAGCAGGCTGTCACCATAGTTCAGATTAAGGCAATGACTAGGGGATTTTGAAGACAATGTGTTGACCACATGTACAACCGCCATGTTGTCACACCAAAACTTGACTACCTGGTTGGCAAATTCCCGGGCCCACAGCAATATGGCTATTACTATTGAGAACAACTCCAAGAAGGTGAGGTCCCGGGTCACTCCTGATGTTTGCCAGGCCTCCGGCCACCGCACCGCACACCAACGGCCCCTAAAGTATACCCCAAATCCTATGCCTCCAGCCGAATCGGACTGTACCTGAAGATTGGCATGAAGCAGTAAACTCTCCCTCCAGAAGCTCACCCCATTGAAATCTTCCAGGAACCCTTGCCAAATAATCAAGTCTTGCCTCATCTCCTTGGTTACTCGAATGTGTAGATGCGGGGCCAAATCTCCTCTAAGCTTACCATAAAGTCTTGACAGAAAGGCTCTCCCCGGGGCTATAACCCAGCAGGAGAAATTTAGGCTCCCCACTAGTGATTGTAGGACCCGTACCATCACCTTACGGGCCTCAATGACACCCTTGATCTTCTATCTAAGGGTTACCAATTTATCCTCTGGCAACCTCGATATCATGCTCTCAGTGTCCAACTCTATTCCTAAATATGTTAGTCTCGTGGCTGGCCCCTCAGTCTTTTCTGGGGCCAGGGGAATACCCAATTCCACAGCCATTTCTTTAAACTGTTCCAGAGCTGCGGCACACTTTTACGACCTTGGCGGGCCAATTATCAGGAAATCGTCAAGATATTTTGTGACTTCACAATCCCGCAATCAACAGTGGAATATCCATATCACGATAGAACTGAAACGCTCAAACACGGAGCATGATATCGAGCATCCCATAGGCATTGCCAGATCATAGTAGTAATATCCATCAAAGGAGAAACCCAGCAAATGGAAACTGCTGGGGTGCACCGGTAGCAATCGGAATGCCGATTTGACATCGCACTTTGTCAGCAGTGCATTCCGCCCCTGAGTCCTGGCCTTGTCCACCGCCACATCAAAGGAGGAATATCTAATCGATGTCAATTCCTTAGGAATGGCATCATTGACAGAGCTCCCCCTCGGATGTGACAAGTGATGAATTAGTCTAAACTCTCCCGGGGCCTTTTTTGGCACCACACCGAGGGGGGACACAACAAAATCGGGAAAAGGGGGATGGGTAAAGGGGCCTGCTACCCTGCCCATCTTAACCTCCTTGCTGATTTTTCCCCACACCACATTTTCCAATCCAGCTACTGATTTTAAATTCAAGGAAGTCCGACTTCCCTGCACAGGGCCTTCTGGTATGACAAATCCCAATGTAAATCCTTGAACTATATAACATACCTCGTTGGGGTCAGGGTGCCCCACCAAGACTTGCCTTAACCGGTCAGTTCTGACCGGTGTCGGTCCCCTTTCCTGATGCTGAACTCTGAGAGGAACCTTGCTTACCTCGGTTATTACTTCCCCCCTGGCCAAATCGCCCCCTTCCCCCTTTCTGACGGGAATGAAAACAACTAAGCCCCGGGTGATTTCCAGAACACCCCCAGCAAACATGGCAAAACCGGCAAGAAGCCCTGTTGCACCTTCCCACCTTGTTATACTCCCAACAAGGCCCAGCCCCACCGGCACTCGTCCTCCTAGACTCACTGCCGTAGGGCTCATTAGCCAATGCCACTCCACCCTTTATTAACATGTGACCACTTTCAGACCTCAGTGCGCTTGTAGCATCAATCATGCTCTCGAGCCACAAGTCTTCTCCATACACATCTCAATATAACCCGGGGTTTGTGGCTGCACGGTGACGAAAAGCCTCATCATATCGCAACCACGCCCCCGGGGGGCCTGTGCCATGCGCCCGGTGCACAATGTCAGCATACTTGTGGAGTTCTAGTCCCCGCTCAGGGTATGCCTGCATCATTACCCCCCATGTATACGGCATAGACCGCCGTCCAATTTGCCCAATTCCTATCGGCCTTTGGGCGTTTGAACTTCTCCTTTTCCTTTTGATCGTCCTCGACCCTGTGATCCACTATTGGATCACTAAACAACAAGGCGAACACATCAATGTATTCACCCTGCCAGATCTTTTCTTTTGTGGTCTGCAATAAATGTTGGCCAAAAGGAGCCATTATGTCCAAGCTGGCTCCGCCTGGAGGGGGGGAGGGGACGCTCCGTGATGGCAACAGAACTTATCACCGTTGAAGCTGTCACGCTTACCCCTGAGACCCTACTATCTGCCGAAGTCGAAGGGACTAGGTTGGTTAAGTCAACTCGCCCCTGCGTGGGCCCATTGAATGCCATCGGCTGATCTGGAACTACTATGGGGGTTATCACCACCCACGAACCGTTCATCCATGCTACCTGTGGCTGACCCTGCCGCCTGATACCTGCACCCTTTGTGATCCTCCCCTCTCCCCCGCTGCTGGGGTTGTGCCCACACTGGGCGGGTTTAGCTCTTGGGCCCCTGCTGCTATTTCCACTCTTTGTGCCATGCCTCTTACACTTTCCAGGCCCCCCTGATTCACAGCCTGGCCACCTTGCATGCCTGCTGCCTCCTGATTACCTGCACTTGCCGGTAATGCAATGCAGTGCTTGCCAGTCCTGGCCTGTGAATCTCGCTGCAGCTTGTCCTTTGTCCATCACCATATAACCGTTGCTCCAGTGTGAGGATCCTCCACCATAGCTCCCCGTCATCCCTGCGCTCTTCCTGGGGCACCTCCACATGCTGTCACCACTATGGCGGTGGTTCCGCCCTGGAACGAGACTCCGGGTTCCCTTCAGTGAGCAACCCGGCCCAGGAGGACCCCTATTTCTGCAGTGGGCCCTGTGCCCCCCACAGGCCCTGGGGAACTCCATCCCAATTGCTAGTAGTATCACATATTAAATGGGCAGTGCCCCTGCCCCCAGGACCCCTGTTGTGACGTTCCCCGGAAGGCCTAGTAAAGCGCTGAAGCCA
>QEPC01004580.1:288234-312590 GCA_003113815.1 Sphenodon punctatus
CATGCAAATCCTGCCCTTCTTTGGGTGCTGGGGAGGGATGGCAATGGAGAGACCCTGGCTGGCTGGCACGTGCAAATCCTGCCCTTGTTTGGGGGTGCATGGGGATGGCAACTGGAGAGTGGAGACCCTTGCTAGCCTGGCACATGTTTGGGTGGGGGTGCTCGTGCTCGTGCCTGACTGCTGAAAGAGTCCCCCACACTACAGTACCCTCACTGTGGCAGACATCCGCTGCCACCCGCTGATGCCCACTGTTTGTGCCTGACTGATGTCTACTACCCATGCACCCACCCGCACGCCAGTGAGCTCGCTCTAACGAATAGTATTCTTCTTGTCTTCAAAGTTAAAAAAAAGTTTACAAACCTGGCAGCAGTGGCAGCACCTCTTGTGCTCACTGGCTCTTGCTTCTCCTGCACCACCGAAGGTCCAGAAGCAGTGGCAGGAACCTCTTCCTCCACCACCGGCTCCACCACCTTGACCTTCCCCCAGGCCCGGCGTTTAGTCACCTTCTTCATTTTTTTTAAAAAAAAAACAATCACTCACCAACACCAACAATCACCCATCAACACTCTCCAACCAGCCAAACCAACAGTCAAGCCGAAACCAACACACAGTCCAACACAAACACAGCCAAAACACACCAAACACCCAGCCAGCCACAACACACACACACTCTCGCCACACAGCTCCGCACACACTCGAATTTCCAGTTTCCTATGCAATCACAGGATCACGCAACACCTTTTTCCAAACGCCCGAACCGAATGGAACTCCACCGAACTGAACTACCGAACCAGAACTCGGCAACCCAACCGAACTACCGGACCAAACCGAATGACCGAACCCAAACCACGATCTGTTCTCACATCCCTACATACTGCTTCTATATTAATAAATGGATTGAAATATTGGTATGTTAATCCAAAAGATGTTGCATGGGTGGAACAGGAGAAAGATCTGTCAGAAATAAAGGATTTTAAAGAATATGTAATAGACAATTTAAAACCAAAGAAAGACCCCTAGAGGGACCAACTCTTTGCAATGGCTGCATATAAAGCATGGCAACAAGCTTTTTAAAAGATAAATGTTAAAACTGAAGCCACACCTTATTTGTTAATAGAAAATGTGCAATCTAAGGAACAAGGTTTGGTCCTGAAGTTAAGAACAATTTTAAGAGCAAAAGGAATTACACGAATAAACACAGCTTTATAATAACGATAAGTTTAAACCTGGTTGAATTAGAATTAATGTTACAAAATAAAATTGATTTTCTTGAATATTTTCAATTGAAAAGTTTATTTGATAAAACTGCAATATGTAAACATGTCACTCATAGTCCCTTGGGTATTGAGCAATATATTTTGGAATATGGGAACACGAAGGGCTTAGTATCTAATATTTATTAAAAAATTATTGAAATGTGGTATCTGGAGAGATTTACTTATCTTGATAAATGGGCTTTTGAGATGGGAATGGAATGATCTGAGGGCCAATTAGCATTAATCAAGCATAGAATGTCCCCCTCCTGACACACACACACACACACCGTCTCTCAGATTGTAAGCTCCAGAGCAGGGACCATGTCTATTCAATTACTTTGTAAAGCGCCAGGTACTAAACAGTACCTGTTATCGAGTTCAGTTCGGTCGACTGAACTATTCGAGTTCGGTCCAAACTTCCGAACAAAGTTCAGAAATTCAAACCCCATTGAACTAAATGGAATATTATCTTATAGGGATGGGCAAACAGAACCAAGTTTGGAAATTCGGTTCAGTTCGAAAATCGAGTTCGGTTCGGAAGTTTGGTTCGGTCAACTGAACTGGTAGAGTTCGGTCTGAAATCCAAACCTCCGAACCACGTTCACCCATCCCTAGTTACCCGGATTACTGTTACCATTACCAAATTACTGGTTATTACCATTACTGGTTACCCATCATAAAATTACAATTTTGCACCATTTTACCAATTGGAAAGACATTAAAACAGTATATCATGGTAAGTCAGAATGGGTTGATAAAATGGTAAGTGGTAAAATGAAAAGTGACTAACTTGGTAATGATAATTGTGATGTTATGATACATTTTTTCTTATTTATTTGGTACTTAAAGCTGCTGGAAGACAACAGAAGGGGTGTAAGAGTGTTTGAAGGATGTGATAAGCCAATCAGAGGCAAGAGCTGCTTTAGAATTCTCGGGGTCGTCAGTTGGAGAAGGATTTAAGCCAAAAGGCACCCAGGGAGGAGGAAGCTGTAAACAGCAGACATTCTGGGGAGTGTTCTGTACACCTTCTAGCTTGCCTTAAGACAGCTGGTGGCTAAAGGGGACCCTGGAAACAGAGAGAACCAAGGTGAAGTCCTAAAGACTGGAAAGGACTGTGTAGAGGGAAGGAACCTGAAACTGGTGAGAAATAAAGCCAGTGGCTGAAGGACAAGGAGATTGGAGGGAAGGGGTAAAAAGACTTCATGGTTTCAAAATGGAAGATAGTTCAGTATCAATTGCTAGATTATCACCTACTGCAGAAAGCATGATATGTTGAAGTTCTGAATGAAAGATTTCCTGTTTGTGTTAAAATTAAAATAAAATAAAAACAGTGATGATAGCGTATTTTGGAAGAAAGAGTGGTTTTCCAAGAACTAGGCATGTCAGCCAGTTATCCTGTCACAGTAATAGTATTCTTGATCACTGGGTACCTGTCTTAGTGAGTACAGGTACCCAATAAGCTATCCAAAAGTTTGGGAATTGCTCACAGGTACAAAATCTGTTGCCTATTTCAGCTCTAACTTTAATGCAACAAATAAATTAGATGGCTAGATGTGACAATATAATTGATCACAGCCTAGTCACATGAGTAAATGTATTTCACATGTGTCAGCTTCTTTATAAAAAGACCAGATATGGCAACAGGGATATAAAAGTATTGTATCTATCCATTAAAAATAAATAAATAAATAAATAATAATTTCAGATTTGTCTTCTTTCTCAGACTATCCTGACACAGGAAAATATGTCTGACAGACATATGTTTATGCAAAAAAGTGACAATGCCAAAGACATATTAAGCTGAGGTGTTTTTTTTATATATTCATGAACATTGTTCTTTTTTTGTTCTTTTTTTTTAAAGATAATTGTTTAAAAAACATTCCACTTTGAAGCTGATATGTTTGTCTCCAGGAAACAGTCAAATTTTGACCAGGTTTATTCTGGTCAGATTCCATGCACTTTCCCCTATATTACTCTCGGTTCTCAGCAGCGTCTTGTCCTTGCAACTACAGGAAGTGGGTTGGTTTGAGAACCTCTTCCTAAACTTCACCCTCATTCCTGCTTCTGCAGCTTCTGGAATCCTGAAGTCTGTCCTGTGTAATAGAAAATGCAGGACATTTACTTGACAGCTTAAACACAGTTCTTGCTGTGATTTTTCAGGGTACCTTCTGCTCTCTGCGGTATAATTTTTACCTTGAAATAAGGTAATGCTAGGATTAAGAGAAGGTCCTAAAACTGTTGCCCTTAAGAGATTTTTAATTGTAATGAAAAATTAAAACTGCCACACTGGTGGGCCATCTAGACAAGTATTTTGTCTTCTGCCAGTGGCTAGAACCAAAGGCTTCAGAAACAGAGTTTAAGAAACAAGGCAGCGATAATGTCATCTTTTCCATATAATTTGCTCTTATCTTCTGACGGGTTTATGGACACCCTGAGCAGGGCTGACTGATAGCCAGGGCTTTGTGTATTTTGCGTTTCCCCCTTGGCAGCAATAATGGAAACACAGAATACACAGGGCCCTGCTGATAGCCACTGATGGACCTATCCTCCATGAATTAGTATAATCTTTTTTTGTGCCCAGTTAAATTTTAATTCATTTACTATTTTTTACATTTTTTAAATTTGATGATGATCAGGCAACTTTAAGGAAAATTGCTCTTTCCTGATTTTGAGAAATGCTATTCTTTTTATGTATGTGCATGTATTGTCAGATACAGGGGTTACAGATGGAGTATTTTCTTACAGGAATAGATATCCTTGTGGTTTTTTCACAAAATATTGCAGATCTAGAAAAGAATCATTTTGAAATGTTAGCAATTATGGTAATTTAGCAATTATGGCAATGTTATGGCATAAGAGCTGATACATGCTAATTTTGGAGCCTGGTTTGATATTATTAACTCCCAAAATACCTACACAAGTTGAAGAAAAATATGTTGGTTTCTCTATGTGCTCTAGAATATTATTTTTCCTGCTGAGGAAAACTATGGAAACAGAATACTTGGCTTTCCAGATCGAGCAAAACCCATTGTATTGCATCACAATTGCATAGCATACCTTTGTCCCACTTATCAGCCTCCCTATATAAAAGGCCAGAGCTACAATTTCAGAGCACAGGCTCAGAAAAGTCCATTAAAAGAGGTGGTATTCCAGCTGCTGTGCACTTTTTGGCTGTATTCTACCCGCTGCTTGGAGTGTTTACAGTCCAGACTCTGTCCATTGCCTCCTCTCTCTGCCTCCTGCCCCAGTCAGACTCCTCTGAAAACAAATCCTAGTAGAACGCAGGAGGGCAACAGTTGTAGTTTTCCAGCCAGGGAGCAGGGAGTCTGGAGGCAGGAATAAATGGGGGAGAGTGTCTCCAAGTGACCCTGGTGTCCCCTTCAGTCACGTGTGAATGAAGAAGAGGGGCTTGCTTGGGTGGTTGCTGATGTGAGAAGCTGGGGGTGCAAGAATGGTGGCTGGTGGGAGTTGGAGTATTTATTTATTTATTTGTTGCTTTTATACCCCGCCCCATCCTGAACCCAGCTCAGGGCGGCTTACAATCATAAAATACCATAAAACAATCCAATACCTAAAATAACATATATAAACATTTAAAACATAAAAAACACATATAAGACAGGGCCTGGGACATAAATTTCTAGGGGTAGGGGTGCAGGTGGATGGGAGGGGCTGGGGAAGTTGGAGTGCAGGGTCCAGATGGGAGGGGCTAGGGGTGCAGGTGGGTTAGAGGTGCAGGGGGATGGGAGGGGCTGAGGAAGTTGGAATGGGTGGGGGGATTAGGTGGTATGGGCTCAGAGAGATGGAGTGGGGGGTTGCAGGTGGAAGGGAGTGGGTGCAGGAGGGTTGGGGAAGATGGGGAGTGATGATGGGGTGTGCACCAGGGACCCATTTCATTTTTCTTTTGGGTTTTCAATATTAAAATTTTCTTTTTTTCATTATCGAGAATTTTCATTTTATTATTAATTTTCATTGGTTTCCATTGGTTTCAAAGGAAAATAGATTTCTGACTGTAACTTCTTCATATTTGATTTGATTTGCATGGAATACCCGAGCACCTGCTGCACAGCCACAAAGCTCCCTGGTGCTCTCCCCACTCTGCACTCTTCTCTCCTGCCTTGGCTTGCTTGTGCGCCTTGGACCCGTCGCTCACAGTCAGAAGCTCCAACTCTCAGCGATGAGTCCAAGCCGCTACCTAGCCGAGGCAGGCAAGAGGAGGTGGGCTGGCCCAGGCAGACCCGTTAACTTCCTGCTCCAGGCACTGGCAGGCCCCCCCTGGGTGCAACTGCACCCCACTCCCACCACCCCGCACTCCAATAGCTATGCTAGTGCTAATCCCATATAAACAATGCCACCTGCTATATAGAGATGCTGAAATGTCCAGCAAATATTCTACCACATTCCAGGTTAGATTTTATGGGTAATAATTAGAAATAGATAGGAATGCTTCATGGGGAGAAATTCATGAGGTAAAGCACAAATTGCCCTTGCACCCGCTTTCAGGCAGATCTGTGGGAGCAGAGGGCTTTGTTCTGCCTCCATAAAAGGAAAGAGGCGTGTTTTAGGGCTGCACTCTGATGTGGGCCAGGGAGCCAGCTCAGCACCACTAAAGGCGTTCCCAGGGGCAACGGGAGTTTGGACGCAAAGCAAGTCTCACGAGGTGGGACTTGCGGTGTCGTTTTGTGCACCTTGGAGCTCCAGTGGCAGTTTGCATCAGAGCAGGAAGCACCCACCCACCCTTTACTTACTGCACTGCACTGTGGGCATGGCTGGTCACCTATTCTCGGGGGCGGGGAAGGATTTTTTTTCTGCTGGGTGCTCTTTGGTTGAGTGCCCAGACGTTTTTCACCTTCCTCACAGTATATTGATCACAGAACTTAACTAATTGGAATTATGTGGACTAAGGGGGTGTAGAAACATATTGTTGCACTCTTGCAGGGGTTCAGTTGTTGTGAGTTAAGTTCAGTAGTTAAACAATTAGTTGAAGACATCTCCTTAAGAGATGGGACTGAATTGCTAAATCTAGAACAAGGAGCGACAGATTTTGACCAGTAGCCCAGGATGGGAGGAGCGATACAGCCATTCAAGGACAGAATGGTCATGATAGCTCCTCCTCTCCTGCTTCAGGTTATCAGAACAGCTATGTCCTACAATCAGGCTGTGCAGCCGGGGGACAGGATAACCTAGCTAGCACAGATTCATTTGAGGGTGGCACTGAGAGTACATCAGGCCACCCTCGGTTGTCTGTTAATAGTTGACTGTTGCTAGACCCAGGATGAGGAAGGTCCTCTCCCCAGAGTACCTGATTAAATTAAAACTGAATTGGAATAAAGAGCATGGCCTTTAAATTCCAAATAAGTGTCTTCCTTCTGGGGTGGAGTGACAAATTCTGATGAGCTAAGAATTTCTGAGAAACAGCAGTGTTTTTTAATGTGCAGGATTTCTCCCGCAGGGTGTGGGATTTACATGCTGCTCGTGGGACCAGAAATCATCCGGGCGCCATTAGAAACAGCGGTGCCAGGCAACTCCCAGAAGTTTTGAGATGTGGACTAGGTAAGTCCCCAGTAGCTGAGGTCTTACGAGTCCACATCTCACAACATCTGGGAGTTGACCGGTGCTGTTGTTTCTAATGGCGCCCTGGCAACTTCTGGTCCCACAAGCAGTGTGTAAATTCCCCCTGCGGGGGCTTCCCTAAGCCAGATTTTTAAACTGCAGGAGAAATCCTGCATGTTTAAAAACACCCTAACAGTAGTTTACTTTCTGCCCTTTTGATTAGTCACCTTGCCATATTAGTTTAGTTAAGACTACTTGAGAGCAATGGACTGCAGTGGTTATAACCAAAAGTTTTATAGCCTAAAGGAATAAGATGGAAAATACTAGTACTTATTCCAAATTATGCTTCATGGCATAAACCAAAATTATGCTTCATGGCATAAACCAAACCTTTAAGTGAAAGGCCCCTTTTAGTGAAAGACCTTTCCCATTCCATTTATCTGAATGTTGTAGAACACAGATAAAATCCCTAACCATGTCTGCTAGTCAAAGACCCCCCAAAGCATTTCTTAACAATTGACAACTGTTAACTGAGGTCTTGGGACTTTCTGCCTAAACTTCTCCAGCAGTTTCATTTCCTATAGGATCCCATAAATATGTCATGTCATACATTCCTTCTACATTAAGGTAGCAGTCCACTGGAAACTGAATGCACTAACATATAAACTTAATTCTATGTCAGGCTCAGTACCCACACATGCCAAGACTCAGGCCACTTTCACAAAAGACGGTGTTTCCTGCCATTTTCTTGTTCCCGCGATCTTCATGCAATCTTAAAATTGCACAATTTATTTTCTAGGCACTTGTCTCCTGCAATTTTTTTCTTTGTGCGTTCTAAGATGACGTCACTAATCGTGGGATCTACCATTCTCATGAGTGCAAATTTTGTGTAATTTTCTTCCTTACCCCTCTGCCCTGTACTTGCTGCCTGACTGACCTCAGAGCAGGGTTGAAATCCACAAGATGGCAGCAGATTGAAATTAAGAAGCCAGTGTCAGAGCTGGTGAAATTAACAAACTGGCTGAAATTAACTTGCCAAGAATGAACCACGGCTCCATCCTACTGGTTTACACACCTGCTATCCTACAGTTAGTTGTAATACTGGCAGGTATTCCCACATTCCCAATTTTGTGCAACCATAACACCTGTCACTGTAAGCGTAGGTTTTCAGATCCTGGTAATGCATGAGCACTAAAGGCATAACTCGCAGGATGAACACAGAATAGTGCACTCACACATGCAGTTAACTTTCAGGAGCAAATAGTCCTGCAATTAGTGTCTTGTGTGAAAGCAGCCTTGGATTCTCATTCAAAAATAATGGATATGTAGCCCATTAGTGCTCAAACTCTAGGCAAAGCAGGTAACACCCCCACCCTCCAAAATAACTCCATCATGGACATCTCTGGCAATGTTCGCTACTGTGAACATTGCCACTACTGTGTCACTATTGTGATCTGAGCACCTGGATGGTGAGCACAAAGACATGTTCTTAGTAGGGACCAGAGACTAACTTCCTAGCTAGAAGCACATCATTTTATTAACTTGCTCATGAACCTCTCTGGTAATTGGAAGAACAAGTTCTCTATGACTCCAGCTTAACCCCACTGCAATGGCTAATTTCCAGCGTCAATTAAAATCAGAGGTCACAATTCAGAAACCACTTTCTCTGGTAGTCCCCTTAAAGCTGGAGTGAATGGTTTGTAGACTGTGGCCAGAGTCACTTCTGAAGTAAGATACAAGATTCCCTGTTCAGATGCACAGATGTATTGGGAATGTCAAAGCTGGAAGGGATCTCAAGTGTCATCTACTCCAACTGGCTTGCTTGCAGGATGATTACATCTACAATATCCCCAATGAGAACCACACAGTGTGCATTTTTTGCATAAGTTTTTTTCTTGCTACTTTATTTCCAACCTATGAAACATGTCAGATTACACACCTGATCAAGAGAAAGAGTGTGGTTGCTATGTTGGTCCCAATGTCTCCATCCCACATGACATCTTTTATTGGATCAACTTCTGTTGGTGAGAGTAGGAAAGCTTTCAGACCATACAGGAGTCCTTCCTTGGACATGTAAAAAGTAAGAATAATAGACAGAGCAAATGCAGGACAGTTATACGTATGAAAGCAATCACTTGGAATGGGGATGTTAGGAAAACAGATGCTAACATTTCCAACATCTAAATACAATGAGGGGGTCGAGGTGTGCACCAGGGGCCCATGTCATTTTGTTTTTTGTTTTTTATTTTTTGTTATTTAAATCTGTCATTTTCATTTTCATAAAATCTTCGTTTTCATTTTTGCTTTTGTTTTCATTTTCCATTGGTTTCAATTGAAAACACATTTTTGTCTGTACCTTTTTTATTTTTCATTATATGTGACTGACACTTGGAGGGATTGTACCCCAAATGGAAGTCATTAAGTGTACCAAATTCCAAAAATATTGGATAAAGGAATCCAATTTTATAAGCAGTTGAATTATTTTTCAAAAATCTTCATATACATTCTTAGATGTAGATTCTTTGCCTCACATTTAATGCAGACAAAACATGACAAGTGTATACCCCTTCCCACATTTATTATCACTGCCAACTTTCATAAGGATTGCATAAAGGGTCCTGGTGGTATAAGCAATTAACTTATACATGTATGTCTGACTGTAACATCTTTGTAGTCCAACCAGTGTACATGAAATTTGTCAGAACTATATAACACACTTTCACAATAATCTCTGCCAAGTATCAGAAAGAAATGATAAAGGGTCCAAATTTTATAAGCCTGCACATCATATGCAGAGAAGGAGCCTATGCCAGGGATTCTCTCACGTGTCACTGTGGTATAAGATTGGTTTGTGATGCCAGTCACAATTGGTCAGCATAAATGTCAACCAAATATCCTCATTCTGTGCTGTGACCATCCCAACATCTCTCCCCCACTTGTTACTGGGAAGTCAGAAGCATCTGTTTAGGAAAGAGCCAATAGAGATTCTCTTATGTCCTCTGTCACAGTGCTGCAGGATGTGATTGTGATGATAACTGGCCATCCTAGATACGTAAACTATGTCTCCTGATTGCTGGGATGCTACCCCCAAAGTCCCAGTTATGCCCCTGCTATGCCCGCCTGAGGTTCGCCCCCTATGCCCACCTCAAAGCCACTACCGATTGGTCCTGTAAAGCTGGAGGACATGCAGTAATTGGCCAGTGAATGTGTCTATCGACTTTTGGGTTGCTCCACATCCTCCCTCCTAATGCCTCCCTCCCTCCCCCTGCCATGCCAGGTGCCTGCCTATGACTGACACTACATGTGCTGCTAGTTATCTGAATAATGGTCTTCAAGGGGACAACTTCAGTTGCTTATAAAATTGTGTCCCCTTATCCAAGTGTCCTGTAGTTTGGCAGAGATGACAGGGAAGATATACAATACATTCCTGCCAAATGTCTTGTAAACAGGATGGAATATACAAATGTTACAGCTGGAAATGTATTTTCAAGTTAATGTCTTATACCATCAGGACCCTTTATCCACTCTTTCTGAAAATTGGCAGGCGTCTTAAGCATATGGAGGGACATAATATTTACAGGTTTCATGCAAAGTGGATGGAAGATAAAGAAGTTGTAGCCATGAATGTGTATGGAGCTTTTCTTAAAATCACAACATTCAATTGCTTCTAAGATCGGTTTCTTTTATCTAATATTTTTGAAAAGTGGTACACATAGTGCCCTCTAAAGGGGGGAGGTACAATCTCCCCACGTTTCATCAGACGTGAATAAGAAACAGAAAAGTTATAGCCAGAAATACGTTGTTCAATTTCCCCCCTTTATTTCAAAAACAAAATGTCGTTTTATATCAATGTTATTATTATGTTGTTTTTGTTATTGCAATAATGATAATGAAAATGACCATTTCTGTTATCGCTATTGTGATAACAAAATGACATCCACATCCCCAGTGAGGGGGAACCAGTACTCAAATGATAAAATAAATACAGGTTAGGTATATAGATAATAGCAAGCACTTTACTTGAATTCAGATTGACTAAACTTTATCCAAAAATGCATTATGTCCGTCTCATTTCCAAGACACGCTGAGGTGTAGCTAAGTTGGTGTGATGGACTGAGCTTCCCTACTGCCACCCATAACAGCAAGGGGCACGCTCCACCAGGGAGAATGCCCCACTCCCCGCCAGGCTTGTGTGCCCTGGTGCAGCTGCACCACCTGTACATATTATAGCTACACCCCTGGATTCTTGGATTCAGAATTGGGGCCACAGTTCATGCTCTGATGCTAGGGAATTTTATTCCAGGTTATGTATTTCTACATGCTGGATCACACAAAGGGTTAAATATCAAAGCCCAAATGTTCAGAAGTGGCCTCTGAGTTTGGGCTCAGTTTTTTAGACTCCTGACAGACAGCAATTCCGAACACTTACAATTCCAATGGAAACCAATGGCTTTACACATCCCAAATTAGAGGTCACTTTTGAAACGGTGGGTCTCCAAAGTGAGAGTAGGACAGTTTAATTTGGGCCTTGGTTATGGTTAGTTTCATTTCCAGGTTTGGTCCCTTTCCCTCTCTGGAAATATCTAATTAAAATGTGTATGCTGTATTATGATGCGCAACAAACAGGCCACACATCATCCTAAGCCTATTGTGAGGTCAGGTGGCATTTTGTGCATTGGCTGACCGGCTCAGCCAGAACAACACCAATGACCATGAGAGGTGGACGGGTTTAGCAGTGTGGCTCTACTTGAGGCTGAGAACTTGTAAAGGAACCATGGTGAAGTACGTACACTACCTCAGCCCCTGCAAGGGAAGGCATCGCCGCAAGAAAGCCAAAACGTGCAAGGGGAAAAGTAGACCCAAGAAGAGAAAAAGACCCACGTCTAAAGGTAACACCCATTTATTTAGTTAGCCTTTTTGAGATTACCCTGAAAGGGTGTCAACTCTTCATCCATTTTTAATTGCTTTTGTAATTACCCCTGGGGGCAGTCTGGTCATGGAAACAGGTAGCAATGTCATGAAGAGAGTCTTCTTCAGGGGTGGAGAATCTTTACCATCCCATTGGCCACTATGAAAATTAGTACAATCTCTGGAGGCCACATAAGAGTGGCGGAATGTGGAACTTAAGGGATGTATTCAGGATGGAGGAAAGAAGTGGAGGGTCCCAATCCTGTATCTATGTGCAATGAATCCATCTTCTGTCCTTGTATGCATGCTGTCATCTTTGCTCCCTTCCTCTGAACTCATTCTTTCAGTACTTGAAGGTAGGGACTGGTTCCAGGGGTAGATTCAGGAACTGGAAAGGCGTTGAATAAAAAACAGTCATGGTCCATATTTGACCATTGGCTACAGCAAGTTCCCCACCTCTGATCTCTCCTTGTTACGTAGTTAAAGTTTTGACCACTTTGTATTGAAAAGGAAGGTGTGAATCAAAATTATAGGGCAATTCAGTCTGGGTATGAATATACGTTTGCACAGTCTGTTGAGACGTTGGGGACTTGGGGGTTAAATTATACCTGGCTCTCAAGCTCAGGGTCCTCCCCCCAAACTACAATAATTTTATTTCTTTTTAATGTACCTGAGTAAACTAATTGCAAATAATTGCATATGTGTAAATAAAGTACCGGTGTGATTTCCAGAAATTGATTTCAAAACTTACAACTGGGTGGGGGAGGGAGATGGGAAGTAGGGCCCCCTCCCCCACTGCCAAGTAGGTTCCTGGGCCCAAAATTTCTCTCAATAGGCCTGGGTCTCTGTGCTTTCTGGAAGGAAGTAGTGAATTCAGTATGAGCCGTTGAGAGTTCCTATGGCTGATCGAGGGAATGGGGTTGCTTTAAGATTAAAAAGGAAAAAAAATTCCCTTCCTAAATGTCACTTTATTTTCACCCAGACAGCAGCTACACTCCAAATCCCCAAACCATTTCCATTCTTTGGGGAAATGCCTGGAAAACATTGTTATTGGATTGTTATATATTTTAAATGAACATAGGAATAGAAGATGGGATTGTTACATGATGGTAGAGGTGTGCATCAGGGGACCATGTTGTTTTTTGTTTTCATTTTTGTTTTTTAAATATGTCATTTTTGTTTTCATAAATATCAAATATTTGTTTTTGCTTTTGTTTTCGTTTTCCATTGGTTTCAATGGAAAACACATTTGTGGCTGTAATCTTTTTGTTTTTCTTTATATTTGGCTGGAACTTGGAGGGATTGTACCACCAATGGAAGGCATTAGGTGTACTAAATTACAAAATATTTGACTAAAGTAATCCAATTTTATAAGCAGTTGAATTATATTATTTGCAAAAATCTTCATATACATTCTTAGCTTTAACTTCTTTGCCTCACATGTAATGTAGATGAACCTTGACAAGTTTATACCCCTTCCTATATTTACTATCTCTGCCAACTTTCAAAAGGATTGGATAAAGGATCCTGGTGGTATAAGCAATTAACTTATAAGTCTGACTGTAATATCTTTGTAGTCCAACCAGTGTACATGAAATTTAGCAGAGAGGTATGTCACACTTTCACAATCATCTATGTCAAGTATCAGAAAGATGTGATAAAGGGTCCCAATTTTATATGCCATCCCAACATCTCTCCCCCACTTGTTACTGGGAAGTCAGAAGCATCTGTTTAGGAAAGAGCCAATAGAGATTCTCTTATGTCCTCTGTCACAGTGCTGCAGGATGTGATTGTGATGATAATTGGCCAGCCTGGATGTGTAAACTATGTCTCCTGATTGCTGGTATGCTATCCCCAAAGTCCCAGTCATGTCCCTTCGATGCCCGCCTGAGGGCCGCCCCTTATGCCTGCCTCAAAGCCACTACCGGTTGGTCCTGTAAAGCTGGAAGCATGCAGTAATTGGCCAGTGAATGTGTCGGCCAATCTTTTGGGTTGCTCCACAACATTCAATTGCTCCTAGCTCCTAAAATTGGTTCCCTTTATGTAATCATTTCAAAAATTGCTACTTGTAGTGCCCTTCATTGGGGGTAGAATCTCCCCAAGTTTTATAGCCAGAAATATGATTTTCAGTTTTTTCCCTTTATTTCAAAAACAAAAATTTGTTTTTGTTTCTATTTTCATTATTATTATTTGTCATTTTTGTTATTGCAATAACAAAAATGAAAATGACAATTTTCATTATCGTTATTGTAATAGCAAAAAATGACATGCACACACACCCCTACATGATGGGAACTGAAAGTAGTTTGCATCAACCAACTAGAGCAAGTTTTCTGTCCATGTCCATCCAGTTTGACTTGACTTTTTTTTGGTCCCCCGTTTGATTGCTCTTTGTAGGCGGATCCCGCCGGTACCACTACAGGAGAAGTGTGAGGTTCTAAAGCACTCCAGTACATCAGATGCACTTCCACCTCCTGCAGGATGAGAAGAAGCTTCCACACCTCCATCCCACAGCAAGTATGACAGGAGACCTGGACAGTCCATCAAGAGCCAAGAGAACCCACTCAGCTGCTGAAAGAGCTTCTAGTCAATAAACCATCCCTGTGCACATTTTGTGGTGACACTTGCCTGTTGCACTGATGCCCATCTACAGTAATGCTGTGATTGCTGAAATGAATATTCACTGTGATTACTGTATTTGACAAATTTGCCCAATTTGATTCAGGTCCAGCAAAGTGGGTTTGAGACACTGTTCATACCCTCTTCATTTGGGTATTCACTTTGGGGAGTTTTGGTTGGTCTTTCTAATATTTTTTTTTATCCAGATATTCGGGCATTTGGCTAAAAATATCTGACTGAATATCTAGGAGGGGGGGACAAAGGCAACCAGAGGGAGTAGAAAAACAGGTTTTAATGGATATGTGAATACTCTTTTTGGTGTGAATATTCGCTCAGATATTCAGAGTGCTGTCCAAAAATGTGAATAATATTCACAAATCAGATATCAGCTATTCATTTTGGCATTCATCTACAACTCTTTCCTCTTCGATCGCCCTATAAACCTAAAGTCGAGATCAGAATGGCAACTGCAATGGTAATGTGACTGACGATTTACTTCCTGCAGAGTTTTCCATACTTTGGTTCAGGACTGTAATGGGACACAGACTGTTCCAGTCCTAAATGCTTGCAGAACTGGGATCCACTCAATATGGCACAGCTGCTGTGCTCCATGACCTTCTGGTGGCCCTCCAACTAAAGGGCATTCCTGGTCCAGTGGCCCTTACACAGAATGTTTCTTCCCAGCAGGATGCTCTAGCCCAGGGGTGCCCACACTTGCCTGGCCGGAGATGTCGATGTTCGGAGATGGGGGCGTGGGCTGACCCTAATTTGTTTGGCCCTGCCCCCTCATTTGCATAGTCACATCCAAGTCAAGTGGGGCTGAGGCTATGCAAATGAGGAGGTGTGGGGGCACGGGGAGAGGGAGACAGTCACATGAGAGACAGTCTCTGCATGGGGGGCAGAGGGAGCAGCAACCCCATCACACACACACACACACACACACACACACACCTGTCTCTCACAGACAACCTTACAGAAACAGACACACACACACCTCACAAGCAGATGACGCACACACAGGCAGACAAATACACATTTCTCTCACACACAGAGACACCCACACCTCTCACACACAGAGCTAGTCATACATACATACACATCTTTCTATCACACACACACGCAGACAGACACCCTCATACACAAACACATAGATCTCTCTCACACACAGACACACTGACAGACACACGCAGGGTGGGGGAGGAGGGAAGGAACTGTCGGTGAGTGGGCAGTATTTCCTCCCCCACTTCCCCCCTTCACTGAGACTGCTGGACCTCTGACCACCACGGAACGGCAGCAGCAAGTCTCACTCCAAATGGTGCAGTTAAGTCAGCCCAGTTTTGCAGTCACTGTTTAAAAACTGAGGAGTATCTCTGTGCATGGGTGTAGGAGTAACTGAGTATCTTTGGGTGGCAACCGTCCTCAGCAAGAAATGAGGTGTGCTGACGGGATTCGCAGATGCTTCCGCTCTATAAATCTATTAGCAGCAGAGGCTGAAGAGAAGCCCGCAGCAGACAGTGGGCAGAAGCAGACTGGGTGAGGGCAGCGAGCAGGCAGGGGGAGTGGGGAGTGAGTGACCTGACCGAGCACACTGAGTTCCGGGCTCAGGCAGTGACTGCTGGTTTCCCTGTGTGCACCTGGGACGTGTGCACACTGGCCGCTGCCATATTTGCTCTTTGGGGCATTCACAGAGAGGAAATGTGGTGACTGGCGTGCACATGCACAGGGAAGCCAGCAGCCGCCACTGCCTGAGCCCAGGACATAGCTGTCCCAGGACTGACATCAGAACATTGAGCATTCAACCAGTCGATCACGATCAACATTTTGAGCACCCCTGCTCTATGGGGTCATGTTCCTCCACCCCTGCAGGATGTTCTGCAGGGTAACTGCACACATCATCTTTGCCCACACAGACCACAGAGCCCTGTAGGGATGAAGATCCACACCACCCCCAACCCAACCCCACGGATGAAGGGGAAGGTTCTCCACCTGTGGCCTAAAGGATCATTTATAACCTTTCCTTGCTCATTGACAAGCCTTGCGTTCTCATGGCATCAAGCTCCTTCTGAGGGACTGGAACACTTAATGCCTAGGTCAAGCAGGAGCAAAAGGCTCTGGTTCCTAATAAGGAGCTGACTGCATGTGTGCCAGGCTTGTATTGAAACAACCCCCCATTCCCTGACTGAGGCTGACAGTTATCCTGTAGGCAATGTAGCATGGATGATGAGTTCCTTGGAGGGGGGGTGGGGTGTCACATTCCCAGCTCCCCTCTTTTGGGGCTTCCCTGCCATGAGCTGGACTCCTCAGTCCAAGGCTTTACCCCCCTCAGAGGAAGCAGGGATAAATCATTCCTCATCTGTCCCTTGGCCCCCAATAGCTGGGCCCATTTATTCGAATACTGTATGCCATAATGATAGTACTGGAGTCAGGGTCCAGGTTTCAGAGGAGACTGGACTGGCCAGGAATACAAGCTTCTGATTCTTATATACTTAAGATCTCAGCCAAAATGAAATCTTGTCTACCTCACTCTAGGGTGTAAAAAGACATAGTATTCAGATTCAAGTTTTACCTATTAAGATGATTAACGTCTCTGGCTTACATACCCCAGGATACCATTATAATGGGTCAGATTACCCTGGGTGATTCCCTACAGCTGCAAGGGTGAGGCTAGGTAGAATTTGAGGAGTTGCCTCATCTTGGGAGAGAGATTTAGCCTTAACAGCCCTAGGCAGATCCAGCTGCCTTGTTCCAGTCAGCACATAGAGTGAAGCCACATGAGACAGAGCATGGTAGACACCTTGGGTAGCCTTACCCACTCTGGGCTATCACCACCAGATGGCCCACAAGATGTTCCTATGGGACATGTTCTTGGAAAAATTCCAAGGACGCATCACAGAGCAGCCTTACCCAATATGGGGTACGTCTGCACAAGGCAGGGCAACTTGTTGGGCCCAAGCTATGCATGCCCCACCATGTATGAAGCACCACTGTGGTGCAGCAGGCACTGTCACCCATTGCACATGGCCACATTCCGGCAGGGGCAGGATCTCGGTCAGGCTATGGGAGACAAGGTGTGACAGGGCCAGTGCTCATGTGGATAGCACTGTGGCCTGCCATGGCACTGCCTGGCTTCCCCACAACCATCTGCCTGGCTCCCCACGCTGGCCCCACAATGTGGTGGTGGCGATTGCCTGCCACAAGGCTGCATAAGGATCGGGCCACCACAGCTCATCTGGCTGCACCCATAGTCAAGCACATAGGTGAAGGGGCTTACAAAAGTTACTCAGTTCACAGTTCCTCCCTCTTCACCTTTAAAAACCAGATGAAGACTTATTTATTCTCCAGGTGCTTTTAGGATCCACTGCTGTTTTCCCTTAATGTTTTCTCCTCCCCCTTTACCTTTTAAATTGTTTTTAAATGGATTTTATATTTTTATCATAGCATGTTGTGAAGCACTCTGAGTGCCATTTTGCAGGAGGTAGGAAATGCTATAGAAGTAAAATTACTAATATTTGTTTGTTTGTTTGTTTGTTTATTTATACGTTTGGGGGCCACAGGCCTTTTCCCAAAATACCAAGTAAAAAAACCAAAACAGGAAGACATGAATTTTGCAACAGTAGTGAAGCCAAATTTGTATATTTGTTTGTGTGAGTGAATACATGAATTATCTTAATAGGCATGCTATGTCATATTCGTTTCATCTTCACTTTTTACCTCTCCTTTTTCTCCTCCCCTGCTGCCTTATTCTATAGCCTCTATTCTGGTTCCTCCAGGAATATGGCAAACTTGCCATCTTTCTGTGGCTGTGATGGGATTAAAGATCCAGGTTGGAGAGCATGCTTATTTGGTTAAGCCAACCCAGGACAGGTTGTCTTTTCTGATGTTATTGCTATAAGGCTGGGAGATGACCCACGCAGCTGTACTTACATATAAATGGTTGGGGACTACGAACTCATGCAATCGTTAGGGCATCCTTTGTCACTTAAAATAACTGTATATGGTAATGGCAACATTTTCCAGTAAAGCTACTTTATCTTTAATGACTACTTCTGTTATAGAAGTGTGCACCAGGGGCCCATGTCCTTTTTGTTTTCATTTTTTTGTTTTTGTTATTTAAATCTGTTGTTTTTGTTTTCAAAAATATCAAATTGTTTTCATTTTTGCTTTTGTTTTCATTTTCCATTGGTTTGAAATGGAAACACATTTTCAGCTGTAAAGCTTTTGTTTTTCATTATATTTGGCCAACACTTGGAGAGATTGTACCTACAATGGAAGGCATCAAGTGTACCAAATTTCAAAAAGCTTGGATAAAGGAATCCAATTTTAAAATCAGGTGAATTATATTATTTTTGCAAAAATCTTCATATACATTCTTAGCTGTACCTTCTTTGCCTCACATTTAATGTAGATGAAACTTGGTATGTTTATACCCCTTCCTATATTTACTATTTCTGCCAACTTTCTGAAGGCTTGGATAAAGTATCCTGGTGGTATAAACAATTAACTTATAAATATATGTCTGACTGTAACATCTGTGTAGTCCAACCAGTGTACATGGAATTTGGCAGAGAGGTATATAATACTTTCACAATTATCTATGCCAAATATCAGAAAGATATGATAAAGGGTCCCAATTTTATATGCAGAGAAGAAGCCTATTCCAGGGATTCTCTTATGTGTCACTGTGGTATAAGATGGTTTGTGATGTCAATTGGCCAGCAGAAATGTCAACCAAATATCCTCATTCTGTGCAGTGACCATCCCAACATATCTCCCCCACTTGTTACTGGGAAGTCAGAAGCATCTGTTTAGGTAAGAGCCATAGAGATTCTTCTTATGTCCTCTGTCACAGTGCTGCAGGATGTGATTGTAATGATAATTGGCCATCCTGAATGTGTAAACTATGTCTCCTGATTTTTGGGATGCTATCCCCAAAGTTCCAGTTATGTCCCTTCTATGCCCACCTGAGGTCCGCCCCCTATGCCTGCCTCAAAGCCACTACCGATTGGTCCTGTAAAGCTGGAAGCATACAGTAATTGGTCAGTGAATGTGTCTGTCAGTCGTTTGGGTTGCTCCACATCCTCCTTCCTCTACAGCCTCCCTCTCCCTGCCATGCCCAGTGCCTGTCCCTGACTGGCACTGCATGTGCTGCTATTTATCCTGAATAATGGTCTTCAAGGGGACAAATTCAATTGATTATAAAATTGGGTCTCTTTATCAAATTGACCAGTAGTTTGGCAGAGATGACAGGGAAGGTATATGATACATTCCTGACAAAAATAGCTGAAAATGTATTTTAAAGTTAACGTCTTATGCCATCAGGACCCTTTATCCAATCTTTCTGAAAATTGGCAGGAGTATCATGCTTGTAGGGGGACATAATATTCACAGGTTTCATGCAAATTGTATGGAAGACAAAAAAGATGTAGCCATGAATGTGTATCGAGCTACAAAATGTTTTCATTTCTATTTTCGTTATTATTATTTGTCATTTTTGTTATTGCAATAACAATAATGAAAATGACAATTTTCATTATCGTTATTGTAATTAGAAAAATGACATGCACATCCCATGTGTTAATTGGTATCCATTACATACATTTTCAAGGGTTTGCTTTTTTTAAGTTAAGATGTCTTTTGGGGATGAAGTGACTAATGAGCAGAGCAACTTTGCCATAGATAGTAAAAGGGCAACCAGCACCTGCTCTCTCCCCTCCCCATCTCACTTTTGAGATCCTGTCCCTTCCCCACATGGCAAGCCAAGATGTAGTAAGTAACAAAGCATCATTATCACATGTTCTCTCTCTCTCTCATCAAGATAATACTGCCCAGCACACCAGGCGACGGGGCAAAACAGTTCGCCAAATATTTGTGTGGCTGATATTCATAATTGAACAATAGTCGGTATTCAAGAATGGCAATCATTATTATTGTTGTTTTGCCAGTAGGTAAAAACAGACAGCCTTCTTTGGCCCAGGATATGTAGGCTGCGGTTTCCCACCCCAGGACAGGGAGCCACAACACCGCCCGCATGTCTTTTTTTACCCAATGATAAACTTGGGGGGGGGGGAGGGAATAAACACACATGCACTATACTAGTAAATGCCAGGTTACTAACATCAAATTAGTATAAAGGCAAGGAGGGGAATCTAGGTAAAGTATTATTTTAAGAGTTTTTACATTCATCTAATTTGTTGTGTTGTTGCAAAAAAAAATATGTAGATTTGGAGACAGCAACAACTTTCTCCCTTCTCTAATGAATACACAAAAATATGGACAGAGACTGTGAAAGTGAAAATACATGGAGGTATATCTCCCCTTCCTCTTTCTTCGTTTGTGCCAATCTGTACTATATCACAGTGACCTGTAGATATAACAACACTGGCCAAATAAGAACCTAAAAAGTGAAGTGTTTTAAACACTTTGGGTATTTTCAAACGTGACAGGTTTTCAGCCACCACGCTTTACTCCTGCCCGGGGTGAGAGCCCTCACCCCGGCAGGACTAAACCCCACCACTGAGCAAACGTTCCAGCGGCCAGAGCTGGGGAGAGGGTGGGGATGTGTGGACATGAGTCCCTGTGTCCTCACCCTCCTCAGTGCAGCCCTGCCTCCTCCCTGACAGGCAGGTGTGGTGGCCTGTGAGACCGTCGCGCCCACCCGGAACTGCTCCGGCCACCAGCTGGGATTAGGTGGAGTGGGCCATCAGACGTGGTAGGGTTTAACATGGGGATGACCCATCAGATATGGTAGGGTTTAACATGGTAGGGTTTAACGTGGTAGGGCCAGTGCACATCCTGGGTTAAGCCCTGCCACAGTCCGGAGTTACCTCTGCTCCTGCCTGTGGTGAACATCTGGCAGGTGGGAGCAGACATGACACCACCACTGGTGGCCACACTAGGATAAGCATGGCCACGGGCAGTGGTGTCACATCTGAAAATACCTGTCCATGCCTTCATCTCACAGGCTGGATCAAAAACTTTGCTGATCCCTTTCTTTGTAAAAATGTATTCTGCTTGTACAAGGTATTTTACCCTGTGTTTCTGAAATGTTTCCCCTCTTCTGTCTAATTCTTGAAAATCACAGCAAACCAGAAGACCTGGATCTTTTCTCACAATTGCATAAGACCGCATAGCACCACATGAGCCAGTGGGGTTATCCAAGCATGAATGGGTATTAGCAAGACTGGAAATCAGGCAGATAATCTTTAGACTCACCCTCCCAACCAAAATCAGCACCGAAAATTTTTCTATAAAAATGGAAGATTTGGATCCAAATTTAATTCCTGTTTAATTTTAACCTGGGGAAACTCCAATGCGTTTTCCCTCAGTTAAAACCAATGCAAGACCTATTTAACAACGTTTAACCTGTTTAAAATGTCCCCTACGCCATATACATCTTTTCCTTATAGTGACAAATTTAAGAACCTGTTTTTTATCATAATGAAAGACAATTTCTGTTTTTTTGTTCTTTATTTAGGCTATGCTGGAAAAGAAAGATCTTCTGGAGGGGAAGAAAATTATTTGGGGGAAATGGGAAGGAAACTTAACCTATCATCCTTCACCACCCTCTGGTTGGACTTCTCTCTTACACTTCTTTCTCCACAGTGGGATTGTGTTGTCATTAGAGGGCCAGTGTGAATTTCTAGTCCATTTTCCTAAATTTGAAAATGAACTGTCTCAGTCTCATAAGCTTTTTTGATCCAGAGAATTCACCATGTTTAATAAATCAGAACACAACACAGAATCTCTGATAGTGCTTGTTGTTTCCTCTTATAATTCTTTCCACCTGAATTAAGCATTAGGAATTCTGAGTGATGTCCTAAATGCTTGGAGACAGAAATATTATTTTCTTATCATCATCAAGAATATACTTTCTACTTCCTGGTAATGATCAGTTTTTCGGGTTGAACTATAAATGAAGTTGATGATCAATAAAAATCTGAGGATGGGCACAATGAGATTTTCAGTTTAATTCCCCTGTTACAATTAGTTATACACACCATGGCATAACTTTGAGTAAAGTGTTGAGGAGGGGATGCCTTTAAGCCTTAGACATTCACCTATTAAAATCAATCACAGCCCCAGGCTGCTGACTTCAATAGGTGGAAGATTGTGCCCTTAGTGTTCAGTTGTTAAAAAGGCAATTTTTTCCTCTCCACATTCCTCTCCTACTTAAAGTACCAGACAGACAGCTTCTCTTTATGAAAAAAACATTTTGTCCTGAAAATTAATTTAATTAGCCCATTAAAGAATTGTTTGGGGTTCCCCCCCCCCGACACTTTCCCCCTAAAGAACGCTAGATGTAGCACTGAGCACTGGAAACTGTCTGGGGCCCAATATCGTGGGGGATGAGGGCATTTTTATGCCCCCATTCTCAAAGTTTAAGGGGGCTGTATCTCTTCTGTATAATTACATCCATAGAAAAGTCTATACAAACAGGTGGTGCTCAAGCTTAACAGTCAAAACATCAGAAAATGGCGAGCTACAGATGCCACAGGAGCAGGTGTCAGAGCCATCATAGGAGGCGATGAAGGGGTCATAGGAGTGGTTATGGAAGAAGGAGGAGCTGCAGATAAGGGCAGGAGGAGAGGTATGACTCAGAATTCTGAACCCATCTTATTTCTGAGACCAATTAAGAGAAGCAGTAGATGACACTGCAGTTCCTTTACATCAGGGATGGGGAACATCAGGCCCGGGGGCCAAATGCGGCCCACGACAAGTTTTTGTGGCCCCTTTCCAGTGCCTGGATCCAGACTCTACCCAAAAGGACTGAAAAACTGAGCTCAGGATAATGTAGCAGAGAGAAGGGCATGCACACAGCGTTAGGAGACAGATCCATGATCTGGGCCCTCCTTTTCTCAAATAAACCCATTAAGCACCCTCACTTCCATGTGGCCCTTGGAGCTCATACTAATTTTCAATGTGGCCCCCGGGACAGAAAACATTCCCCACCCCTGCTTTACATGGTAATTGACAAGTAATTCTTCAGTTCCCTTTTTTAGGTGGCAGACAGCATTGGAAGAGGAGGAGAAGGGAGAGGATTAAAACTCTTTGCATTTTCCTTGTTTCCTGAAGCGAGTGTGGAGAGTATTGACTTTTGAAGATCGAGGGCATTTTGTTCTAACTTCCTTACCAAGTTCATTTGCTGTTGTATCTCATCAGTACTTCCTGTCCTACACTGCTATTACGTCAGCCTAGCCCCATTACAACAGCCTAGTTTCCAGCTTTGAGGAAACAGTCTGTTCAGGAAGTTCAAATGCATGGATATAACAGTACTGGGAATCATATACTGTGATTTTTATCACAATGAGCATGGATTTCATAAAGGCCTCTGTAGAGAAGGAAAGCAAAATTTGTTGGTAAGTTCATAAAAATGCATTGCTTCTGGAACATCACAGACAAAGAACTGGAGCAAAATATAACAGGAGGGAAAGAAACTTCAGCCTAAATTATCTTTACTTATTTATTTATTTATTTATTTATTTAAACACATTTATATCCCGTCCCTCCTGCAACGCAGCCCGGGGCGGCTCACAACATAAAACAATTAAAACAATAAAATACATTAAAATTCCAATAAAACAATCAAATATTCAATATAAATATTAACAGGGCTTAGAAAAAAAAAAGGGTAGGGGATTAAAAAAAAACCCTCCCTACCCTCCCCCAAAGGCCTGGGCAAACAGCCAGGTCTTATAGTTCCGCCGAAATGTTAGAAGGCTTGGGGCCAGGCGAGAGTAAATATCTTGAGAGTAAATTTACTCTTGAGAGTAAATATCATGTAGGGGACACCAAATTAAACTAATTGGCATGGGGTAGTACATTTTTTTTTTAAAAAGTTGAGTCCCATCGCACAATTAAATGATGGTACAATTGGCTGACAGACAGTGCCAGATGATGTGGTCAGGGGAAGTCAAGTTGTATTTGTATAGCTGTGTTTAGGAAAGGGTTGGAAAATATGCTGGAAGATGGGTTCACGTATGTTTGGGGAATGTAACTTCTTACTGTTTTGGGGCTGGCAGT
>QEPC01004580.1:322941-349028 GCA_003113815.1 Sphenodon punctatus
GGTCCTGTAAAGCTAGAAGCTTGCAGTAATGTGTTTGGCCATTGAATGTGTCTGTCAGTCTTTGGGGTTGCTCCACATCCTTCCTCCTACAGTCTCTCTCCCCCTGCCATGCAGGGTGCCTGCCTCTGACTGGCACTGAATATGCTGATATTCATCTGAATAATGATCTTCATGGGGACAAAATCTATTGCTTATATAATTGGGTCCCTTTATCAAAATCTCCTGTACATTTGCTGAAATGGCAGGAAAGGTATTTGATACATTCCTGTCAAATATCCTGTAAACAGAATGGAATATCAAAATGTAACAGCTGGAAATGTATTTTCATGTTAATGTCTTATACCCTTTGGACCCTTTATCCACTCTTTCCTAAAATTGGCAGAAATATTAAGCATATGGAGGGATGTAATATTCACAAGTTTCATGAAAATTGGATGCAAGATAAAGAAGTTGTAGTCATGAATGTGTATGGAGCTTTTCTTAAAATCACAACATTCAATTGCTTCTGAAATCGGTTTCCTTTATCGAATCGTTCCGAATTTTGAGATACCTGGTGCCCTCCATTTGGGGTACAATCTCCCTAAATTTCAGCAAAAAGTAATAAGAAACAAAAAATATTTGGCCATAAATATGTTTTTTAGTTTTTTCCTTTTATTTCAAAAACTAAATGTAATTTTCAGTTACCGATTGCACCAAACTAAAGACCAAACCAATCCCGACCGAACTGAATACTGAATCCGAACTCATCATTCGACTCGAACGGCCGAACATTCGAACCGACGAACTGAACCAAATGGGCAAACCGAACGGACAAAACGAACGCACCCAAACCGAACGGCCGAACCCGAACCACGATCTGTTCACCCATGCCTACCCCAGGGATTTGCACATCCCTAAATTTTACCTGCTGTGTTCTCAATCTATTAGCGGCTGCACCAAAGACAGCTACAGCATTAGTCACCTCCACTCTCTCTTATCAGAAAGAAAAAATACCAACCATCGGAGAGGAGACCACTCAGGTTCAGCATGGGTCAATTTGAATAATTGGTCACAAGGTTGTGCATATAAAGGGCATAGTAAAAGATAATGCATCAAGTCTTCCACTTGTTCCGAGCCACAAATACATGTATAGTCCTTATATGCCATACCTAAATAATGACAGTGTAAAACTTTGGTTGCCATTACCTGAAACCGTAAAGGGAAGTGATCGGTCAGGAAACCAGTATTTATAGCTTGGTGATATTCTAGAGGTAGACGCCTGGGCCCTTAGGGACTGGAATTCGATATTGTTGATTCTAAGTTTAATAAGTTTAGAAGCTTCCTTTAAGGTATACATCCTAAAAAAATCCAATGAGAAACCCAGACTTCCAATGTTTTTGTTCAGCTTCTGGCCACCATAAGTCCATTTGCCAACCGCCCGCCTTCAGTTTCTCCTCCAGACATTGTCTCGGAAGAGACTGAGGCAGCGCATGAAAGATTTTCAACCAGTATATATCAATTTATCCTAGATACCAAGGATCCCATCCCTGTCTCCAGTCTTAGTAGTGCAGGGGGTGTTACTAATGGAGCTCCCAGCAGACTTCACAAACATTTATATAGTAATGGCTCTAGAAAGTATGTGACCATTTTACTATGGCCCCAAATCTGGGCACCAAAGCAAATCTGTGGTATCAATTTTTCCTGAAAGATCTGCAGTGCTGGTCCCACTAAATTACTAGGGATGGGCGAACGCGGTTCGGAAGTTTGGAGTTCAGACCGAACTCGAATAGTTCGTTCAACCAAACCAAACGTTCGAACCGAACTCGAATTCGAACATTCAGTTCGGATGCGTTCGGTGAGTTCGGAATTGAATTTCCATTGGTTTCAATGGAAAACACATTATCGGCTGTAACATTTTTGTTTTTTAAGCTATGTGGCTGTATTTTGGGATGCTGCTACCTCCAATAGAACTCATTATGTGCACCAAATGTCAAAACAATTGGATAAAGGAATCCGATTTTAGAAGCAGTTGCATTATTGTATTTTGCAATATTCTACATATACATTCTTAGATGTAACTTCTTTGCCTCACATCTAATGTAGGTGAAACTTGTTCAGTTTATACCCCTTCCCATATTAACTATCTTTGCCAAATTTCAGAAGGATTGGAAAAAAGGTCTTGGTGGTATAAGCAATTAACATATAAATGTATGTCTGACTATAACATCTTTGTAGTCCAACCAGTGTACATGAAATTTGGCAGGGCTATATATTTCACTTTCATGATCATCTCTGCCAAATATCAGAAAGATATTATAAAGGGTCCCAATTTTATATGCCTGTACAACATATGTAGAGAAGGGGCCTATGCCTGGGATTCTCTTATGTCACTGTGGTATAAGATCGGTTTGTGATGCAAATTGGCCAACAGAAATGTCAACCAAATATCCTCATTCTGTGCTGGGACCATCCCAACATATCTCCCCCACTTGTTTCTGGGAAGTCAGAAGCATCTGTTTAGGAAAGAGTCAATAGAAATTCTCTTATGTCCTCTGTCTCAGTGCTGCAGGATGTGATTGATAGTTGGCCAGCCTGGATGTGTTTAAACTATGTCTCCTGACTGCTGGGATGCTATCTCAGAAGTCCCAGTTATGTTGCTTATGCCCGCCACAGGGCCGCCCCCTATGCCCACCTCGAAACCACTACCAATTGGTCCTGTAAAGCTAGAAGCTTGCAGTAATGTGTTTGGCCATTGAATGTGTCTGTCAGTCTTTGGGGTTGCTCCACATCCTTCCTCCTACAGTCTCTCTCCCCCTGCCATGCAGGGTGCCTGCCTCTGACTGGCACTGAATATGCTGATATTCATCTGAATAATGATCTTCATGGGGACAAAATCTATTGCTTATATAATTGAGTCCCTTTATCAAAATCTCCTGTACATTTGCTGAAATGGCAGGAAAGGTATTTGATACATTCCTGTCAAATATCCTGTAAACAGAATGGAATATCAAAATGTAACAGCTGGAAATATATTTTCAGGTTAATGTATTATACCCTTGGGACCCTTTATCCACTATTTCCTAAAATTGGCAGAAATATTAAGCATAAGGAGGGATGTAATATGCACAAGTTTCATGAAAATTGGATGCAAGATAAAGAAGTTGTAGTCATGAATGTGTATGGAGCTTTTCTTCAAATCACAACATTCAATTGCTTCTGAAATCGGTTTCCTTTATCTAATCGTTCCGAATTTGGGTACACTTGGTGTCCTCCATTGGGGGGACAATCTCCCTAAATTTCATCAAAATGTAATAAGAAACACAAATGTTATAGTCATAAATATGAATTTTTGTTTTTTCCTTTTATTTCAAAAACCAAATGCCATTTTCAGTTCTTGATTGCACCGAACTAAAGACCGAATCGATCCAGACCGAACTGAATACCAAATTTGAAGTCAACATTAGACCCGAATCACCGAACGGCCAAACATCCAAACTGACGAACTGAACCAAACAGGCGAACCGAACGGACGAAACTAACGCAGCCGAACCGAACGGCTGAACCCGAACCACGAACTGTTCGCCCATCCTTAACAGTTTCCTCATATTTAGCCATACAACATTAATTTCTTTTTTCTCAAGTTTCTTTTGCAGGTCATTCTCCCATGCCTCAAGGTATCCAGCGTCAGGTAAGTGTATTATCTTTTGCAGCACTCTGTATATTTTTGAAATATCATGTTTCCGTCCCTGGTCCCCATACATCACCCTCTCAAAGTCTGTGACTTTCCTAGTTACTTGTGCCTTTATCGCTTTGTGGCTAAACTTGCTCATTATTTTAGCATATACCCAGAAGTCCGGGGGCCCCTCTAGTTTTTCCCTAATTGCTTCTCTATTCAGTATAGCCTTGCCCTCAAATAGTTGAGCTGCCCATTTTAATCCCTTCCTGTCCCATTTCTCCACTACTTTACAAGCTATGCCTGCCCTCTTACTCCACTTTCCAAATATTGGAGTGTATGGGGAGTGTTCACTAGAGATTTCTAACTTATTACTTACTATCTCCCATATTTGTAATACCATTCCTGCAAAAGGATGCATCATAACTGTTTTTTTTGCTTACTCTCTGTCCAGCTGTTAGAATACTAGCAAATCCATCTACTTGGCATGCTTCTTTTTCTAATGTGAGCCAATCCAGGTTGTTCTTTCCCTGGAACTAAATTTTTAACCCTCTGAGAGCTGCTGCCCAGTGGTAGAGCTTTATGTCGGACAGGTGTTGACCCCCATTATCTTTACTTGTATAGAGTATTGATTTCCTTAACCTAGGTTTTTTTCTTTGCCACAAGATCCTTGATATGATTTTATTTACTGCCAGAAAGTAATCTCTTGGTAGTTGGATCGGCAGGGCAAAGGAGGTGTATAATCATTTGGGGAGTACCAGCATTTTTATCAGATTTGTCCTGCCTAACCAGGACACCTGTATTTTTTTTCCAATCTTCCTCTTTGCGTTTAATGTTTTCCAGTAGCGGGAGGAAATTTCTCTTATATAAGTCCCTCCACTTTTTGATGATCTGTACTCCTAGATATTTAATACTATCAGCTTGAACTGCAAAGGGTGTTGGCAGCTCTTTTTCAGTGTTAGTGAGTTTTTCTTCGTTAAATAGCAGCATTTCCGACTTGCTCGCATTAACTTTATAGGCTGAGATTTTCCCGAAACTCTCAATCACCCTCAACAGTCTTGGTACTGACCGGGGCAAGTCAGAGAGGCTCACCATCATGTCATCTGCGTATAAAGAGAGCTTAAATTCCTTGTCAAGCACTTTTATCCCTTTAATTTGCTGGTCTGCTCGTATGGCCATCGCCAAGGACTCGATAGCTATGTCGAACAGTAATGGGGATAATGGGCAGCCCTGTCTGGTTTCTCTGGTTATTTTTATATCTGCTGTGTGGTTTCCCTCTAACATTATTTTGGCTCTAGGAGCCTTGTATATAATTTTTACCCACTGCAAAAAGGGACCCGTGATTCCCATCCTTTTCATGGTCTCGAACAAGTAGTTATATTCAACCATATCAAAGGCCTTCTCTGCGTCAAGCGCTACGATTGCAGCAGGGATCTGTTTGGCCTTCACATGGTTTATAATGTTAACAACTTTCCTTATATTGTCTATCCCGAGTCTGCCCGGGATAAAATCAGTTTGATCTGTGCTAATTATGTTTGGGAGAATGATCATTAGTCTGTTAGCCAGGACTTTGGTAAATAGTTTTGCATCCGTGTTTATAAGTGAAATAGGCCGATAACCACTGCATAGCTCCAAATTCTTACCCGGTTTGGGGCATAATGTGATTACGGCATCATAAAAGGTATCGGGCATTTGTCCTTGCCTTAAAACTGAGTTATACACTCTGACTAGTAGAGGTGCTATTTGATCTTTAAATTTCTTATAAAATTCAGCTGGATACGCATCAAGGCCAGCCGCTTTGTTATTTGGTAGCACTTTTATTGTATCCTTTACTTCCTCAGAGTTATTTAACTGTTTAGGAACTGGACCTCTTCTGTTGTGATATTTTTAAAATTTAAATCGTTCAAAAAATTGTTGATGTTGTCCTGTGCTGGATTGCCCGTTTCATATATTTTTTGATAAAACTGGACAAAACAGTCTGCCATGTCCTTATCTTTTAGCAGAGGTGCATCTGGCATATTTCTAATATAGGGTATATTTCTTTTCTGCCTCTTTCTCTTTGTCAACCACGCCAATGTTTTATCAGCCTTGTTCGCCTTATCAAAGTAAAAAGCTTTTGTATATCGAATTTTTCTAACTAGAATTTCACTTTCTAATAAATTAATCTGGCTTTTGATTGTGGCTATTCTGGTTGCATTGTCTATGGGGTTCTTTAAAAGTTGCTTAATCAACAAATATTTTTCACTAATCTGCACTTTCTTTTTTTAGGTGTGCCCCCAGAGATATGAAATGACCTCTCAAAACTGCCTTTGCTGCCTCCCAGGATATGTCGGGCAGATCATTTTGTTGTACATATTCAGTCATTCTTTCCTGAATCTGTTCTGTGATCCATTCATTTTGTAAATAAAATTGTTTTAGCCGCCAATTTTGTTGTCTCCTTGTGCTTATATTGTGTTGTTTTGTAGTTTCTAGCACTACTGCATTGTGGTCTGAGAAAGGAGTAATTACTATTACAACCATCCTGATTGTAACCAAGCCAAGCCAAGCACACGCACCTGAAACTTTGCATCCGCTTGACTGTTGTTTGTCTTCTCCCCTGTCTCTCCCACTGTCCCCTCTCCCTGTCTCCCCCTCCTTGTCTTTTAGATTGTAAGCCACAGGCAGGGACCGCATCTATTTCTATGTTTTTGTACAGCACCAAGTACATGACTGGCGCTATATAAATGTTTATAATAATAATAATTAATATATAAGATTCTTCACATTGCTGCACCATATCTTGGTTTACGAGGACATGGTCAATCTTAGTTGATATCCTATGTGGGTTTGAATAAAATGTGAACTCTTGTGTTGTTGGGTGCAGGGCCCTCCATATGTCCACCCAGTGGTATTCTTTAATCATGTCTTGTTGTCTTGACAGTTTGTTTTTTGTGAGTAGATCTAATTCTGATAGGGGAGTGTTGAAGTCACCCAACAGGATTGCCTTGCCCTCAATTTTTCCTTGAAATTTAGAGATGACCTCTGTAAAAAATGCTTGAGTGTTGGTATTAGAGGCGTAAATTGTGCTTATAGAATATGTATCCTGTTCTATTTTACCCTTTATGAACAACATTCTTCCCTGCTTGTCCTTATCCATCTCTGTTACCTGCATTTTCAGGGATTTCTGTATCTCTATCATTACCCCAGCTCTCTTTTTTTCCCCATTTCCATTGTATATCTTGTAGTCTTTATTTGTAAATCTGGCGTTATCCTTCCAAACTAGGTGAGTTTCTTGATAGCGAATATGTCTGGGCGTAACTTATTTAGGAATTGCCACACCCACTTTCTTTTTTGCGGGTTTTTCAGCCCGCATACGTTCAGTGTAATTATTTTCAAGTGTGCCATTTATTAAGGGGTTTTTTTTCGCCCTCCACTGACCATTATGTCACTATGCCTTTGCCCCTTACTCCATTTAACTGCATACCTATTAATTTTGTAGACCTTCTTATTTTTATTTTTTTGCATGTGCTTGATTGCTGCCAACCTGATTCTTTTTGTCTGCCTTACTTTGCCAACCTTCCCTCTGTCACCCCCAACCTCCTTCCCAGTAACCTCCCTTCCCCCCCCACCTCCTTCCCTTCCCCCAACTTAACTCCCATCCTCTTGGAGACCTCCATGTGGAGCGTCGTGCCAAGTGGCTCTATGCCCGCCGCCTGCCCTCTGCAAGAACACGGTTTAGACTTAACCATATGTATACCCTCATGAATAAACACAACTTCATATAACTCATATTATAACATACATTCCCCTATATTTTCACTCCCAAACTTGAGTATCTTCTTAAGTTTCATTCTTTCATTCAGCTAATTATTCCTTCAAGTTTCGAGTTTTGAAATCCTCCAGTTCTGCTTCTTTGAGGAAAAAATATCTCCTACCCTGGTACCTGAAGGTCAATTTTGCTGGATAGTATACTTGAGCTTTGATGCCAGCTTTACTGAGGAATTCAACTTGGTTCCTCCATGCTTTTCTCCTCTGCACTGTTTCCATTGCTAAATCAGGATAAATTGAGATCTTTACCCCTTCAAACAAAAGTTCTTTAGAGTTTCTTGCCTCTTTCAGGATCTCCTCTTTATCCATATATCTTAGGAATTTTGCAATGACTGCCCTTGGGGAAAGCTGATCTTTGGGGTTTGGCCTTAGAGAGTGGTGGGCTCTTTCTACTTCTACTGTGTGCAGCATGGGTTTCTCTGGAAAGATGCTCTTAAAGATCTCTAGCAGTAGTTCTCTCATGCCATTTTTTCCTCTTCCTTCTGGAATACCCATGATTCTTAGATTGCTCCTTCTAGACCTATTCTCTAGGTCTTCTACTTTGCTTTTCATCATCTGCAGCTCCGCTTCTGCATGTGTTATTTTTTGCTCAGCACTATTACCCCAATCCTCCTGGTCACTAATCCTCTGCTCCATTGCATCCATTCTTTTACTTATTCCCTCCACCTGCCCTTTTAGATCTTCTAGCATGGAGTTGGTTTTATTAATTCCAGCCTTACTGACAACCAGGTCTTTTTTGATAGATTTAAGCAGGTCTGTCACTTGCATTTATGTCTCTAAGTTCTCCAGTGGGTCTTTCCCTGTTGCGCCCACCATTTTGTTTTCTCCCACGCCTGCCTTCCTCAAGCTGCAGTGCTGGGTGCCTACTCGCTCGAAATTGGACTCGGAGTCTTCTTTTTTTTATCTGCACACATACCTTGCTTACTGCGCCAGGTTTCTGACAATTTTTGGGGAGTTTTCAGTTGTTTAATCATGTTCCTGCGTTAGGCCCGATGGGAGCTCAGCTGACCGCGACCTGCTGTCTCAGCATGCCCACGTGGCCTCTCGGTTCCACTCATTCCTGACCAGAAGAACTCAGCAGGTGGTACTCAGTGATTGTTTTTCATCTTACTGAGACATCTTGTGTGGAGTTCCGCAGGGTTCTGTTTTGTCCCCTCTCCTGTTCAATGTGTATATGTAGCCACTCAGTGAGGTGATTAGAGGGTTTGGGGTGAGGTGTCATCAGTATGTGGATGACACCCAACTATATCTCTCATTTTCAACAGATCCAGGCCCGGCTGTCTCAGTGCTTACCTGGTGTTTGGCAGCTGTGGAGGATTGGATGAAGGCTAACCGGCTGCGATTGAATCCTGACAAGACGGAGGTGATGGTAGTGGGTAAGTCGGTGAAAGTGACAGCTCCCATGGTTGATGGGATCTGTCCTCAGCTGACTTCCCAGGTACGGAACCGGGGGGTGCTCCTCGACGCGCAGCTCCACCTGGATCTCCAGGTGGAGGCTACGGCGAGGAGTGCCTTCTGCCAGTTACATCTGGTACAGTGGCTTCCGTCGCTGGTTTTGGTTCCTGACCTGGCCATGATCATCCATGCTTTTATCACCTCTCGACTAGATTACTGTAATGTGCTGTACATGGGGCTACCTATGGTGATGGCTCGGAAGCTGAAACTGGTGCAGAATGCGGTGGCCTGGCTCTTAGTGGGATTTGGCCACTGGGAGCACATTACACCAGTGCTCCGGTCTCTGCACTGGTTGCCAATAGTCTTCCGGGCTTGATTCAAAGTGTTGGTTTTGACCTATAAAGCCTTACACGGTCTGGGCCCTGTCTACTTGCAAGATTGCCTCACTCCCCGGGTCCTAGACTGGCCCCTGAAGTCGTCCCGGGGTGCCACACTGGAGTTCCCCCAGGTTTTCCAGGGGGCCACGCAGAATAGGGCGTTCTCGGTTGCCACGCCATGCCTTTGGAACTCTCTCCTAGTGAGGGCCCATCTGGCCCCGGACCTCCCAGCTTTCCAAAGGAGTTGTAAGACCTGGCTGTTACATCAGACATTTGGCGAGGGAGAGGGGTGAGTAGTGAGTGGGGGTTGGTGAGGGAAGGGGGTGGTTTTTATTTTCTCTTTTTTATTGATGTTTTATTATGTTTTATGATATTTTATTGTGTTTATTTCTGATGTTGTTAGTCACCCCAGGTTGCCTGTGGCAAAAGGGGCGGGATATAATTTTAAAAATAAATAAATAAAATATGTGAATAGATCCATGCCCCGTTTGTACCAGGGTTTTGGGACTTCCTGTTCCAGTTCCAGTGGCTCTTTCTGTTGTCTGGGCTACTATAACTGGCAGGTAGTACATGACTTTACTTTTCTTTCTATGGCTTCGTTCATTCGTGGCCAGTGTAACACCTCTCTTGCCATCCATTTACATTTTTCAATACTGAGATGTCCTTCATGTATCTTAGAAAGCATTTCTGTTTGTAGCGCTTGGGATACCACTATGAAGTGGCCTTGGAACAAGACACCTTCAATCACTGTGAGCTCAGCTTTGTGCTGCCTATATGGGATGGGTATTCTGTGTGCTGGCCATCCCAATGCAATAGCCCGGATTACTGTCTGAATGGTCTCATTTTACTCCAAGTCCTAGGAGATACTGGGTAATGTTTTAACAAGGTGTTAACATTAGAGGTGTGCACCAGGGACCCATATTGTATTTTCTTTTTATTTTTTAAATCTGTTGTTTTTGGTTTTTAAATCTGTTGTCAGCTGCTCTGGACAATGTGTCAGCTACCACTAAATTTTTCCCCGGGGTGTACTGTAATGAGATATATCTCTGGAGCTGAAAGAATAGTCTCTGTATTCTAGGGGGAACATCTCCTAAGCCTTTGTTTGCTATTGTGATTAGAGGTTTGTGGTCCGTTTCAGCCACAATTCATCTCCCATATATCAAGATACGAAATTTCTTACATCCCATATACCAAGGAGAGGGCTTCTTTTTCAATCTGACCATAGTTTTGTTCTGTTTTGGTGAGAACCCTGGAGGAATAAGCCACCAGTTTCCAATAATCCCTAGGGATGGGCGACCATGATTCGGAAGTTCAGAGTTCAGCCCGAACTCGGCCTGTTCGGACGACTGAACCCGAACCCGCAACAGGCAGCAGCAGTAGCCCGAGCACATCACCATGCCCCAAACTCAGCAGGTCTGCTTTAGAGCAACAGGCTTCAGTGGCTCAGCATCACCTCCTGGCAGTGACCTCCTCCACTGCCACGCAGGGCACTGGAAGGCCTGCAGGACTTGAGGCTGCATCTGTCTCTGCTGCTGCTGCTGCTGCTGCTGCTGCTGGTGCTGGAGCAGGTGCTGGGGCTGTTTGTGATATTCCTCAAGGGCCACCAAAGTTCCCCACTGTCGAGGCGATCCCCAGCAGTCCAGAGCTGGTGGATCCCACCCCGGCTGCTAGTGACAGGGCCCGATCCCCATGCAATGGCAGTAGGGAGGGGAGGAGCAGCACTAGCAGCTACAGAGGGGGGCACAGGGAGAGTGCCAGCAGCATGGCGGGCACAGGCAGTCTAGCCTCAGGGTACCAGTACTCCCCTTCACGGGACATCAACGTGATCGCGGACAGTGAATCAGAGGCAGACACTAGTGCCACAGAGGAGATGTCTGTAGCTGAAGTGATGGCTGAGCCTCCTCCCAGAGCTGTGTCACCAGTGCCACCAAGTTCTCCCCCTCCCAGCAGCGCTGGCAGCAGTGCATCACCCGGGGCAGGTCAGAAGGCGGGGGGGGTGTGAATCCTCAGTCTGGGAACATTTTAAGCTGGTGCAGGCAGATGATCCCAGAGAGGTGCAGTGCACTTTGTGCAATAAGGTGGTGAAGAGTGGGCAGGTGCTTGCCAACTTTGGGACAACTGCAACGGTGAGGCACCTCAAGACATGCCACAGTTCTCTGATGCTAAATGGGAATGCAGGGGAAGTGGATACCAGCGGGTTCCTGACTGCAGCAGCGGCCAGGCGCCCGGCTCCTTCAGCGGGCAAGTGTCCCGCACCAACTACAGCTGCCTCTAGCAGCAGGAGCAATATGGGGACAGGACAGGAGTAGGAGCCTCACCAGCATCAACAATCCACTATGGAGGAGCTGGAGTTGGGGCAGCTGCCAAGGCCATCAGATGTTGGAGGGCAGCGTGGCTTCTTTCAGGAGAAAGCCAAGCGCCTGTTGGCCGAGATGATTGCGCTGAATGGGCAGCCCTTCTCTATTGTAGAGGACAAGGGCTTCCAGTGGCTGATTGGATTCCTGGCCCCCCCATTTTAAGGTGCCTGCCCGCTCCACCCTGAGTCAGACTATGGTGCCACAGCTGTACAGGGCTTTGAAGGAGTGACTGAGGGAGGGGCTGGGGGGGCCACGGTCCACTTCACCACTGACCTGTGGTCCTCTAGGAATGCCCAGCATGCCTACCTGGAAGTGACTGCAAACTGGTGGCAGGACCCAGAGGCAGGGCTTGACAGTGGCAGGAGGGGTTCTGAAGCAAGGTATAGATGGGCCCTGCTTCAGGAACAAGAAATGGACAGCTCCCACAGTGCTAGGAAGATCAAGGCAGCCCTGGCCACCATGGTGAGGGAGTGGGTTACACCAGGCACAGCCTTCACCAAGGGATGTGTGGTCATGAACAACGCGGCCAATATACTGAAGGCAGTCCGTGACGGGGGCTTCACAAGCGTCCCTCACATCCTCCATCTTATGGTCAAGGATGCTCTGGGCTTGGGGGATAAGGAGATTGGGCCAGGCACCCTTAGCTCCCTGGTTGACCGGGGAGGAAGTTGGCGGGGTTCTTCAACCAGAGCGTGAAGGTCAGTGAGCTCCTCCAGGAGAAGCAGACCAAGCAAGGGTCCCCAGTGCACCAGCTCATCCAGAATGTCTCCACCAGGTGGAATTCCACCTTCCTGATGCTTGGGCGGCTTCTTGAACAGAAAGCCACCCTGCATCAGGTAGAACTGAAAACAGACACAGAGGCACCTCCAGAGTACAACAGGGAGGAATGGGAGATCCTTTCTCACACTGTCTTCATCCTGAAACCATTCCTGGCCATGACGGAGACCGTGAGCAGCTCCACCGCCACACTCAGCCAGGTGACCTCGCTGGTCCATAGTCTCCAGAGGAGCCTGGACAAGATTTTCGGGGGTGGGATTGTGTCCCTGCGGGCAGGAAGATGTCCGATGAGGTGCTTGACCTGGCACAGAAGCTGAAGGCGGGGCTGAGTGCAAGCTTTGATGAGCTCCTGTGCCGGGAGGAATATGTCCTGACAACCATGCTGAACCCCAGGATCAAGGGCAACATGGCACACGAGACAGTGGTCTATGGCCTCCGGAAGGGTGCACTGGTGCAGAAGGTCTGGCAGGAAGAGCAGGCCATGCAGCAGGATGCCCCTAGGGATGGTGGGAGAGGGAGCAGAAATCCCTTCCAGCTATCTGGGTCTATCTCTGCCCCCAGTCCTAGTGGTAGCAGCAGCACCAGCAGCAGGTGAGCAGCAGCAGCAGGACCCCTACTTCCAGCAGCTCCTCCTGTGTGCAGTCCACTCTGGGGAGCATGGGGCCCAGTACAAAAGGGCAAGCAGCGTGGCTGAGGCCAGTGGGGCAGGTGGTGCCCACCCAGAGCTACCAGAGGGAGTATGATGGCACCTCAGCAGCAGTGGAGACCTATCTGGAGGAAGAGCCATGCATTGATCCCAGCAGCGATACCTTGGCCTACTGGGTCAGCAAGACCAACGTGTGGCCAGCCCTGTTGAAAGTGGCCAAGGAGTCCTGCCCACTAACCAGTGTCCCCAGCGAGCAGGTGTTCTCTGTGGTGAGGGACATTGCTCCCCACACTGCCTCAGACTGGGGGCTGAGTTGGTGGAGCAGTTGCTCTTCTTGAAGGTCAACCTTCCGCTGATGGGATTCCCTGAGCTGCCCCTGGACAAGGAGTGATAGTGCAGTGGCACACACCATCCCATGCCAGGGGCAGTCTTGGGACAGGGCTTCTCCTACTCTGCCTCAATCTGGGCTAGGGCTACTGCTCCTGTGCTGCTGAGGTGCTGTCCCTCCTTCCCAATGCCTGGCAACCGCCCTCCCTCTCTCTCTCTCTCTCTTTCATACTAGACAGCCTTGGCCACCTTATCTGACTGACCTCATGATGCAGGGTGGCATTGGGAAACAAACTGTAAGCCTGCCAGCCAGCCTATGGCTACATGATCTCGTCCCACCTATGTGATGCTGACTGGCTCTTGCTCTCTCGTGCTGCACAGTCTTTGCTAGCCTATCTGAGTGCCCTGCTGCCAATGTCCCAGCCTGCCTTCCCTACTGTCTCTCATGCCACGCTACCTGTCTGCCCACCCAGTTTGTCAACAAGCTCAAAGCATGCCTCATTCCGCCTTCCTGCCTCCCATGCCAAGGTGTCTGTCTGCTCTGCCCATCCAGGTTGCCTAGCTTAAAGCCTGCCCAAGCCCGCCTGCCCTACTGCCTCTCATGCCACACTACCTGTCTTCCCGCCCACCCAGGTTGCAAAGCTCGAACCCTGCTTCAGTCTGCCTGCCTTCTGTTCATGCCATGCCGCCTGCCTGGCTGCCCTGGCAACCAATGTCTTCTGCTGCTGCCAATGGTCCCCAGGCCGATATGCTGTCTGTGCCAAGGGTTCTGTACCCTGGCAACCAATGTCTGGTGATGCTGGTGCCAATGGCCCCCTGGCTTATATGCTGCCTGTGCCAAGGGTTCTGTACCCTGGCACCCAACGTCTGGTGGTGCTGCTGCCAATGGTCCCCATGCCTATATGCTGTCTGTGCCAAAGGTTCTGTACCCAGGCAACCAATGTCTGGTGATGCTGGTGCCAATGGTCCCCCGGCCTATAGGATGCCTGTGCCAAGGGTTGTGTACCCTGGCAACCAATGTCTGGTGATGCTGGTGCCAATGCCCCCCCGGCCTATATGCTGCCTGTACCAAGGGTTCTGTACCCTAGCAACCAATGTCTGGTGATGCTGGTGCCAATGGCCCCCAGNTCCTGTACCTGCTGCTACCACCTATCACTTGATTGAATGAAGTGTGCCCAACCATGCACTAATTCTAGGGACATAATTATCATTAAACTCACATAGGCTGTTATTCCATTGTACCTGAATCAGCCATGCCTGCCCATCCCAGGAACCATCAACGAGATTCTGGGACCATCATTCTAGTCACTGGGGGATGCATTCCATTACACTGCATCCAGAAGTCCAGTGCCCGCACGCCAGCCTGCCCCCTCCCTCCAACAGCCTACTCCTCCGCACCCACCCGTGGATGCCTGCTGAAGTTTCTGGAAATAAAAGCCCCTCCAACCACCAGATCCTGCCACCTGCTGCCCGCTGCCAAGGAGCCTGTGTCTCTTTCTCTCTGGCACACCCACACAGACACAAGCCCTGCCCCTCATGGGGGGCTGTCTGCAAGTTGAGACTCTGCTGCTGCCTGGCACATCTTTGGGTTAATACCTTAACTACGCTACATGTGGAGCCAGCCAGATGCTGCTGGTAGGGATCAACAAGCTGTATAGGATTCTGCCACCTGCCTTCCAGAACTTCAGCACATAGGGATAAAAGTCTGCACAGGTCAAACGAAGCATGTAACAACAAGTATAACAACTTTTATTAAAACTGTTTAAACAACAACAACAACAAAGCAACAACATTATGAAACCAAAACCAAACATTGAAAGGAAACTTATAAGGAAACTATTAGTCTCTGGGCCTGTCCCCCAGGACTTGGGGGAAAGGCAGAAGGCGTTGGGGTGCAGCACAGGGCTGAGGGGCAGCCATCCTGTCCTCTTCTATCTCATATCCGTAGGAGATGGAAAACTCCACGGCTCCTTCCACGTCCCGATGCCACCTGGAGACCACCTGGTGTTAGAGTTCCAGGTGTTCCATCTCGGCACAGACATACTGGGTGTACGCCTCCACCTTCCTTTTCTCCACCTCAAGCATCTGGAACTGTTCCACCAGGCATTTCTCCAGGCAGCGTACGCCCATCATCATTTGGCAGCCAGCCCTCTCAACTTCGACCCAAAAGGCCTTGGCCACAGCAGACTCCTGGGGCCCGGGGGACTCCACCTCGGTTCTGGAGGACGGGGAAGGGCTTACATGGTGTCACTTCCGGGTTGCCTTCCCCGCTTCTTCTGGCGCCACAGCCACGCCAGAGTCCTCCTGCCGCCTCACCGTCAGGCCATGGAGCTTTTCAGTGTGGGTGATCAGCCCCGATGTGGTCCCCTCTCTCTGCCTCCTGATTCTTTTGCTGCAGGTCTAAAGAGCATAAAAAGATAGGAACATAAGAAGTGCCATACTGTGTCAGACCAATGGTCTGTGTCAAGCCCTGTCTGCTTTCTGTCTCCACAAGTGGGTAGACTGGGTGGCCAATCTCTCTCTGCAGGGGACTTCCATTCCTAACAGATCATAGGGCAATCCATTCCCTGTTGTTCCAGTCCCTGTGTCTTACCTTGCATATGGCTATTCCGTCGCCTATTTCATAAAACCTCCAGACATCCGACCTCCACCAAATGTCTGGGGGTGTCACTGGCGACCTCCGCCTAGGGGTCCTCCTTGGCCTGGCACCAGTGCTGGGGCCGGCATCCGATTCCTCTCTGAAATGGGAACACATTAAGAATACCAAAGAAATATGCATTTATGATGATGCCTCTAGTCCTCCCTCCTTGGGGTGCTAGGGATGGCAACGGGAGATGTGACCCTGGCTGGCACATGCAAATCCTGCCCTCCTTGGGGTGATAGGGGATGCTAGACAATGGGATGGCAAATGGAAAGACCCTGGCTGGCACGTGCAAATCCTGCCCTTCTTTGGGTGCTGCGGAGGGATGAGACCCTTGCTGGCATGTGCAAATCCTGCCCTTCTTTTGGTGCTAGTAGCAATGGCAACTTGAAGTACCCTTGCTGGCATGTGCAAGGGCACCTCCTTGGGGTGCTAGGGGATGCTAGTGATTGCAACTAGAAAGGCCCTGGCAGGCACGTGCAAATCCTGCCCTCAAATTTCCGGTTTCCAGCACGATCGCGATACTTTTTCTGAATGCCCGAACTGAACACGACCAAACCGAACGGCCGAACCTGAACCACAACCTGTTCACACATCCCTAATAAGCCCCATACCTTTGTAGTAAGGTCACTCCTATGCCTATTTTAGAGGCATCTGAGGACACTTTTATGGGTCTTTTGCTGTCAAAATATCTTTGCACAGGAGCTTCCTTGATGAGAGATTTTAAGTCCTTAACCTCTTTTGGAGCAACACCATTTGGGATTTTATTATGGTTGGAATTATGGTGGAAATGGGAATTATGGTGTAAAAATGTTATCCTGTGGAGTTTGGGTTATAATCATGATTTTTTAAATTATGAATAGTTATTGAAAGACTGAAATTTTTACACTGGGCAACTGAGAAACATAGGTCTATAAACTTGACACAAGTAACAAGTTTTATTTATTTTTTAAAAATTATACCCCACCCCTCCGGCCACAAGCAGCCCAAGGCAGCTAACAACAGTGATATAAATACAAATATAAAATATACAACAACATAAAAATATCAACAGCAATAAAAACAAAAAACCCACCCCAGCCCTCTCCAATCCCCACCCCCTACCCACCCTTACCCCTCTCCCTCACAAAATGCCTGACAGAACAGCCAGGTCTTACAGTTCCTATGAAAGGCTGGGTGGTTTGGGGTCAGATGGGCCCCCACCAGGAGGAAGTTTCAAAGGCGTGGTGCGGCCACCGAGAATGCCCTATTCTGCGTGGCCCTCCTGGAGAACCTGGGGGACCCCCAGCATGGTACCCCGAGATGACCGCAGAGGCCGGTCTAGAACCCGTGGAGTGAGGCAGTCTCGCAAGTAGGCAGGGCCCAGACCGTGTAAGGCTTTATAGGTCAATACCAACACTTTGAATCGGGCCCGGAAGACTATTGGCAGCCAGTGCAGAGATCGGAGCACTGGTGTAGTGTGCTCTCGGCAGTCTAGTCCCACCAAGAGCCGGGCCGCCGCATTCTGCACCAGCTGCAGCTTCCGAGCCATCACCATAGGTAGCCCCACGTAAAGCGTGTTACAGTAGTCTAACCCAGAGGTAATAAAAGCATGGATGATCATGGCCAGGTCAGGAACCGACACCGGCGGCCGAAGCCACTGCAACAGATGTAACTGGCAGAAGGCACTCCTCACCACAACTGGGAATCCAGGCGGAGCTGTGCATCGAGAGCACCCCCAGACTCCACACCTGAGAAGTCAGTGGAGGACAGATCCCATCGACTGAAGGAGCTGTTACCTCCACCGACTTACCCACTAACATCACCTCCATCTTGTCAGGATTCAATCGCAGTCGATTAGCCCTCATCCAAACCTTCACAGCTGCCAACACTGGGTAAGCACCAAGACAGCCGGGCCTGGGTTAGTCGATTTTGTAACAATACAAGAAGTTCAATTTTGTAACAATACAGCAAGTGCAACAGTCTAACAGAGTCTTAAGCGAGCCACAAGTCACTTCTTAAAAAACAACAACTAGATAGCAACCTGCCTGGGAAGGAGAAGAGAAACTGCAATGGAATATGCAATGAATAAAAAAACAACACTGAATACAGACCAATACAGACCTTTTCCTTAGGCAAGGTTTTATTTAACTCCAACCAAAACACACCCTCAAGTCACACCAAACCTAAACCATTTCACAGGCCACAGCGGCAGAGGAGGGTCATGAACTGAACAGTTTTGAAATAGATCAGTAAATCACAGTAACAGACACAGCTACCCTGGAATGCAAGAACTGTGCTCCTAAAGCCACATTCCAACAAACAAAGTACACCAGGGATGGTAGCCTGATTTTTGAGAACCAACACTTGCAACTTAGCACAGCACTTCGGAGGCGGCACAGATCCCAGCCACAGATCAAACATTTCTTGGGTTCTGTTTCCCACTTAATCAAACATATGCCCCTCTGTCTACTTAAAGTACTCTTCCCCAAGTTCCCCCCCTCTTCAAGGAAGAGGGAAGGGCAGGTAAAATACAGGGTATCCAAAAGCAAAGCCTTGCTCCCTATGGCACCATTAACCCAGACCTCTCTTCATCAAAATAGTTTATTTGTTTAGCACTTGGCCATAACAATAACAATAAATAAATAAATAGACAGTATAGTATCCCACTTCACATAATTGTTTACACATTACAGAAGGTAGATATGTCAACATATAAAATTCTGTTAAAATTCAATAAAACTTTCTGTATAAACCATATATCAAGCCAACACCTTTACCGGGCTAACCTAGTACTGGGCCAGAGTAACGGGGGAGGGGGGGCTGCCCCTCCCTTTTTCTATTCTGGATAGTCCTGTAATCCTTTTAAGGTGGTACCAGAGCAAAACACATCCACCAGTTATTCCCCCTCCTCTGGTAAGCATCGACTTGCCACTTAAATAGCCATATGCCTCCCCCTCCCAAAAGTGTCGACATCCCCCAGAACCAGAACCATTTGGCCAGGTACAGATAGAACCAAATATATCCCTTTGTTTAATAAACCAAGGGCTCAGCATTGACCCAGGCTACCATACTCATAGCCATCGAGCCCTCGCTTAGCATGAATCCTCGTACTCCACGAGTAACTCAGGAGGGTTCACACAGACTCCTAGCTAATTCCAGGTGAAAAATACCCGCAGCGGCCTGCCTTACCACCGCAGTGTCCCGGTTAGCTAGGATATATTTGACCCTCATTTCTTGATCCCAATGGTCCCTCCCCTCAAACCATGGGGCAAAGAACTTGTCTCGAACCTCCCTCGTCCTTGGGCAAGCCAGTAAGTAATGTGGAAGAGCCTCCACTTTTGCCTGTCCACAATTACAGAATTGCAGCTCAGCTGGAATACCCTTAAATCTACCCTCAGATACAGAGGTTTTCATCATGTTTAATCTTAGGAGAGTTATTGCCCTTCTTGTTTTAAAGGTCTTTATAGCTGATAAATATTTCTCGTATCCTCTTTTCAGCTTGAGTAAGGGATACCAAGGAGCAATACGTTGCGCTTGAATTCCTGCACTTTCATCCTGCATACTAATATCCCTAATTCAAACCCGAATCTGGGATTTAGCCTGAGCTGGAGTAAGATACTGGATACTTTCTCTAGAAAGACCAAGACTTGCAAGTTTCTGGTTAATTGAACTGTACCACCCGTAGGTGGCCAGACAGTTCTCTTGTTCTTTTAAACAGAGACTTGGAAGTCGATTACCCAGCATGTCTTGAATCCTAAGCCAGTAGCGCAATTGAGCCAACCTGGTCTTATCCTCTAGGGGGGTTACTCCGCACTCAGCCCTCAGCAGAACTGTGGGAGTACCATGGGGCATACCAAACCCCACCCTCAGAATCTTGTTTTGGATGGACTCCAAAGGGCACTTACCAACCATCCCCCAAAGCTCGGCACTGAACAATAACTGAGGGGACAATTTCTCCTGTAGAAGTTTTAATAAAGGCTTCATTTTCTTTCCGCCCCTGGAGCACCATCAGGCCGGCCATCGTTTGAGCTCCTCTCATCTTAGCTACTGCTAGATGATCCTTCCAATTGCCATTTCTTCTAAACACGATGCCTAAATACCTATAGGAAATCACCTGACCTATCTTATAAGGTCCCAAAATTGGCTTAAACTGGGTTGCCCAGATTAAGTTCTAAGATGGTCTACACAGCAAATAATGCAGCCAGCAGTATGACTAGGAGGTTAGAATAGAAATACCAACTAGTCTGAAATAGGGCCAAATTCTAGAAAGGACTTCTTAATATGGCATGCCCATAACAAAAAAGCTGCAACATTATTAATAGTTTGAACATCAGCACTGTCCAACATTAAGGCTAAGAGGGTAACATCAGATCTACCTGGGAACTTCAGTATTATGGGCAAAAGGGACTCCTCTCTTAATTTATCATATAAATGGCAATATAAAAGGATATGTGCCATAGATTCTGTTTCAGAGTTATCAAATGGGCACAGCCTTTCTGCATAGGGTATGCCCTGGAAGCGTCCTGCCAAAACTTGTGAGGGAAAAGCATTAACCCTTGCGCTAAAAATAAGCTGTTTAGCTCTTGTAGAAATGAAGGCAGCCAAGTAAGTAGCCCCTTGCCCAGTCTCTGGTACCCATATCAGGTATGTCCGCATGTGGGGAGAAGCCCTCACCCTGGCCAACTCCGTCTGTCTTTCAGTGTCGCTGAGGCGCAAAAGGATCTCCTTCCTAATTGAGGTCAAGGGCTTATGAGCCAGATAGGCCCTTGACTGCCCGTTTTCCATTAAGTAGACCTCCAGCTTTGCAACCCATGGGTTAACAAAACTGTCCTCCCAGACTCCCTTCAGTAATAATGAGCCCTGTTTGGTGTAGAATTTACACCAGAACTTTAAAGCCATTTCCATGGCTACCTGGTGCCAGCTCTTCTGCCCAAACTCCAGCCTGATTGCAGCATGCGGGCTACCCTTTGGAGCTCCTATAAGGCGCATTAGAAATCTTGCCTGTATTGAATTAATTTTGTGCGCCAGGAAAGGAGCCCATAGCTCGGAGTCGGCACCATACAGGATTTGTGACCGAACTTTGCTGTTATAAACCTGAATCGCAGGGTGAATAGCAGACCTCCCCTGCCACGCAAATAGGCCCAAAATTGAGTAAGCCATCCCTCTTGCCACTGCCAGAGCTCTTCCTACATGTTCCTGCCAGGAGCCAAATTGATGGAATAGTAAGCCTAAATATCTGAAGGCCACCACCTGCTGGATTGGGTGACCCTCTATCATCCACAAATGGATTTTTTTCTTGTTGGAGAAAACCATCACCTTGGATTTCCCAGAATTGATGGTTAAATTGTTAGCCTTACCAAAGGCCACAAAGGCAATTAATTGCCTAACTAGGCCTATGCGTGTTTGAGATAGTATGACAACATCGTCCGCATAGCAGAGGCAACCCACTGCCCTGGAGGCTAACTTCAGGGGGGAAAACTTAGGGTCTTCCATAATAGAGATCACATCATTGATGTAATAGTTGAAAAGCACCAGGGCCAGTACACACTCCTACCTAACACCCTTGGAAGTCTTAACTGGGGCTGTTACATGGCCTTGCGAATCAACCTTAACTACAAGTGAAGAATGGGCATATAGGGAAGAAATTTAAAAAAGAGGTCGCCCATCCATAGAGGAAGCCCGAAGTTTCTGCCAAAGAATGGCCCGATCCACAGAATCGAAGGGCGCCTTCAAGTCCAAGAAGGCAACATAAAGGGCACCATTCAATGATCTATATTTGCTATGAGATGAAAAAGTCAAAGAACAAAACATTGTTCTATTGTTGACCGCCCCTGCTGAAAACCAGCTTGCTGTGGGGCTAGGGCTTTAGACTGAGACATCCACTCTAACTGTCTGTTCAAAAGAAGCTTGGCGTACATTTTGCCCACCACACAGAGCAAGCTGATAGGTTTATAATTGGCGGGGTCTGCTCTAGAGCCCTTCTTGTGAATGGGAATAACCACCGCTATGCTCCATTCTGGTGGAATAACTCCTGAGTTGTTGATAGCAGTAAAAAGTGCCACCAGCAATGGCAACCACCAGTCCTTACAAGATTTGATAAATTCAATGTGAATGAGATCTAGTCCCGGGGCCTTATGGTTTTTAAACGTATCCACCAGAGCTTCCATCTCTGCCTCTGAAACGGGAGGTCAGGGTAGGCAGTCCACCAGATCATTGAGGGGACTGTCCTGAGGCAGAGGCTGGTTCGAGAAATATAATTTCCAGAAGAACTCTGTCCAATCCTGGGGGGAACCGGGAACAAGGAATACCTCAATTCCCTCCTGGTTGAAGCATTAACCAACTGGTCTGCTGCCTGCAAGAGGCTCAACGCTGCACCTCCCAGTATGCCTTCTTTTTAGTTTGTATTAAAGTTTTATATTCCCTTCTAAGTACTGCATACTCAGGGGGCAAACGACAGCTACGCCCTATCCTGTAAGTCTGATACATACTCTTTAACTTACCCTGAGCAGCCCTACACTCCCTATCAAACCAGGCCTGTCCCATATAGGGATTTAAGTTTGAGTTTGGTGAGGCCTTTAATAGGCTCTGAATATGGGCCTGAAGGATTGAGCACAATTGGGAGTACCCGTCCACCACCATCGTCTCACTAGAAGAGTGAAGAATAACACCCCGCAACTGAGCACTATTAGGCAGGGCAACCAGGGAAGCTAAGGAAGAGGCCAAGGTGTCATCCCATCAGGGAGCCCTAATGATGTCCAGATGCGTTAAATCCGGGGCAGGGACAATGCTCTCTTCAGAGTAAGTTAAGGGAGAGAAGAGTGAGAGGGCAGTAGGGAGGGAGATGGTCCCTGATCAGGGTGGAGCCTATAGCAAAATCGGCTACATAGGAAAGTGTGGGAGATGATATCAAAATATAATCAACCACGCTGGCACCGTGAGTACTCCCATAAGTAAACTCCCCCTCTAAATCACTGAAACCTGAACCATTGAGTATATATAAATCTTGGCTAAGCATCATCTTAGCCAGTCTGATTCCAGATGCGTTAATACAGGAATCCTTCAATTTTCTAGGGCTCAACGAGTCCACTGGGACATATGAGCGGACTTCACAATGCGGGCGAGAGTTTGGTCCTCTGCTCCCAGCCTCGCGTTAAAGTCCCCTGCTACAATTACTAATCCCCCTGGGTACTTAGGACGAAGATTCCCCAGGAAGTGTTCCAAGGTGGACCACATGGATTCTCTGTAGGACCCTGCATTACATGGGGGGGATAAATACCGATATTATGATTAACACGTGGACTCTATATTTAATTACTACCCCCAATGCCAGCTGGGGAGAGGTGACTACCACCAGAAGACAAATTCTGGACTGCAAAACATCCCAACCCCCCCCCCGGCATGGGCACCCCTTAGTGTTATAAGAGATAGCCGGGAGGTCATAAGCTATATAGCCATCAATCTACAAAAAGTTCTCTGCCTATGTTTCCTGTACCAGAATGATCTGAAAATTCTTAACATAAGAAATAAAGTCGGCCTCAGGAGCATGTCTGGCCCAACCAGCTATGTTCCATGAACAAATGGAAAGATGGCTGGGGATCAGAAAATTTGATAGTCACAGCAACGGAGGGGAAACCTCAACAGGGCCTCTGCTAGCTGGAATACCCTTCACTAAGTCAGTCATGAGGGGAGGAGGGGTGCCATTGACTGAGACCTGTACCGAAGCTCCAGCTAACTCTGGAGACTGGGCCACGAGGGAGTAGGCCTCTTCCAAGGGCAATGACAACTGGGCAGTAACCAATCTCCCAGCTGAATTTTGGTCTGAAATCAAAGGTAGAGAGGGTATAAAATTATCTACTTGGGTAGCCAGCCCACAAAGTCTACTGCCAATTGGGGCAAGGGACTGGCCATGAAAAGATCGTTTTGAAAAATTAATAGAACTGGGATTTTGCAGGTACGAAGGAGGGGATAGAGAGGGACTGTTGTGAGCAGTTACAGAAGCTGTTGATGTTCGGGTCAGGAGGGGACACACCTCCATATCCAGTTACACTCTATTAAAATAAACCCCCCATGAGCGGAACAGGTCTGCATAAGATCTTATACTATCCGCAATCAAGGGAGAACAAAAGTAGACAACTAAACGCTGGATATTCCCGAGATTGGGCAGGTAACAGCAATGTTCTATATGATAGACAGGAACGGATAACCCATTATACATGAGCGATGGCTACAGATCCTAAGCTTGGTATTCCATGGTGGGGACAGGCCCCTTGACAAAGGTGCAACACTAAGGCTGCATTCAGATGTGCATCGGCGGCGGCATCGTGCGATTTAAAGCAATGTGTACTTCCGGGTTGGTGTGAATGCACCGAGTGCGCACATTTCAGCGTAACATGAACTGTTGGAGTGCGGTTTTAAAAGCGGCTCCGAGCAGCTTTGAAAACCGCACTCCAACAGTTCGCGTTACGCTGAATTAGTGCATTCACACCAACCCGGAAGTGTGCCTTGCTTTAAATCGCACGATGCCGCCGCTGCTGCTGTGCGATTTAAACGCACATCTGAATGCAGCCTAAGTGCGATTGCTTTAGGCTCATACTGGAGGGGTCCTCCCTTCTTAACAGTAGGAGAGCCTCCCCCCTGCCCCAAGTCTGAGGCTGTATGACATATCACATCCGTGCCCCTTAAGGCTGGGGTTTGGGTCCCAACTGATACCTTCTGACACACTGCAGGCTCAGCTCTCATTTTGACCTCTTCCCTACATATATTAATCGAATCTGCAATTGACCCCAGCTGAATACGTTGGGGTTCAAGCTGGACATTTAAAGCTTCCAGCTGCGAGTATAACTTAGAAATCAAATCCCCAATTAAAAAGGAATGGTTACCCATTAGCTCCATGGCTGAGAGATCCTTAGTGCCTGCATTAAATGAGATATTACCCCCAGGCCCACTAATAGACTGTAAAAAGGGAGATTCCAGAAGGCTCACCAAACCCTCCATTTGCAGATTTTCCACAGGAGTCCCGGCAGCACTATGCCGGGCACCCAGAAAAGGCAGACTCTCAGAGACCTCAGGTTCCTCTGAAAGGGGTTCTACCTGAGAATTCTTAAGAAAGTCATCCAACGACAACTGTTTAGTCAAGGAGCTCGCATGAGTTGCCATTCCCTGCCGCTTCTTTCTTCTAGACATGGGTAACAAATTACACCTCCCAAGGTATGGACCCTCGTAAAGGCCCCAAAATTCGACCAGTTCTCCCGGGTCCCTCCTCAGGAGACAAACACAGGCAAACAAACCAAAAACTCAATTTCCTACTGAGGACCAATGTGACCCAGGAAAAGGAACAAAAATGCAGCAAAAGCTCACACTAGAATCGGCCCCCAAACCGCCTTCAACCCCTGAAGGGCCCCAAAGGGCCACACCCTTTGGCCGTGGCCCTTCAGCCTGCGGCTCGCAGCCTGTGGCATCGCCGCAGGTGTGTCCCTTAAATGCCCCCCAGGCTGCTTCCGGGTGTGGGCGGTGGGGGGGGGGAGAAAGGTGTCCAAGTTCAAAGGTCCCCCTCACCGCTGCACTTACAGGCCTCTTCTTTCCCGCAGATGGACGCCGGGAGCCCGGAGCAAAAATGGGGGCCCGAGCCCAGTCCAGCAGGAACCATGACAGCTGCCTGCAAAAGGTAGGTAGCAGTCACTAGGGCTGTAGCGGCATACCGCCGCGGCAGCTTTTACCGACGGAAACCCCTATTCCGCACATCATGGCACGGTTCGGAAGAGGCAACTTTCTGAGGGCTGCGGCTGCGGTTTGTCGCTAATGGTATCACAGCATCGGAACTGGCTAACGGAAGCGAAACTTGTGCGGATTCCCATAATAAGCGGCGCCAACTCCCCTTTCCGTGGTCTGCAGAATCTTTGTGGTTATCTGGTAATTGTATCATGTTTCCGCCACCCGGAATACAAGGTATCGTGAGGAATACAAGGTATCCGGCGGCATGATCAAGCCTCTGACTCTGACGACACACACATGCCCAATTTCATTGGCTAGGGCTTTCCCAGAGAGACATGCCCCGCCTTCACCATTAAGTATAAATAGGTGTGTTTGTAGCTTGTTTTTTCCTCTTGATCCCCAATCGCAGTGAGAG
>QEPC01004580.1:357020-367884 GCA_003113815.1 Sphenodon punctatus
AAAAGAACATGTTGTACATGCATGTAGGTATGAGAAGAACGAGCGGTTACTGCGGTACAAAGAGAGACACACAGACAGTAGCACAGCACTAGCAGCAGTCAGCTCAGCATCTCAGCGACAGCGTGAGACAGCGTGCATCACTCGCACAGCGGCGCTGCAGCGGCAGCACAAAATAGTACAGTATGACTCATACTCCCTTCGCGGAACCGCGATAAGTGCTCATGCCTGTGGCTCATATATTAAATTGGCGGAACGCGGGAAAAGACCGCTGATTGTATACGGCAACGGTAAGGATGAAGGAAGCGGCAAAGCACATACATTCCGCATCTGCGAATTCTTGTAGCGAAAAAAATGCAGAATCGCAGAGTACCGCGCGGAATTCTGCGAGGCGCAACCTGGGATGCCGAGGTTTAGGAAAGGAATCGCGGAGCGGTAACAGCTGCTGCTGCATCAGCCCTAGCAGTCACCGCATTTTTGTAAGACCTGGCTGTTACGCCAGGCTTTTGGCGAGTGGGGGGTAGGGTCTTTTTCCCCTGCATTATTGTGTTTTTAACTGTTTTAAACTGTTTTATTGTTTTATTGATGCTGCTTGCCACTCCGGGCTGCCCTGTGGGTAGGAGGTGCGAGATACAAATTTTTAATAAAATAAAATAAATAAAAATTAGCTAGCCCCTTTCCAGTTCCAGGATCTGGCCCCTGGATCTAGTTCTTCTCTCTTATCCTCAAGCACTGGAAGAATGAGCTCTCAGAGTAACGCAGGGCAGCAGAGGGTGACCATACCTCCCACTGACTGACCCCTTTTAATAGAGGACAGGAGGACACTTATGAAAAATACATGGTTCAGCGCTTCCTCTCCTCCCCCCTCCCCAGCACATTGTGCAGGGTCACCCTGGCCAGGGCAAAGCTGGCTTCTCTCCCCCCCCCAAACAAACAAACAAACAAATGTGCAGGGCCACTTGGGCAGGGCAAAGCTGGCTTCTTCCCCTCCCCTCCCCGCACATGGCAGGGCAAAACTGGCTTCTCCCCCCACTCCAAACAAACAAACATGCAGGTCCACCACAGGCAAGGCAAAGCTGGCTCCCCCACGACAAACCAACGTGCAGGGCTACCCTGGGCAGAACAAAGCTGACTTCTTTCCCCTCCGTCCCCCCAAAACAAACAAACAAACAAACATACATGTGGAGGGCCACCACAGACAAGGCAAAGCTGACTCCTCCCCCCCTCTCCAGCCCCCCCAAACAAACGTTCAGGGCCACCTTGGGCAGGGCAAAGCTTGCTTTTTCTTCACCCCAAAACAAGCTTTCCCCCCCAGGGGGAAAGAAGACCAAAGTTGCTGCAGCAGCAAGCCTAGCTGCTTGTATTCCCTAGCTGCCCCGGGTGCTCCCTCCTCCCACCTGGAATCAGGGAGGGTCCAGGTGCCCCTCACCCCAAACGCCCACCTCCACATGAACCCCACAGCCCCACCACCATGGTGGGGTTCACGGGGAGGGGGATGCACCACTCCCTAGACCCTTACTCGGGTGACAGGTCAAGAAGCTTAGCCTACCTAGTCTCAGGCCGCTTTTAGACGAGCAGCTGGGATCAGGTGCGGGAGCGGCGAAACAGCCGTGGCGCTGTTTTAGACGAACCGGAAGCGGAAGTTGTGCGCATGATCCGGCGCCGCGCATTCTTTGCCGGCCGCGAGCGAACCGGCCTGATTCCTCTGGGGTGACATACGCGGCCGGCAAAGAATGCACGGCGCCGGATCACGCGCACAACTTCCGCTTTCGGTTCGTCTAAAACAGCGCCGCGGCTGTTTCGCCGCTCCTGCGCCTGATCCAAGTGCACGTCTAAAAGCGGCCTCAGTCTGTGCTCTGCTGCTCTGTGGACAGTGTCTCAGTCTCTAGACTCTACTGCTGCGCGTGCTAGCCTCTCTCTCTGCACACTCTCCTCTCCACTCCTTCCCGCCGCTGTGTTTGACCTCGGGAAGCAAGCCCTGCCTACCCCTCTCCTTCTGGTACCCCTCCCCTTCCCTGCCTACTCCATTCCGCTGGGAGTACAAGAGGGGGAAGGATTGGAACAGAGGGAAACTGGTTTGGAGAGAGGCCAGGGAGGCTGCTGTTCTGTTCTTTAACTGGAGAGAGGAGGAGTCCCACCCAGGACTAAAACAACAAGAACAACAATCCCAAACAAATCACCACACAGCGCGGTGGCCCCTGGAGAAGGCGGGGGACACACACACACAGCTGAGCACAGCGGCTTGCCTGCTGCATGCAGCTCAGGGACTTAAACAAAAAAATCACCATGCGGCGCTGCAGCCCCTGTCCAGGGGGGGCAGGGGGGAGAAAAAGCACAGCTCAGCTTGGCAGCCCCTGTGCTTGGTGGCCCCCAACTTTATGCCAGGTTCGCTCAATGAATGCTACGCCCCTGGATAAAATAGGCATTTTTGGAGAAAGGGTCCTGTGTAGCACAAAAAGCTTGCAACTTCTGGAACCAGATGTTGGTTGAATAAAAGATACCACTGGAACTATTTTGTTGACATCTCTTATATTTTGGACCAACGTGACAACCACATTTTCATTTCATTACACATTTTAAGTATTCATCCTTTTCTGTGTCTGCAGTGGATTTTGATGAACCCTGCTTAACTTCATAAATTTCAGAATTTCCACCAGTAGTCAAGAACTAGAGTAGGTCCTTGGCAATTAGAATGGCCAGATGCTAAGCTTTGGCACCGTTTTCTTCAGCTGGCTAGTTTTTCGGAGTAGATTTACTACTGGTGTCTGAGCTGGAGATGATCTGACCATGGAACTCCTACTGTGATATAGGTCAGACAGTTCATGGACTGTCTTATTTCATCATAAAATTTCCTTTGATTTACTCACTTGAAAAATTTCCCCAGCCTCCTTAGTATGCGTAAAAAAATTTGCTCTCATATGCCTTCTAACATTTTTGCCAATAGGAAGATATGCCTATGATAATAGTTTTGAGTTATTTGCTTAAACAAGCACACACACACACACACCACTAAAAAGCACAGGCCAATGATTTTCAAAAAACAGTCCTTAAAGTTGAGCTGCTAAAAGGGCTGGGAAAACTAAATTCAGTCGCTCATTTTGAAAATTCTCAGCCACAGACCTTTTCCACTTGTATGCATGATGGTTCCGAAACAAAAAGTCTTTGCAAACAGAATGCACACATTCAGGGTGATATTTTGCACTTACACATCACATTTCATCTGAAGATTTCAGAGCTCTTTACGCTGAACAAGAGCACGGTGAAGCTTGATAGCTTGTTTACACTCGCTCAGCAACAGCAACCGGTCCAATTTTATTTTTACACATAAGTTTCATTACTTAAAAAATATGTAGTTCAGGACTGGGAAACCCCAGGCCCAAGGACCAAATGTAGCCCACAGCTAATTTTAATTTGACCTCTTTCCCATTCCTAGATCTGCCCCCTGGATCTAATTCCTATCCCCAAGCACTGAAAGACTGAGCTTAGGATAAGGGATGGAGACAAAGCAGTTCAAATGATATATTTTATTGAATGGACTTCTGTCGGTGAGGGTATGCAAGCTTTTGAGCTCACAGGACTCTTCATCAGGTGATAGGCAAATCAGAACTATCACCTAATGAAGAGTTAGGTGTGGCTTCAAAGCTTGCATACCCTCACCAATAGAAGTTGATCCAATAAAATATCATCTCTGAACTACTTTGTCTCCATCTGGTGGGACTTGACTGAAAATATCAGATACCGGTTGTACCGGATATCGGAATACCGGAATAAAACCGGTATACCTGTACAGGATTTTTTTCCCATTGAAATCAATGGGCAAGTTTTTCCATTGAAATCAATGGGAGAAAAAAGTAAAACCGAAATTACCTGTAATTTAGAGACAAAATGTACAGATTCAATGACAGATTCACTTGTTGTTTTCTTAACTGCTAACCACCAGACCACACTTTGTGCCCAGTAGCCCCCACAGCTCCCACAGCTACTTTTTTTTCTTTAAAAAATAGGGTTTTTTTCCCACAGCACTCAGAAGTCAGATCATCACTATCACAGGAACTGCCAGTGGAGGACACTCGCACAGTGGCACGTGATGTCAGTCAGACAACCACGCAGTTTAGTTTGCTACTAGAATGCAATCAGAGGATGTCAGCTCCTGTCATAACACTTCGTTGTGATACTAATCCCAGGATAGTTGTGTTGACCATTTCAATTGACAACCAATCATATATTCAGCAATGCCTGCCAACAGTTCCAATGCCAAGCCAACACAATGAACACAGCAATCCCAAAGTAATTCCCACAAATAAACCCTCTCTCTCCTCATTTGACCATAGCCCCATGAGGACAGGCAGTGGAGGCTCTCCATCTCCCCTGAGGCAGGGCCAAAACCAGCAGCCCAGCAAGTGCAGTTCAGCGTTTACAACATTGCAGCACTGTTTCCCCCCAAACCAGACCCCCAAAAGAGATCACGTTGCCATCGCCTACCTTTATCCTGAACCTCCAAATCCTCGATTTTCGTGCCCTCCTTGGCCACCAGTAGTCTTCTGAAGGTGTAGGCTTCAGGACACAAGCCTTCCTTCAGGCCTGGAGAACTGGGAGGACTGAGTAAGCTCCCAATCCTGCGACAAGCTGAATCAGAAGAAATGAAAGGGAAAAGAAGGACAGGACAGAGGAGAAATAGGAGGGGAAAGGTTTTTGTTTGGGTGCACGAGAAGAGGAAGGGGAAGATGAGTTCCAGTGGGGAACAGGGGAAAGGTTGTCATCTCCGTTGTTGTCATCTGCTGAAGCGCTCTCTTCTGCCCAGCTTTTTCTACTTTCTGCAATGTCCACAGGGAGAGCGATGTGAGGCGTGGAATCTGACAAGATCTCAAAGAAATTGGAGGGGAAAAGAAAAATTTGTGTGCTGTTTGAATATGAGACAGATTTTTTAATTGTGCCCCCTTAACGTTGACCTCCCTCCGAAGTAGAGGTACCATGGCTGCTGGCATTGTGAGGTCTCAAGACGTACAGGGACTTCATGAGATCCGTGGGAAGCTTGACAGAACACCACAGAACTCTGAAGTCCCTCTAAGTCTGGAGCAGTCATGGGTCGTGAAGATGTTGCATTCCGTGCTGATGTGAAGAAGAGGTCAGTCCCACAGTTGGCAATGACTGGCTGGTGTTACGGAGGTGCCTTTTTCCATATGCAATGTGTCCACAGACTTTAGTTGGGCTCTGGCACACGACTCAGCTAAGACCTGGGGACAGAACTGTGTCTGGAGGTGAAGTGGTTTGGAGGTCAGTAGCTGGAGGAGAGCATTCCACCCTCCCAATGCCCTCTGTACCTCTCCTTGGTGGTGGTCCCAGTTTTGCTTTGAGCCAGCAATGTGGGCTGGATGATGAGCAGACTTGCTCCTTGTGATTGTGAGAGAGATGGGGTGTCCCCACTGTCCTGTGCATGGGCCACTTGGTCCGCTCCTGTTGTTAACTGATGGAACTCCGGGCCACTTGGTACAAATCTGTTGGACCAAGTGGCCGGGAGTTCCCAGGGATAACAACAGGATGGGAGAGACTGAGGCTGGCTTGGCCCTGGGCAGGGCTTAACCCAAGAGCTACATAGCCTACGAGTTCAATTCCCGTAGGTGTTGGGTTTATAGAATGCCCTCCTGTCACTGCCTTTCCCTCACTCAGTCCCATCTGTGCTGCAGAATAGAAAAAACTACGTTGCCTTTGCCCACCTTTAACCTGGCCTTCCCCAACCAGACCATATTCCACATATGGGATGGGGGACTGCTGGGGTGGAAAGTGCCCTGCTGGGGTGCTCTACTCCACAGAGGTGTGGACACGGAAAGAGCCCTGCTGGGGCTTTCCACTCCAGTGGGTGTGTTTATGGGGCTAGTTGATGGGGTGGAAAGAGTCCACCAGTGGGTGTCTATATGGGATGGGGGGGCTGATGGGGTGGAAAGAGCCCTGCTGGGGTTTTCCACTCCAGTGGGTGTGTTTATGAGGCTAGTTGATGGGGTGGAAAGAGTCCACCAGTGGGTGTCTATATGGGATGGGGGGGCTGATGGGGTGGAAAGAGCCCTGCTGGGGTTTTCCACTCCAGTGGGTGTGTTTATGAGGCTAGTTGATGGGGTGGAAAGAGTCCACCAGTGGGTGTCTATATGGGATGGGGGGGCTGATGGGGTGGAAAGAGCCCTGCTGGGGTTTTCCACTCCAGTGGGTGTGTTTATGAGGCTAGTTGATGGGGTGGAAAGAGTCCACCAGTGGGTGTCTATATGGGATGGGGGGGCTGATGGGGTGGAAAGAGCCCTGCTGGGGTTTTCCACTCCAGTGGGTGTGTTTATGAGGCTAGTTGATGGGGTGGAAAGAGTCCACCAGTGGGTGTCTATATGGGATGGGGGGGCTGATGGGGTGGAAAGAGCCCTGCTGAGGCACTCCACTCCAGTGGGTGTGTGTATGGGATGGGGGGATGGGGTAACTCATGTGTGTGTGGGGGGGGTGCCCCCACCCCCAGGAAGACGTTCCACCCTCCCAAAGCCCAATGCACCTCTTCCTGGGGGTGGGGGTGGGCAATATTTTGTATGTGTGTGTGTGCGCGCGCGTGCACGCATATGGAATGGGGGGCTGCTGGGGTGGAAAGGGCCCTGCTGGGGCTCTCCACTCCAGTGGGTGTGTGTATGGGGCTAGCTGATGGAGTGGAAAGAGTCCACTGGTGGGTGTGTATATGGGATGGGGGGGACTGATGGGGTGGAAAGGGCCCTGCTGGGGCGCTCCACTCCACAGAGGTCTGGACAGAGCTCTGCTGGGGCTTTTTACTCCAGGGTGTGTGTGTGTGTGTGTGTATGTATGGGGCTAGCTGATGGGGTGGAAAGAGCCCTGCTGGGGCTTTCAACTCCAGTGTGTTCCGCTCCTCCCAAGAGTCTGGAGGTGGAAACTCCTAGCCTCTCCTGAGCCCCGCTCTCCTCCTCACACTCAGGGGCACCCTCCTTCACCCTCTCGTACTTCTCCAAGGAGGCTGTGGTGGTGTTGACCCTGAGCCTCCCCAGGCCCCCACCCTCCTCCTCACACTCAGGGCCCCCCTCCTTCACCCTCTCACGCTCCTCCAAGGAGGATTGGGGGGGTGAGTCAGTCACCCTGAGACTCCCGATCCTCACCCTACCGATCACATACCACCACACACATTTCTTCGGATGGGGGCTCAGTGTGTGAGGGGTAGGGTGGAGGTCAGGAGTCTCAGGGTGACAGACTCACCACCACCCCATCCTCCTTGGAGGAGTACAAGAGGGTGAAGGAGGGTGCCCCTGAGTGTGAGGAGGAGAGCGGGGCTTGGGGGAAGCTAGGGGTTTCTACCTCAGACTCTTGGGAGGAGCGTGAGAGAGTGAAGGGGTGTGTGTGTGTGTGTGTGTGTGCGTGCGCGCGCGAGCATGCGCACATGCACACACGCACTGTGCATGCTGCGCGCCCCACAAGAAAATGATGGGGCTCAAGCAGAGGAATCCAAGTGGGGGTCTGAAAAAGCTCCTAAAAGAGCTCTGAATAAAAAACTACCTCCTTGCCTTTCCAAGAGGAATGGGGTTGGAGGAGGGAAGAAAAATTGAATCCTCGGGGGGTCTGGCTGGCAGACACCCAAGTGGAAGATGAATAATCATTCATCTGTAAATAAATTTGAATGGGAAGGAAGTAGTACTAATTCAGTACTACTTTTCCCTGGTGGTGTGGTTGGACTAGGAATGCTGCCATGCTGCGGTTTAAGCGCAAATCAAGGGCTGCTGCTGCAGGGTCATCGATGCCACCACTGACCGATTTTCAGGCTGATGGAATTGCCTGAATCTCATCAGGCTGGACACAGGTGCAGGGGAGCAAAGATAGCAGAAGATGATATCCACTGGGCTGGGCAATCAGACATCATCAGGCTCCACGCCAAGGGTATCGCCCTCCATGAACCCAAGAAGGGGAAGGTTGGTCTTGAGAAAGACCAACTGTCCCACAGTCTTCGGGTCCATCTTGGAACGATGTGGGTTGATGATGTCTCCAGTCACACTAAATACCCGTTCCAATGATACACTCTTTGGAGGACATGAGATGTACCGCAATGCTACCTTTGCAAGCGGGGGTCACACCTGCGTTTTCTGGGACCAGTAGGCCAAGGGGTCGGTCTCAACAGGGCAGGTGGGCTCAGCAAGATATTGAGACACAAATGTGTCTGTCATATCCTGTTCCTCCGCAGCACTGCCATCGTCTGCTTCCCCCTCCACCAAGTCCGCCAGCCCAGAAACCCACAAGTTGGATCGGCCCGCACTTGTAACCCCTGTATAAACAGTATTTGCCCCTTGCAGCAGGGACACCTGCACAGGGCAATCCTGTCGCACCCCATCGACAAGCTCAACCCTGAAGCTTCTGAAGGATTCAACGTATGAAGTCATGGTCTTCCTGACCTGTGGGTAGAGTAGTGCGGCTAGGAAATGTGGCCGACTCGCTTTCAAGGTGTTGAAATGCCAATTCAGCTCATTGACCAATTTCTTCACCAGCACCCTCACAGACCCATGGAGGTCAGTGCGAGAGAGCACGACTTGCATACATTGAAGCAGGATCAGGAAGAGCGGTATCACCTGGCACAGACTGGTGACCTCCGAACTAATCTCACCAGTGGCCTCGTGAAACGTCTCCAGAACCTGCATCTGCTGCTCCACCACTGTCCAGTCCTCCCCAGTCAGTGGTGTTGCTCCAATGCTCTGCACCAAGCAAAGGGAATGCAGCACCTCCTTCTGCTCCAGGAGACGTTCCAGCATCCAAAAGGTGGAGTTCCAACTTGTGGCCACATCCTGTACCAGCCAGTGAAGCGGTGAGGCTAAGTCCTCCTACTTCCCTTGCAGCGCCTGACTGGTTGAAACTGACCAATGGAAGAAGCCGGCAATCCTGGCATTTTCAAGGAGCACCTCAAAGCCCTTGGTTCCACTCAAGGCATCCTGAACAACAAGGTTCAGGAGATGCACGCCGCAGCCAACATGAGCATAGCCACCATGAGTAATGGCTGCAATCATGTTTTTGGCATGATCGGTTACAAAGTAACCGACCTCAATGCTTTCACCTTGGCAGCAGACCCACCCATCCAGCTTGCTGTTCACCACATCAAGAACATTGTCCGCCATGTGCTGGCTGTCAAGCACCTGGGCATGCAACAATGCCCACTGATGCTTTCCAACTGACACTGCTCCCCCAGTGTTGCTGCTGCTGCCCGCCGCTGCACCGGTGACAGGCACTAGTGATGACTGCCACCAGTGTGCGGTCAATGACAAATAGGCATGGACTGCACTCTGGCTAGTCCACAGGTCCGTGGTAAAATGTACCACTGACCCCTCCTCATGGGAGAACTCCTCACACAGCTGGGACCTAACACTCCCATACAGAGATGGGATAGCCTTCGAGCAGAAGGTTTTGCAACAGGGAACACTATAACGGGACTCCAGCAATTGAAGCAGCCATTTGAAACTGACCGCCTCAACCAGGTTGAACGGCCTTTCATCCAGGGCAATCACTTCCCCAATTGTCTGGGTGATGGCCGCAGCCTGAGGGTGGCTAGGTGCAAATGGCATCTTCCTTTCCCAGAGTGCAGCTACAGTGGTCTGTGACAAGGGCTGGGAACATGAAGGGGTGGGCTGGGTGGAGCGGCCAGTGCTCCTCTTCTTCTGGGGGTGGGTGGTGGGTGTAGAACCGTCAGCAGACGGTCCAGCGGTAGCAGTTGCATCGGGAGTAGAAGAGGGTTCCTCCTCCACTGAACTCTCATCTACACCCTCTGCAACTGTAACCTCCCCACGTTGGTGCTTAAAACAGCACTCTGTAGGATCACAAATGTTCCCGTGGTCCCGTCTCAAGTGCATGCAAAGGCCAGTGGTGCCATATCTCATGGGATCTGTGCCACCCCAACTGACCTTGGCTGTGCAGTGCATGCACACTACCTTGGAGGGATCTTCCTCCCAGATATCAAAATGAGACCACACCCAGGATGTGATCTTCTTCGTGCTGGTTCCTGGGAGGGCAGGAGCAGCATGAATGGTGGTCAACCTCTCCAAGGTAGTTATCCTAACACTTGCGAGAGGGGTGGTTGCAGCTGGCACAGCAGAGTGTGTGGGTGTGGTGGGTGAGGCCAGAGCTGGCACGCTAGGGTGCATGTCAGGAAAGGGGAGAGGGCGGGGAAGCTGGCACACTAGGCTGCTTATCAGAATGGGGCGAGGGCAGGGAAGCAGGTATCTGCATGAGGGGAAGTGCCTGCACAAATGACAGCTGCGCACAAGGGACAGCAGCAGCAGCAGCGGAGGTAGCCGGCGGACGGACCACTGTACTAGCAGAAGAAGGAGCCACCTTCTTCTTACTGGTAGGCAGCGCCAGGGAGGAGGAAGCACCTTCCCCCCATCCCAGCCTCTTTGGAGTCTTCAAGACATGTCCAGAGCCTGTAAGCTTGGACGCGCTTGAAGCTGGTGTGCGTGAGGTGGGGGCCGCAGGTGGCCCTACCTCAGGTGTCTCCGTGCCAGACTGAGTGGGCTGCCTAGGAAGAGACTGGCCTCTCCCAGCACTCCCACTCTTGGTAGGTCTCTTCATTCCTCGACTGCTCATATCAGCCATAAAAACGAAGAGAGTACCACTGGCAACAGAGGATGATGTATGTGTGTGTGTGAAGGGGGCAACTAGCAACTGGGGGGTGGAAGGCAACTAACAACTGGGGGGAGGCAACTAACAATGCATCCAGGAACTGCCTCAGGCTGGCAACTGTGAATGTGTGTGTGTGTGTGTGTGTGTGTGTGTGTGTGTGTGTGTGTGTAGGAGTGAGGGGGGCAACTAGCAACTGGGGGTGGGAGGCAACTAACAACTGGGGGGAGGCAACTAACAACTG
>QEPC01004580.1:368626-385107 GCA_003113815.1 Sphenodon punctatus
GGTGTGGTGTTAGAGGCGGGTGAAGGGGTGTGGGGATAGAGGTGGTGGAGTGGGGGTGGAGAAGGGTGTGGGGTGGAGAACTGTGGGTGGGTGTGGGGATAAAGCGATGACTGGGTGTGGGTGTGGGTGTGGGAAGGTGTGGGGTGGGGTGAAGGGGTATCGCTTACCTGGCAGCCGGCTACTCGTGCATCACGTCCGACACGTTGCCACCAGACAATCATCAAAAGGCGCTCGCTGCTCCACTGGCTTGGGTATGTGAAAAAAAAGAAAATTTATTTTAACAAGTCTCAGGGCACCCCAAGTTCACTCCCCAAGCATCTAGCCTTGGGGCACCACACCCCCACCGGGACAGGACCCCGGCAGCAAGCAGCAACCAAAGCGAGCAGCACGCACGTCGCACGCACACTCCTGCAGGACACACAGTGGTTAACAGGTCAGTTCTGACCTTGGGGGGGCACCCCATACCAGGGCAGGGCATGACCCGACAAGAAGCAAGCAGCACCCAAGAAGGCAGTACCTAGAAACACACGCCCCCCCCCCCCCGAAAACCTGCACCTCCGCAAGACAAACCATGACACGCTGCATCCAAAACTCTCAGGGAATCCCAAGTTCACTCCCTAAGCATCTAGCCTTGGGGCACCCCACCCCCACCTGGACAGAATCCTGGCAGCAAGCAGCAACCAAAGCAAGCAGCACGCACATCACACACACACACGCCTGCAGGACACACAGTGGTGTGGAGTTCCACAGGTTAATGGGTCACTTCTGGCCTTGGGGGGGCACCCCATTCCAGGGCAGGGCAGAGCATGACCCGACAAGAAGCAAGCAGCACCCAAGGAGACAGTACCTGGAAACATGCCCCCCCCACAAAAAAACCTGCACCTCCACAAGACAAACCATGACATGCCACATCTGAAACTCTCAGGGCACCCCCAAGTTAATTCCCTAAGCATCTAGCCTTGGGGCACCCCACCCCCACCTGGACAGGACCCCAACCAAAGCGAGCAGCACGCACGTCACATGCACACTCCTGCAGGACACACAGTGGCATGGAGTTCCACCCCCCCCAAAAAAGCCAAACACAAAGAACCAAAGTCCACATCAGAACATTAAAACAACAACCTTGGGACAACCCTCCTCACACTAAAATACATTTACCACATGCCCCCAAAAGGAACCCCCCCAAAACCAAACCAAAAGACCAAAAAACCAAAGTCCACACCAAAACATTCAAACAACAACCTTGGGGCAACCCCCCCCCCCCACACACACAAAAATACATTTACCATATCCCACCAAAAGGACCCCCCCAAAAAAAAAAAAAAAAAACCAAAAAGACCAAAAAAACAAACTCCACACCAAAACATTAAAACAACAACTTTGGGGCAACCTCCACCCACACACAAAAATAAATTTACCACATCCCCCCCAAAGCCTCCCCCCCAACCAAACCAAAAGACAAAAAAGACAAAAAACACACCAAAAAATTAAAACAACAACCTTGGGGCAACCCTCACCAACACACAAAAATGCATTCATCACAATGCCCCAAAATGACCCCCTCCCCAAAACCAAACCAAAAAGACCAATAAAAGAACACACCAAAACATTAACCTTGAGGCAACCCCCACCAACACACAAATACATCATTTATTTACCACATCCCCCCAAAAGGAAACAGGCCAGGACAAAATCACTACCTTGGGGCACCCCCATCCCCAAACATCAGATGGATGGCACACACAGACCCACCACTATGGAGGAGCCAGACACATTTCCCCCTCCTTCATGGGCAGAACTTCAAGTTCAAAGCCTCCATCTGCATGCTCCAACATGGCCTGGCCACATGGCCTGGCCTCATGGACTGCGCGCACACACACACACACACACCGGGATCCCACTGGCTCCCCATTAAATTACTTTCCTTCCCTTACCCTTGCTAAGGGGCACCAGGGGGTCCCTAATAAAATAACTTAGAATCCCAAAATAAAACATTAAACTTACCAACAGTCGCACACTTGCACGCCTCCAGCAGTATGTGGCAGTCCTTCACGATGCCAAGCCTGCTGTAGAAATGCCTTCCAAGCCAAAGCTCCAGAAGTTCACAGAAGGAAAAAAAAAAAAATCAAACTTACTATTGACCAGCTGAACTCAGCTAAGTGCCCACCCCCAATCACATCCCTACCCCCTCTAAAAATTTTAGGGAACCTTCAGGATTTGATGCTTTCAGATGTGAGGGTGGCACAGTTTAATCTGCTTTAGCATGGACTTACATCAAAAAAAGGAATCAATGCAAGGCAGGCAGTTAAAAAAAGTGCCAAATATAACAGTTTGTTACACTGGGAGGGGGCAGGGAGGGACTCAACAAGGGGTAAACAAAACCTGTGCCCAACTACTGCCCAACTGCCAAAAAAAGTCCTTTTAAAAAAACCGAGATCTGAAACCAATGCAAAAAACAGGTACAGCCTGAAATATCGGATCTCGGTTTTAAATCCGATACTGCCAAATACCGGCAATATCAGATCTCGGGAGAACCAGTATTCCCACCCCTACCATCTATTACTTTTGAGATCAACACACCAACCACATTCTCCCTCTACACTCAGTATAAGGGAATAGAGAAAAAAGCACACACACCATGATAGAGGAGAGCACAGATCCAAAGCACAGGTTCCTGATCTAAGCCCTCCCCTTCCCAAGTACACCCTTAAGCACTTCCACCCTCAACTTCTATGGGTGTTAATAAATATGATGCTCCCCCAGAATGGCCCACTATGGCCCACCTGAGCCAGAGCCTTACCTGCATGTCTGTTAGTGGGCCACCAAATGTGGGCCCGCTATATCCCCCAACCGGTAGGTGGATGCCCAGGAATCATGGGCCTGGAAGGAACTGGGCCCACAGTCCAGACCCAAGGGTTGTCTAGGCAAGCCCTACCAGGAGACACTTGTGTTAGTGCCACCATTCTGACCCCGGCACAGGGGCTGGCCAACCGCCATAGCTGCCCATTATTGGCAGTCAAATGTTGCCATCATGACTGCTCGGACTGGGGTAAGTACAGCAGGCCATCATCAGTGATGGCCCACTTTATCCCTGGTTGGACCCGGTCAGTGGTGAGACTGTCAGACTGTGAGTTGGGGATGGTCCTGACTCACAGCTCAGGCTAACGTCACCACCGACTGGTAAGAGCATGTGCTTACATCTGGAAGATGCATTTCGGTATGATGATGGAACCCAGTTTAATCCACACTAAAGCAGATTAAACTGTGCCACCCTCACATCTAAAAACATCATTGGGAAAAGCAAAAAATAATAGACCAGTCCCAATAAGTGAGAGAAAAAATTACAATATGTATTGCAAAAGTTCATATAAATCGTGTTTATTTTGATTCAGTATGTTCCATAAACAAGCCCTAATAATGGCCATTGTTGGAACATGTCCTCATATCTGATAATCTGCTTTGAAGAGATTTCATAGAAAACATTTTTTTCGATCATAGGTAAAAACAAACATCATGGCTTGACAGTGAGCTGCTCTGGCCAGCTTTGTCCTGCTGTGGCCAACAGGTCATGATCACTTTTGTGTTTGGCCCCCAGATGTTTACCCTGGTCTGACCCCGGGTGTGCCAGGGGCTAGCCTGGGCTGTTATTCGGCAAAGTGCCGAAGTCACAGCCAGAGCTACTGCCCCACCCAGGTCAGTCTAGGGCAAAGCAAGCCACAGTAGGTTAGAAACGTATGCTCTGATCTGCTGTAGCCTGTCCCAGATCGGGGCCACCATGGTGGTCTGTGATTGGCTGCCATGGCTGTCAGTCATGGCGGGGGTGTGGGGCACTTCACACAACATGGGAGTGAGGCCGGGACAGCTCCCTGGCTTGGGTCATGTGTGGTTGGTTCCCCAACCTGACCCCGCCAGTGTCAGCAGTGTAGCACTGGCCAGAGTCACTGGCTAGAGTTGCTGCCATGCCACAATCACTTCTTCTTTGACCGCCTTTCAAGAGTTTTTCTCCCAATGACTTTGTCCTTTACATGTGGATATATTGTTTGGATGTATCCACATTCCCATTTATACCTTTGGAATATATGTTTTGAGCTTTTGCAATATATATAATCACAGTTTTATGATATTTCCCCCCCCCCCTCTAATTTATTGGCACTGGTCTATGCTTTTTTTGCTGTATTTTTGCTCATGAGATTCTCCCTTTGCATGTTTGTGTATTTAATTCAGATCTTGAAATAGACTCTGGGATAAATTATTGTATCCATTTCTATTCCCCAGTTCATTGGTGTTCCAGCCCAGCACAGGGCTAGTAATGTTGGCATTACACTTCTCCCAAGGGTATGCTATCCTGGGCTGTCCAGTTTATTTATTTATTTATTTTAAGGATTTTTATCCTACCCCTCCTGCTACAGGCAGCTCAGGGTGGCTAACAATATAAATAGATAAACAATATAAAACAGCGGAACAGCCAGGTCATACATGATCATCATCAAAAAGAAGGGATGTCTGGCGCCAACTGGGCCTCTGCCGGGAGGGGGTTCCACAGCTTAGGTGTGGCCACCGAGAACGGCCCTCTCCATAGTCACCCCCCCGGGAAACCTACAGACCCTATATTTCAAGATGGAAGTCTGTGTTTAAAACATGGCTTGCTACAAAATTCCTATTGTTTCAGTGGGTTTCTTTCCTGAGCAATACAGTCAGCTAGTCAGCATCCTTAAAGGACTTGACTCACTCCCACCCCCACCAAAAAAAAAAAGTTGGAGGAAATTGTGCATGCCAAATAGGACTGGTTTGAATTAATCTACAGAGGGGAAAGCTGGGGGGAAAAATATCAGACAAACAAAATCAGCATGAATTGGTATGGGAAGAAACCCTCTGTTATTCAACAGCTCTGTACAGACATCTGGTTCACTGTCAGATCATTGCAGTCAGAGTGCAGGTATAACTATTGTTCTTTCCAGAGCTTCATCCCAGGAGTCCTATACATTCAGACAGAGAAGCCAGAAATGTATTTGGAAATCTCTGCTGGGAGTGTTGTGAGGATTCAGACAGGAACAAATAACCTGCCAGGCTGTAAATCCTGCCAGAGAAAGGGACTATAGAGATTAGACAGTTTTATTAGTCACTGGGACAATTATATTGTTTGGATACAAAGGCCTAATTTAGTACCAGTCCAGAAATGCTTTTTTGTACGTATCATTTAAGGCAGCAGAGGGCACTGCATGGCACACAGGCTGCATATAGACCTTAGGAGTCAATAACCTGGGCCTCATATCTGAAAGACTGCCTCCTCCCCTACATTCCATCATGATCCCTGAGGTCAGCCAGAAGCATGTACCATCAACATGGCAAGTCCATACAGCAAGCCTGCTCCAGGCAGCTTTGGGCAGCTTACATATAGAAACAATAAACAATAAAGTTAAAACACACAATAAAAGAGAAGGCAAAAGCAACAGATCTCCCTACTCCTCCCTAACCCACAACACCCCACCCTAAACCCCATCTCCCTCACCAAACGTCTGGCGGAACAGCCAGGTCTTAGTCATACGCTGGAAGGAAGGGAGGTCTGGGGCCATCCAGACCTCCACTGGGAGGGAATTTCACAGCCAAGATGTGGCCACTGAGAATGCCGTCTCCATAGTGGCCCCCTGGGCTACATGGGAGACCTCAAGTGCTCCCGGCTGACGACAGGGGACACTTCAGAGCACGGAGAGTGAGGCAATCCCATAGGTAAGTTGAGCCAAGGCTGTGTAGGGCTTTATAGGTCAACACCAACACCTTGAATTGGGCCCGGAAGACTATAGGCAGCCAGTGCAGAGCCCAGAGCACCGGTGTAATGTGCTCACAGCGGCCCAACCCCAATAGGAGACAGGCTGCCATGTTCTGCACTAGCTGCAGTCTCTGGACCATCACCATGGGTAGCCCCACACAGAGCACATTACAATAGTCCAATCTCAAGGTAATGAAAGTATGGATAATGATGGCCAGCTCACTATCTGAAACATATGGCTGATGCCGACACACCAGATGTAATTGGTAAAATGCACTCCTTGCTACTGACCCCACCTGGTTATCCACACGGAGGTGAGGGTTGAGAAGTACGCCCAGACTGCGAACCTGGGGAACCAGTGGAGGACAAACCCCATCAATGACGGGGGCCAATCCAAACCCCATCAATGAGAAGGGCCACCACATCCGCCGCCTTACCCACCAACATCACCTCCATCTTGTCGGAATTCAACTTCAGTTGGCTCACCCTCATCCAGTCCCCCACAGCCGTCAGACACCAGGTAAGCACTGAGGCTGCTGCGTCTAGGTCAGATGAAAAAGGGAGGTCAGGTAGAGTTGGGTGTCATCAGCATATTCATGACACCACACCCCATACCGTCTCACAACCTCCCTGAGCAGCTGCATATACACGTTGAACAGGAGGGGGGACAAGATGGAACCTTGCAGGATACCACATGTGAGGTCTCGGGGCAATGAAGAGCAATCCCCGAGCACCACACACTGAATTCTTCCAGTCAGAAAAAAGTGGAACCACTCAAGAATGATCCCACCCACCCCTTGCTTGGTCCCACAGGCGAGTCACCAACATCTCATGGTCAACGGTATCAAAAGCAGCTAACAGATCTAACGGAATTAGCAGAGTATGTTCCCTAGGAGATTAGACAGACAGAGTCATTAGGACTGCACCGAATAGAGAAAGAACTATTTGGCAAATATGTCCGAGGAGTGGTCCCAAGTTTTGGGGCTGCCTCTCGGACCTATAGAAAATACTCAGCAAATTTCTGATGGCTGGAGGGGCCAGGGGGTGCTTAGGGAGAACAGGAGGCCTAGCACAGCAGGGTGGCAGGGCTGGTTACTTAGTAAGTAATACTTACTTTCTGGAGGGGTTCGTCACCGATGTGTGATGAGTCTCATCCCATGTTAGGTTTGAAAAAAACAATCCACAACTAAGCATGCTCAGAAAGGGCCTGATGGCCTTTCTGAGTATGTTCAGCCCTTTTCAAAAATGGCACTGACATGCAGACACTGCCAGCGCCATCTTTGAAAAGGACCGAGCATGCTCAGCAAGGCCACCACACATCAGCGTGGGACCCCTCTGGAAGGCAAGTAACCAGCCTGCCCTGCCTGCTAGCCCTCCCACTCTCCATAAGCACCCCACACCTGACTCTTGACTCCCCTTCAGCCAACACTAGGCCTCTGTTCCCCCTTGTCTGCCCCCCACTGACTTTTTTTTTCTCTGGCCAATGGGGGCCAGGGAAGAGGGAGCAGGGGTCTAGCTCTGGGCCCTAACCCAGACTATTACTTTGGCTGGTTGCTGAAGTGAGAGCCCGGGCTACTCCAGGTCAACATCTGGTGGCCCTGAACAACATATGACCACTGTCACGTCTGGTTTTACCCAAAGAGTGACACAATATGGGTTCTCTTTTTCTGAAACATCCTTCAGAAATTGTCTGAAATTTACTTTCCATTATTTCAAGTATGCTACAGTTCTGAGCGCTAGGATTTCTCACATAAATCATGAAGCATTTTTGTCTGCTATGTGTCAAAAAATAGAATTATTGGGTTTCATGGCAATCTCCTGCCGTTCAAGATATTGCACTCTTGAGGAAAAGCCGACTCGTTAATTTTTTAAAATGAAACGTTCTTTACAGGCAGGCAGCTCTTTCTTGTAAACAAGCTATAGCATTTAACCAGCTGGCTAACTATCTCACAGGACTATGTTTTTCCAAAGCATCTCATTTAGAAGCCCCATCAAACAACAATAAAATGCAAGAGCTGTTTTAATGGTCAGTGTTGTGTTCTGTATAAACTACACCCTAAATCCCTTTGCAGAATTAAACAATAAAGATAGAATTAAAATAATAAATTACAGCAGGATGGGGAAGAAATGGAAATGGCATAATGGAAGGAGAAAAGAGACACTTTTAGACAAGATTTAGCAATAGATGTGGGGAAGACGGGAAGATGAGATATACAAAGGCTACAAATCCATGAACCACTTACTCTGGGGTACAAACAAGGGCATAGCTGTAATATGGACAAGTGGTGAAGCTTAGGGGTGTGCAATTCGTTTTCATTATTACAATAACTAAAACAAAAAATAATAATAAAAATGAATTTTCATTTTTGAAATAATGGGAAAACATTGAAAAACATATTTTTGACTATAACATTGTTTTTCTTATTCAATTCTGATAAAACATGGGGCGATTGTACCCCCAACTGAGGGCACTATTGTGTACCAAATTGTGGACTGACTGGATAAAGGGAACCAATTTTATAAGCAATTGAATGTTGTAATTTTAAGAAAAGCTGCGTACACATTCCTGGCTACAACTTCTTTACATTCCAACCAATTTGCAAAATAAAACTGGGAATATTATGTACCTCCCCAATATTACTAATCCTGCCAAATTTCAGAAAGATTGGATAAAGGGTTCTGATGTTATTACCATTAACTTGAAAATACATTTCTGGCTCTAACATTTTTATATTCCATCTTGTTTACAAGACATTTGGCAGGAATGTATCCCACACCTTTCCTGTGATCTCTGTCAAACTATAGGGCAATTTAATAAAGGACCCAATTTTATAAGCAATTCAAGTTGTCCCCTTGAAGACCATTATTCAAATAAATAGAAGCACATGCAGTGCCATTCAGAGGCAGGCACCTGGCATGGCAGGGGGAGGGAGGCTGTAGGAGGGAGGCTGGGGAGCAACCCAGTAGACAGACACATTCACAGGCCAATTACTGCATGCTTCCAGCTTTACAGGACCAAACAAGCTTCAAAGAGGGCATAGGGGACAGTCCTGAGGTGGGCATAGAAGGGACATAACTGGGACTTTGGGGATGGCATACAAGAAATCAGGAGACATGGTTTACACATCCAGGCTGGCCAATTATCATCACAATCACATCCTGCAGCACTGTGACAGAGGACATCAGAAAATTTCTATTGACTCTTTCTTAAACAGATACTTACGAGTTGATTTCCCAGTTACAAGTGGGGGAGAAAAGCTGGGGTGGTCACACCACAGAATGAGGATATTTGGTTGACATTTCTGCTGGCCAACTGGCATCACAAACAGATCTTACACAGTGACAGGTAAGAGAATCCCTGACATAGGCTCATTCTCTGCATATGCTGTGCAGACTTATAAAATTGGGACCTTTATCACATATTTTTGATATTTGGCAGAGATGATCCTGAAGGCTTGAGATACAGCCCTACCAAATTTTATCTGTATTGGTTGGACTACAAAGATGTAACAGACATACATTTATAAGTTAATTGCTTATACCACCAGGACCCTTTATCCAATCCTTCCGAAAGCTGACATAGATAGTAAACTTGAGGAGGGGTATAAACATGCCAAGTTTCATCCACATTATATTGAAGGCAAAGAAGTTACAGCCAGGAACATATATGCAGATTTTGCAAAATAACAATTCAACTGCTTATAAAATCGAATTCCTTTATCCAATCTTTCTAAAATTTGGTACACATAATGCCTTCCACTGGAAGTACAATCATTAACACATTTCACCCAAATATAGTGAAAAACGAAAAGGTTACAGCCAAAAATGTATTTTCCATTGAAACGAGTGGAAATCGAAAACTAAAGCAAAAAAATAAATAAAATTTTTGATATTAATGAAAATGAAAGATTTAAATAACAAAAACAAAAATGAATAATGACATGGGTCCCTGTTGCACACCTCTAGTGCAGCTGCACTGGGGCCCACAACCCTGGGAGGCCCATGATTCCTGGTGCAGTTGCATCCCTTGCTGCTGGGAAGAAGGGCAAGAGGACCCAATTCCATTTTCTGCACCAGGGCCTGCTCCAACCAATCTACACCCATGAGTGCAACAGTTTAATTGGGGTTACTCTGGACTGAAATAAGTGGTTTGTGGATTTCAGCCTTTGTGTATCTCATCTTCCCATCTCCCCTTCATTTATTGTTAAATCTTGTCTGCAAATGATCTCTTTTCTCCATTTCTTGTGCCACCAGTGGTCCATCCAGCCCAGCATCCTGTCTCCAGTAGTGACCATCTTTAGTCATTTCAGAGAAGTACGTGTCTGGGTATCATATAGGCGTTAAAGAAATGGCACAGCTACCATGGAGCAAGGAGGCTCAATTGAGTGGCCTGAGCATCACTAGGAAATTTTCAAAGTGGACAGGGCCTACACACTGCCTCCATTCACTCTGAACATTTTCTAGGATCACTCAAGCTGCTTGAAAAAGCCCCTGCCAAAAATGAAGTTTTCAGAGTGAGCAGAGTGGGCCCCAATAGCTCATAAAACTTCCCTCCCGGTGGGCTTTCTTCCACTCCAGAGGGAGCCAGGGTAGCACCACAGCTTTTGCAGGAGGAAACTGAAGTTGGTTGGGGTTTTGGGAGGGCCCCCACATAGGAAGACCCCACCTCGTTGCCTTCAGAGAGGCCCATAATTGGGACGAAAGTCCTGGCCCATCATAGCCTTGTTATTCCACTGGTACAAGTGAAGTGACTCAGTGGAAGAGTGCTAGCAAGGGAGGGAGTAGCAGAGGGATAATCTGAATGGCAGTCTGGGGCCCAAGAAGGCACCACCACATATAGTAATTGAATAAACTGTACAAAATACAGGTGATGCCAGTCTTCCTCTAGTTCCTCATGTGTCCAGAGCCCAAGACCCCTCCTTCCTAGTGCTTGAATCTCCCTCATTCATCACAGTGAGGTTCTAGTGAAAACGGAACGTAAAAATGGAATGCAAAATGTTTTTTCCGCCCTAATATTGATTACAAAATTTGTCAACAGCTGTAGCCTTTGTCTGCCATAGGCTTTCAGGGTCACATACCGTTAAAAGCTTTCTCATTGCTCACTATAGTTTGGAGTCTACAATCAACTTCAGGAAATGAGAGCATAAAGTAGATGACTATGCAGGTGAATACAAATAGACGGCTATTTAGCTGAATATACTGACAAATGTCATCATAGACCCTGACTTCATGTAGGGCTCCTGAACTTGAACTCCTGCTGGCAACCAAAAGGTGGGGCTCCTCAGACCCACTTCCCCAAAACCTCCAGAAAAGGCCTGAGAGTAAGGTGTGCACACAGGATCCCTGTCTGGGGCATGTGCCTGTCTAGAGGGGAGGTAGGGAGGAAGGGTCTCACTTTCTTCCTTGTTTCCCACCTACTCAGGGCGCATTCACATCTGCGGCGGCAGCAGAGAGAGCGGCGAGGGAAGACGCTACCGTGGGGAGGAGCCAGCCGCATTCCCATCTGTGACAGAGAGACCTGCGAGAGAAGCTGCATCTGCGGGGAGGAGCTGGGGAGCAGAAGAGTCAGTGCGAACGGGGATCTGCCGCGGCTTCTCTCGCACATGTCAGGACAGGATTCTGCTGCCACCACCAATGTGAATGCGGCCAGACAAGAAAAGAGCCGGTGCGAATGGGGATCTGCCACGGCTTCTCTCGCGCATGTCAGGGTGCAAAATCCTGCCCTGAAATGCGCGAGAGAAGCCGTGGCAGATCCCCATTCGCACAGACTCTTTTCTTGTCGGCTGGCTCTTCCCCGCTGCCATGTCTTCCCTCTAGGGATGAGCGAACAGGTCACAGTTCGGTTGTTCGGTCAATTGGTCGTTCAGTTTGGTTGCCGAGTTCGGGTTCGGTCATTCAGTATGGTGGCGTTTGGTTCGGTTCGGCCGTTCGTCAATCGGTTTCCGTTTCAGTATCGGTCTAGCTATCGCGTGGTCCCGTGACTGCATCGGAAGCCGGAAACCAGAAATTTGAGTGCTTGCAGAGCTTGTGTGGGGAGAGAGCATCTGTGTGTGGCTGACTGGCTGTTTGGTTCTGTTTTGGTGTGTTTTGGCTGTGTTATGTGTTGGTTTGACAGTGTAGGTTTGTCTGGTTGGTTAGTTGGTGTAGGTGACTGTTTGCTGTTTGACTGTGTGTTTGTTTGGGGAAAAAAATGAAGAGGATGCAGATTAATCATCGGGCCTGGGGGAAGGCCAAGGTGGCGGTCCCGGAGCCAGTGCTGGAGGAGGAGGAAGAGGTTGCTGCTGCAGCCACTGCACCTTCGGTGGTGGAGGTGGCCAGCTCCTCATCAGAGGAACAAGAGGGCACAGGAGATGCTGTCACTGCCAGTGACAGGTTTGTAAACATTTTTTTTTTACTTTGAGGACAAGAAGAATACTATCCTTTAGAGCGAGCTCACTGACGTGCGGGTGGGTGGTGGGCAGTCAGGCACAAACAGTGGGCAAGGGCATCAGCGGGTCTGCCACAGAGAGAGAGGGTACTGTAGTGTGGGGCTCTTCCAGCAGTCAGGCACGAGCATGAGCACCCCCACCAAAACATGTGCCAGGCTAGCAAGGGTCTCCACTCTCTAGTTGCCATCCCTACGCACGCTCAAATAAGGGCAGGATTTGCACGTGCCTGCCAGGGTCTTTCCAGTTGCCATCCATAGGGCCCCAAGGACCGCAGGATTTTCACGTGCCAGCAACGGTCTCTCCATTGCCATCCCTCCCTAGCACCCCAAGGAGGGCAGGATTTGCACGTGCCAGCAAGGGTCTTTCCACTTGCCATCACTACTAGCACCCCAAAGAGGGCAGGATTTGCACGTGCCAGCAAGGTTCTTTCCACTTGCCATCACTACTAGCACCCCAAGGAGGGCAGGATTTGCACGTGCCAGCCAGGGTCTTTCTAGTTGCCATCCCTAGCACCCCAATGAGGGCAGAATTTGTACATGCCAGCAAGGGTCTTTCCAGTTGCCATCCCTAGCACCCAAATAAGGGCAAGACTTACACATGCCAGCCAGGGTCTTTTGGATTTGCATATGCCAGTCAGGGTCACTGTCTCTCGTTGCCATCCCTAGCACCCTAAGGAGGGAGGTGGACTAGAGGCATCATTCATCATAAATGCAGAATATATGCACACATTTATATGCCATATTGGGGCACCATGTGCCATACAATCATATTACGTGTTACGATCTGCTGCCAAGGGTTCAACAGGCCCAGAGGTTAATACTGCATCTACGCTCTAGGGCAATTGCAGAAAGTATATTTACTTATACAGACCTTTTTGCCAGTTGGGGAGTATATGTGGGAAGAGTTTATAAAAATATGGCTGCTGCACCCTTAATTGCCTGTGAATCATGGGAGTTCGACAGGCAGGAAGAATCTATCAATAGCGGTGGCTAGGGATAATCCCAATTTAATACCTTTGGTTAGAAGATCAGCCACGGTAGGTAGCCCAATCCCAATTGAATCTAGGCTCCTGAATTTGGCAGGTCAGGATCCCGGACCAGTGGGGGTATATGTGGAGGAAGTAGCGACAGGGGCAGAGAGTCCTGGAGCAATCCTTTCAAGGCCCCAGGTAGCCAACTCCCCGCTGGGTATAGAGCAGACAGATCCCAATGGTCTGGGCGTCGATAATCCATTAGAACAGTTAGTAGGGGATGATGGGGGAATAAAGGAGGATAGGAAAGAGCCCAGTATCACAGGGGTCCATTCCAGGCAAATTCCAGCAACAATAGAGGTAGTATGACAACTAGGGCAGCCAGTGGCAGAGCCAATCGTGATCTGCTTCTGGAATATAGCTGGGTGGTGCAGACATCTGGTGGAGCCTGAGTTTATAAGTTTCATAAGGGAAGCTCATATCATCCTGGTCCAAGAAACATGGGCCAAGGCACCCACTGACCTGGAAGGGTATAGGGCCTTTAACATCCCCGCAGTTAATTATAATACAAGGGGGCGCCCTTGTGGGGGGGTTTGGATGCCTGATTTCTGAGAAACTTGAGCCGAGGGAAGTAATAGAAATACTGGCCCCCCAGTAGCCCTGGGAGTAGTAATGAAACTGACCAGGTACACCCTGGTGGTGATAGCAGCATATGTGCCCCCAATTAACACAGGATCATATGATCCTTCTATGTGGACTGGGTTGCAGGAGTTGATGGACAAATTAGAAACCCAATATCCCGGCGGGATGATTGTCTTGGCCAGGAACTTCAACGTCCGGTTAGGGCCAAATGACCGGGTGTTGGAGCCATACTGCCAGTGTCCCGCATATACTTTAACAGGTAACCTTAACTCAAGGAGCTCCAAAGATCAGCGTATTAATTTGGCAGGTATACAGCTGGGGAAGCTGATTTATAATCATAATTTATATGTATTGAATGAGACTGCTGCTAGCGATCTGGAAGGGGAGTTCACCTACCTGGGTGCTGGAGGTTGTAGTGTGGTTGATTATATCACGGTCTCTGGCCCAGTGTTGGTGGATATCGCAGACTTTAGGGTCAGGGACAAGTTAGTGGGGGATCACTTACCGCTTTTAATGACTCTATCTGGGGGTGGTGGGAGTGTTGGTCCAGCTATGGGGCAGGAGCAGGAGTCCCAGTATAACTCTGGGAATTATATCTCCCCAGAAGTCCACAGGACACTGAAATGGGATGAAGCCATGGCTGTGTCACTGGCCACCTTTCTAGGGACATCTGAGGTAGCCTCACAGAGAGCAGCATTGGTTGCGGCAGCTGACCCAGTTAAGGCAGTAGAGATATACGAGCAGATGGGAGCCCAGATGCAGGAGCATATTAGGGCCTGCAGTCAGGTTGGTTCCAAAGTTAGGACAGGCATGGGTAAGCCATGGTTTGATAGGGAATGCTGGAGGGCCAAGGTGCGATTAAAAACTGTGTATAAAGAGTATAGGAGGGCCCACTTACCCAGACCACCACCAGAGTATGCCCAGCTTAGGATGAATTATAGGAAATTAATTTACATAAAAAAGCAGAAATATGCTGACGATAAATGGGCTAGGCTGATAGAGGCAGCTGAAGGTCAAGACGCCAGATGCTGTTGGCAGTTGGTTAATGCCTCTATTGGGAGAGAGCCGAGAATGCCTTTATTTCCAATTCCCCCTTCCCCCCATGAATGGGTGGCACATTTTGAACAACTTTATGGGGCAGACCCAGGGGACCTCCATTTGGGGGAGGATGTTTATCCTCTAAAAGATACCCCGCCTTGGTTGCCCAGACCATTGGGATCTGTCTGCTCTATACCCAGCGGGGAGTTAGCTAGAAGTAGAAGCTGTGGTCAATAAATGCAAAAATCACAAAGCAGCTGGAACCGATTTGATCCAGATAGAGTTTATAAAGGCCCAAAGGGACTGGTGGTTTCCTCTATTAGCTTCTCTGTTTATGGCCATCAATAGTGCTGGGAAGATTCCCGAAGACTGGGGCAGGGCAGTGATAGTCCCTATTTTTAAGAAGGGTGCTAGGCAGTGCCCTGCTAATTATAGACCAATTAGTTTGCTGAGCGTGGTGGCTAAATTATATGGGCGTCTGCTGGTAGGCAGGTTGGGCAAGTGGACACAGCAAAATAAGATCCTTGCCCCCGAGCAAGCAGGATTCCAGGAGGGTAGGTCCACCACCGAGTTATGTTTTATTCTTCATTATCTTATTGCCAACAAGTATACCACCGCACGTAGGGCTTTATATGTTGCCTTTTTCGATCTAAGGGAGGCATTTGACTCAGTGGATAGGCCTACCCTCTGGAAGAAGCTGATGGAATTGGACATAGACCAGAGGCTTTTGTCATTGATAGTATCCCTATATTCCAACTCATCGCTTAGCGTATGCACTGATTACCAGGGGCACCTCACAGTGCCAATAGAGGTGCGGGTTGGGGTGCGGCAGGGTTGTGTAATAGCGCCCATGTTATTTAACATCTACATTAATGGGATCATAGCAGTTATGACCGAACAGAGATTTTTCTCCCCTAAGGTAGCCACAAGGGTGGTAGGGGCCCTCCTATATGCGGATGATGTGGCATTGTTGTCACAGACCCGCATTGGGTTGGTTAGGCAGATGGAGACCTTCAGTGCGTTCTGCAGAACAAACAAAATGACCATAAACTTTTCTAAATCTAAGACGATGGTCTTTTCAACCAGAAGGTGCCAGCATAGGTAGGTGTTAGAAGGGCAGGTAATTGAACAGGTCGATAGTTTTAAATATCTGGGACTAATATTCCACAAATCGGGCCTGTGGAGGGAGCATTTGCGGCGAGCTGAAGCTATGGCTAAAATAGCTTCTCAGAACATCGTTAAGTTTTTTGTTAAGCTAGGTAGGCAGGCAGTGAAGCCAGCGCTGAGGACCCTTAACAGTAAGGTGAGGGCCCAGTCTCTATATGGAGCAGAGATTTGGGCACCAGCTTGCCTCTTGAAAATAAATGCTATTCAGGCTAGATTCTTTCAGGCACTCTTGGCTAGTCCAAGAGGTACTCCATTTGCTGCATTAAGGACAGAACTTGGACACAGGGGCGGATTGGCCATTGAATGCACCGGGAGGATTCCCGGTGGGCCGGTGGCCGGGCTGGGGGCCGGTCATGCTGTCTTTTTTTAAATTATTCTTAACAAACAAACCCAAAAAATTGTTGGTCCTGACCCCTGTAGGGTTGGGTTGTGTTGGAGGGGAGGGGGAGGGCTTACCTGACTCTCCCTC